>QANU01032022.1:188304-235220 GCA_003254905.1 Nissolia schottii
GAAAATGAAACCGGATCGTGTCATAGGGCCGATCTAAGCGCGTCCACGCCTGATCATTCATAGGTCTGATCCCTCGCCATGCCACAGGGGATGGTTGCACTAATTGTATTCGATGTTTACCTCCTATGAGCCTTACGTGGTTAGCTACCACACCGGTAAAGAGCGCTGTTGGGTCGATACAATAGTAGCAAAAAGAGGTTGTAGTCCGAGGCCATGACTACAAAGGTGCGAAGGACTAAGTAGGACGCAACCACAGAGCGCGTAAGAGATCCCAACTTCCCTCATGCACTATATGATTAAATGTATGAACCGATGACTGATGATGTGATGATAAACATGTATGTATAGCTATTTAAGCATTATGAATAACTGTTTGTGCATTATGTATCGTCAAGGGAACAACCCGAGACGAGTAGGGAAATTACGATCAAAAGATAAGGGTCATAAGCACGCAGCCATAGTAAGAAAGACTAGTCCCTATTCACCTAGCTAAATTTAGATAAAGCTGTTCAGGGTCTTAGTAAAAGATAATAATCAGTAGGGTTTGTAGTATGAATGATCACGTAGAGAACCCCTGAGCGGCCTAGAGGATACTCGAGTAAATGAACCCCTAATAGCCACAGGAAACTCACTGAGGACCTAGAGTTCTCACCCCCACTCGATTATGGATCCAGCTTGCAGCTATGACATCGCCGCCGACCAAGGACGTTTGGCTATTCACACGCACCCGCATGCGCAACTACCGCACCGACACCCCCTGGAGACGAGCACGTACGCGCCCGCCCGCCTACCTGATGAGCCGGATCATCCTTCCAGGCAGAGGCTTGGAGCTCTGGGTACTTCGCCGCTGGACCCTATCTGGGTGGACGAGCGTCCAGGGAGCAGCAGCAGGGATCCGATTCGCCTCAATGGCGATGAGGAGATGCCTCCGTCCGAGCCTGAGCAGACGCCTACGCCAGCCCCGGCGCCAGCTACCGATCGAGGTGCGTACACTCCGCCAGTTCGAGCCCGAGGTCACCGGACCACTGCATGGAAGAGGATACTGACCGCCTGACCGCATCGCTTCGCCCCACGTGGCTTCTCGGCGGTGACGGATCTGAGTAACAGTGAGGAGGAGGAGCCTCTAGAGCGACTAGGAGACTCCGAGTAGGTGGAGGCCAGACGGACCCATTTGCAGAGTTAGGTTATTGTACCGTACATGAAGCGAGATGTGCCGCTCGTGTACGTAGTTGCTTTTAGTTTCCGCATTTGTATATTATTGCTACTGTTTATGTATACTATTATCCTCTGGATAGAACTATGTATAAACCTTATGTATTATATTAAAATGAAGTGTTGTGTATCTTCGGGCCCTATGTGTACTATCTGCTGCTAAAGCTCCACGCTACAGGTATGTATTTATACTCTTTTATCTTTTAGCTATGCCGTTATTCGTTATATTACCCGCACGGCTCATTACTTTCCATATGCATGTATTTCCAAAAGAAGTTTCAAACTGGCCCGTATTTTCAGCAACCCTAATTTCAATAGATAAGTTAGAACGGTAATAGTTCACAGCCCAGCAGTCAACCACCTAGCCAGGGAAACCTATGACTTAAGCATAGGCCAACTAGCTAGGGTGTTGCACTATTGACCGGCGGTTCTACGTCAAGCATCCTAATCCAACACCAGATGCATCGCAGTATAGTTCAAATGGTGCTCGAGGGTCTGGTAATACCAAAAATGGAGCAGTGGTTAACTTTTCTTTTAGTTCGCGGAAACTTCTTTCATATTCCGGCGACCATTCCATCTTTGATCCTTTCCTGGTTAACTTGGTTAGGGGCAACACAATCTGCGAGAATCCTTTGATGAATCTCCGGTAGTAGCTGGCAAAACCCAGAAAGCTGCGGATCTCGATAACCGAAGTGGGTTGCTCCCATGTCCTGACTGCTTCAACTTTTCTAGTGTCCACTGCCACTCCATGCTCTAACACCACATGGTCGAGAAATTGGACCTCCTTAGTCCAAAACTCACACTTAGAGAGTTTGGCGTATAGCTTCTTTGCCCGTAAGATCTCCAGTACCAATCTCAGGTGCCTGGTGTGCTCCTCTTCACTTTTCGAGTACACCAAGATGACGTCAATAACTACGATGACACACTCATCCAGGTAGGCATGGAAAATTCTATTCATGTTGTCCATGAATATGACAGGGGCATTCGTTAATCCAAATGACATCACTGTAAACTCATAGTGGCCATATCGGGATCTGAATGACGTTTTGGGGATGTCCTCTTCTCATAGATCTATCTCGGAGAACACACTAGTACCCTTCAGTTGATCTAGCAATTCATCAATTCTAGGCAGTGGATACTTATTCTTGATTGTCACTTTGTTTAGCTGCCTATAGTCAATGCACATCCTCATGGTTCCGTCTTTTTTTCTTCACAAATAACACTGGCCCCCATGGCGGTGCGCTTGGTCGAATAAACTTTTTCCCTTTCAGCTCCTCCAACTGTTTCTTCAACTCTTGCAGTTCCAGTGGGGACATCCTGTAGGCGCAATAGAGATGAGACTTGCTCCCGGTACTAGGTCAATTGAGAACTCCACCTCCCGCTTTGGAGGAAACTCTGGAATTTCAGCAGGGAACACATCCGAATACTCCTTCACCACGGGAATGTTTTCAACTTCAAACTTCATTGTGATAACCTCTGAAGATGTCAGAAAGATATACTCTTGATTCCCCATCATACAACAATATAGCACGATTGGCTCCACTTTCAGAACTGGTACCCTGGCGTCGGTTAGAGGAAAGATTACCAGTTTCCTGCCACAATCCAAGACCACCTGATTAATGTGCAACCAATCTATCCCTAGGATTACGTCTAATCTAACTAGGGGAAGGCAAATCAAGTCTGCCACAACCATCCTTTTCTGCACTTGTAGCGAACACTTAAGACACGCTCGACACGTTGATAGGTGGTACAATGGGTATAGACACATTCAACGTGTAGAGAAGCAATGTGAAGGGCAATTCTAGCTCCTTCACAATATCTTCAGATATAAAGGAGTGGGATGCTCCGAAATCATATAAGACATTCAAAAGCTTTCCCTTGAGTAAACACTTACCCTGCAATAGACCTTCTTCCTCCTGTACCTCATCAGCTGCCATAGTAAACACTCTACCCTGGTTTTGCACTGGGGGTGGAAAGGTTGGACAGGTCCTAGTGTAATGCCCCTGCGATCTTCATGGATTATATGAACCGGACCTTCCAAGCCTACCTGGATGAATGCGTGATAGTCTTTATCGATGATATTCTGGTATATTCTAAGACGGAGGAGGATCACACTAAGCATCTCAGATTGGTTTTGGACATCTTGAAGGAGAAGCATTTGTATGCTAAGCTTTCCAAATGCGAGTTTTGGACCAATGAGGTGAAGTTCTTGGGCATGTAGTGTCAGGGCAGGGAGTCTCAGTGGATCCAAGCAAGGTTGCAACAGTAAAGGACTGGAAAAGGCCCACCTCAGTCACAGAAATCCAGAGTTTTCTGGGATTTGTAGGCTATTATCGAAGGTTCATCAAGGGGTTCTCTCAAATTGCACTACCCCTTACAAAGCTTACCCGCAAAGGATTTAAGTTCAAGTGGTCACCGGAATACGAGGTAAGTTTCTCCAAGCTCAAGGAAAAGTTGACCACTGCCCCCATGTTGATTTTTCCTGACCCTCACACACCTTGTGAGGTATATTGTGATGCCTCAGGCATTGGGTTAGGATGCACACTCATGCAACATCGCCAAGTAGTGGCCTATGCCTCCAGACAGCTGAGGCCCCATGAGGCAAACTATCCTACCCATGATTTGGAATTAGCGACTGTGGTTTTCGCGTTGAAAATTTGGAGACACTATTTGTATGGGGTACGGTTCGAGGTGTATTTAGACCATAAGAGCCTGGAGTATCTCTTTGACTAGAAGGAGTTGAACATGAGGCAACGGAGGTAGATGGAGTTTTTGAAAGACTATGACTTTGGTCTCAATTACTACCCCGGGAAGGCGAATATGGTAGCGGATGCACTAAGTAGGAAAATGCAACACGTGGCCCATATGATGGTGAAAGAATCATGACTGCTGGAAGACTTTCGAGACCTTAACTTGGGGGTTTCCTTGCAACCCAGTAGTATCAAGCGAGGTCAGCTACAGATCTCTAGTGAGTTCAAACGGAGGATAACAGAGGCCTAGAAGTACAGCCAAGAGGACCTCTGGCGAATGTTTACTAATGCCGTGGAAGAGGGGAAAGTCAAGGAAGCCATGGTAGGAAGCGATGGGATCATACGCTTTAGTGACCGTATGTGTGTACCCGATGAAGGCAATTTAAGGAAGGACATCCTAAGCGAAGCCCACAAAAGTCATTTCCCAATGCACTCAGGTACCACCAAGATGTACCACGATCTTAAGAAGATGTATTGGTGGTCAGGATTGAAGCGAGATGTGGAAGATTGGGTGCAAAAATGTCTGGTGTGTCAAAAAGCGAAGGTGGAATACCGGAAGCCTCCAGGACTGTTGAATCATCCAAAGATACCAGAGTGGAAGTGGGACAGCTTATCAATGGACTTCGTATCAGGGTTACCATGCACGACGAGAGGAGTAGATGCCATATGGGTGATCATTGACAGACCCACCAAGTCTGCCCATTTTCTTCCAGTGAAGATGAACTACTCACTGGAGAAATTGGTACAACTCTATGTAAAGGAAGTAGTGAGACTGCACGACGTACCCTCTTCCATCATATCTGACAGGGATCCTCGGTTTATGTCCCAATTCTGGACGGCATTCCAGAAAGCATATGAGACTCAGTTGCTGATGAGCACGGCGTATCATCCCCAGACATATGGCCTGATTGAGCAGGCAATCCAGACGATGGAAGACATGTTAAGGGCATGTGCGCTCGATTTACTCAGAAGCTGGGATGAGATGTTATTGTTCGTGGAGTTCTCCTACAATAACAGTTACCATGCCAGTATAGGCATGGGCCCTTTCGAAGCACTCTATGGTCGGAAATGCCCATCGCCCTTATGATGGAATGATGACCGTGAATACAGATATTTGTGGCCAAAGGAGACCCAAGATGCGGAGGAGTGCATACAGCAGATTAGGCAGCGGATCCTCACAGCTCAGAGTCGTCAGAAGAGCTACGCTGATGTGTGAAGAATGCCACTAAAATTCCAAGAGGGGGACCACGTCTTCCTAAAGGTTACACCAACCACAGGCATTGGAAAGGCCCTGAAAGTGAAGAAGTCGAACCCCCGTTTCATAGGACCTTTCCAAATCTTGGAGCACATCGGAACCGTGGCTTATTGGATAGCTTTCCCACAGAACTTGGCAAATGCTCATGCTGTCTTTCATGTGTCCCGACTGCGAAAATACTATGCCTCTCCAGATCATGTGCTAGAACCTGAAAGAATTCCGTTAAGGGAAGATCTTGCCCTACCGCTGACACCGCAGAGGATCATTGACCACAAGACCCAGAAGACTCGCAACAAGGAGATTCCAATGGTCTGAGTAATCTGGGAGAATGGGAAGGTGGAAGAGCAAACATGGGAACTGGAAGCGGACATGAAGGCCTACCCATAATTATTCCTTTATTCTGAGGCTAAATTGAGGCTGAAGCCACCACCTCAAGTGCTTATAAATAGCACTTCGCGGCCTCTGTGTTACTTCATTAATTTTCATTAGTTTCCATTAAAATCGGTTCCGTTCGTACACTCTATTGTTACGCTACCATAACCAGAAAAATAGCAGGATCACACCAATATTTGTGAGAATATTTTCTCACAACTGTCATCGTCTCCCAACATGCTTAGGAGGTGGGTAAACTGATCTCCTACTGTCTATGTGGCTTGTTATGATGTTTTATGTGCGTCTATGTGATTGTATAAAAATATGTGACATTATGTGATATTTATTTTATGATGATGTACTAGTTATTTTGTATATTTTCAGAGTTAGAAAATATTTTATAGTGATTGTTGGAATCTGTGGGGGAAGCCCTAAGAGATTTTCATGAAAGAATTTTGGAAAAATATATGAGAAACAATGCTAGAATGAGCCTGACGAACAGGTCATTCGAATGATCCCTAAAATTTATTCAATAGAGAGCAAAAATATGTAGGTCATTTGAATGACCAAGCCCTGGTCATTCGAATGCCTCGTAAATTTTACTAACAAAGAGCAAAGTTTTCAGTACATTCGAATAACTGAGCTATGCCATTCGAATGACTCATTATTTTTAACCTAAGAGCTAAATTACAGTTTTATTTGAATGAACAACATGGGTCATCCGAATGACCACTGAAGAACCCAAGTTTCAACTTACCACATATTCCAACAAGCACTAGACCTCTGTAATTAATGTGGAATTATGGGTTGTACTTGCATTATTATGCATTATGAGGATTTGGTTATCGTAAGACATTAGGGTAACCTTGGTACACTAGAAGTTATGTCACCTAAGCATTCCAAAGATTAAGAATGAACTTATGGAAAAAACAAAGGTTAACAAAGTCTTACGATAGGTTCTGACCATCGACGGCTCGGAATACCTTGAAGACAGAACTTAGTTATATGAGTAGGAAATCCCTCTCTCGGCAAGTCTACGGACACGCCAAAGAAACAAAACAGCCAGTCAGTCATTAGTCCGCTTCCGGTCACGCTGTCAAGGCTGACCCTCGCCACCCGGTGAGTGGGTGGAGTCATGTTGCCTCGAGGTACAGACAGGAAAGGTTAGGCCTTACACCACCAAGGGGATGAGTCCTAAGGTGTACAAGGAGGTGTGGACAAGTTCGCTTCCGGTAACGCTATCAGGGCAGCCCCTCGCCACCCGGTGAGTGAGTGGAGTTTTGTTGCCTCGAGGAACAGACAGAAAAGGTTGAGTCATACACCACCAGGGGAGCGAGTCCTAAGGTGTACGAGGAGGTGTGGACTAGCAGTCAAATCAAAAGTGACGCGGCACAGTCAGGTGAGCTTGACAAGACGCGTAAGAGAGCCCCATATTCTTTACGCGCATAAGATATGTGATGGAGTGCTAAGTAGGTAACTATGTATATATATGTATAAGTATCTATGTGTTGGGGCATGTCGAGTGAAACAGTATCACGAGGTTGCCCCCCGAAGTATAGGTTGCATGGGTACGTGATCAGAGGACACAATACTCAGACGATCAGAAATAGAAAGCGCGAGAACATGTAAACAGGTAAAGCAAGATTATATTTCCCCCGATCACCTAGTAATTTAGATAAGGTTGCTCAAGACTAGAACGGATAATAACAAGTAGGGATTTAGTGTAATTGTGCCACCTAGAGACCCCTGAGCGGCAAAATCGTAATTGAGTGAAGAAACGAGTAGTATGCCCCGAGGAGCCCCACTGAGGATGCAATGTTCTCACCCCCATTCCTTTATGGTTCCAGGAGGGTTCGACCAGTCCACCTAAGAGGACGAGGCATCGCCAGACGACCGCAGGACGTGAGCTCAGGAAACTCCAGTGAAGTTGCAAGATAACTGGTACCGATCTACGCAATAAGGCGATTATTGTTTTGTATTAAGTAGCAGTTAAATGGTCTAGTTGGACCATTAGCGATTATGTGCATTAAATGTAATATGTATTATTAGTTAAATGTGTAATTATATCCTGGACCATGTGATTGTACGTGTGTGTGTGTGTGTATATATATATATATATATGCTGAAATATTTGGTATGATAATCCAATAGACTAGTTATTGCTTAAGTCTTTTGGGACTGGAGCGGTTGCCTATTGATAGGTGGATTTTGTACCCTATTTTATTATTCTATAATTGAACATTGCATACTAAAAATGTGTGGTTTTAATGCTTAATTAATAAGTTTTGCACATTATCCGCTTTTGTGAGAAATTTAGAAAAACGCAATTTAAAGCACTATTTTTTATCTTAGAATTTAATGTGTAGATTTCTTTTGTTTTTTTTTAGTTTTCAATTTTTATTGCAGAAAATAAATTGTAAAGAGGACCATTGAAGATTTGAAGGAGAGTTGATAAGATATAGATTTTAAAGAAGAGATTTGAAGAGGGGATTTGGACCAATAAATTCAAATTCCAAAAGATTTGGTCAAAGATTTGTTGGGGATTTTTAGTGCTGACTTTGCCACGAATTTTGTACTAGGATGGAGATTGAATCTCGATTTGATGTCAACTACAAAGTTGTAGATCTATCTCTTAGATTTAATTGGAGATTTGAATCACCTCAATCCAATATCTGTAGCCGAAAGTGCGGGATTTACTCTCACTTTGTGCTAATCTTTTATAAATAGAAATCCTCTCTCAACAATAAAGGGAGAACTTCATACTCAACCTCCGCTTCATACTCAACCTCCGCTTTTATTTTTTGTACTTTTTTCTTTTATTTTATGCACTTTAGGTTTATGTTAATAGTGCTTAGTTCTTAGTTCTTCAAGAATTGTTGGAGCGCTCGCATTGACAACGCAAGCTCCCAACTATTTGTAAATTTCTTCTGTTATTGCATTCAGGTTTTGTTACTTTAATTCTCTATTATTTTCCACTCTCTTATTCTTTATTTATTATGAGTTTTTATCCTCCACCCATGGAGGAGTAATTTCTTAATATCTTGCATGCGGTAACTCTAGATTAGGATTAATTCGAGGTCTTGTGCTTAATGTTTATTCATGATTTGTTCCGCCTGTGATTAATAATATAGCGATTGCATGTTATTGATTAGGGTTAATTCTAGGTTGATAGATCTTGACGATTGTAGGATTTATTGATTTAGGATTTGGGAACTTTTTGGGAAACTAATTAGATTTAATTAGGTTGTGCAATTGGAACATAATTGATATAGGTTTTTAATGCTGAGATCTTAGTTTTAATTCCTATATTGATAAATGCTTAGGGGATTGACGATCATAGTCTCTTAGGTGAATTGCGTATTAGTTAGAGATTTCAACTAATAAACAACATCCCCTTATGAATAATTAATTAGGAACCAATGACAATTAATCCTTGATCTAGAAACACCGTATGTAGGATATTGCTTTTTTTTTTTATCATTGTTAACTTACTTTTATTTTGCTTTCTTTTTATTTATATTCATCAATCCAAACCCCCTTTTAATTGTAATTATAATTGGCTTGGAAATTGCTTCCTTAAAGACGACCTAGGTTAGCCCCTTGTACTATGATTTTGGGGTTTTCTTAGTTTATAAATTATTATTTGATCGTGCACTAAAATTAACGATGTTTTGATGTATGTCACCTATCTATACGCTTTCTTGATCACGTATGGCTCATAATTTATAAAGAAAAGGAATAATGTTTCAAAATGATCTATATTCTCGAGTAAGAAATATTTTCAAAGATAAAAGTAGGGCTAGAAGTAACCCAACCAAAGCAGATAACAACTTTGTGAGCAGTGCTTACGCTATAGCGTGGGCAGTTAGCAGGTGTGTTTCAAAGAGTAAGCGTCGAAAAGGGGTATTGACGACGGGAATGGTAATGGCATTAGCGACATGAGTATTAATAGTTATTGGCAACAGGAAAGTCGCCAAGGCTTACTAAGAAATTGGTCGCGATAGAAAACTTGTCACGACAAGAATCAGTCGACAAAGAAATTAATGTGACTTGTGTGGAAGTCACTAGTTAAGAGTCGTAGGACAGTCGATCGGCAATAGGAATTAATGAGTGATTTGTGTGAAGTCACTAGCTAAAGTCGCAAGAAGTCGTCGACACTATGGTTCGGCGACTAAGACACGATTGTCACAAAGGTGATAACTCATCTAAAAGTTACAAGGGTCGCATTATGATAATGGTCTTACACAGGGTGAGCATTGCGACATGATCTAAAACTTAGTGAAAAATGTGTTGCAAAGACAGTCTTTTTGAGGGAACGGTTAACATTTTCGAATGGAAAAGATAACCTCCCATCTGACATGACCCACGAAGGGAAGTAACTTCCCACCTTCATAGATGTGACACGCATGCTAAGGGATGTAACGAAGGAAACCGCTGCATTTATGTGTCACACATGCACGCATAACCGATCCGGATTTTGCAGGCCACAATGGGTCAAATTGGTAACTGTCGCAGCACTGGGGGAAGAAGATTAAGAGCCCTGAAACTCTATAAATAAAGGGCTCCTGGGACAAATTAGAGGTGATTCACTGACTTACCAAACAACTCACTTAAGTCCCCCAGCCAGCAATCAGTAGTATGAGGAAGCTCAGCGTACGCCACCATCTTTTCTTTTCCTTTCAATTTATTTCTTGCTTTCATAGGAGTAGCTCGTAGCTTGTAGCTTTTCTCTCACCCTCATCCTACTCTTTTATCCCTTTTCTGCGCTGTAATCTACACTATAATCCTTCGCTCTTAGCAAGGATATTGTAATCAAAATCACCGTTCGGTGATAAAAAATATAACTACGATTCCAGTCTCACTTCCCACTCTTCTCTCGATTGCAAATTCACGCTCCTGTTCTTTACTAAGAACGCCACAATCGCTTGTCCCCTTTAAAACAATCTTATGCGTTTGCGTCGAGTGATTCCCTGAGATTATTTTGCGTGAAACACCTTGTTGAGTTGTCGGTAGTCTATGCACAACCTCATAGAACCGTCTTTTTTCTTCACGAATAACACCGGGGCTCCTCATGGCAATGCACTTGGTCGAATAAACTGTTTTTCCAACAATTCCTCTAATTGCTGCTTCAGCTCTTGTAACTCCACCGGGGACATTCGATATGGTGCCACTGAAACTGGTCTTACTCCTGGGATTATGTAAATGGAAAACTCTACTTTTCTCTTGGGGGAAACTCTGGAATATCTTCAATTTCTTGCTTGGCCTCCACTTCTGAGGATGCTAGGAGAATTTATTCCTGGCCATCAAGCTGACAATAATAAAGGGTAACGGGTTCTACCTTAGGGGTTGAAGATTCTGTGTCTATAGGAGGGAGAGATACCAATTTCTTGGCGCAATCCAAGACAACATGGTTGGCACAAAGTCAATCCATCCCTAAGATCACATCTAAACCTACTAAAGGAAGACATATGAGGTCAGCTGAAAACATCCTACCCTGCAGTTGCTTAGCTGAAAACATCCTACCCTGCAGTTGAAATGGACACTTAAGGCATACAAGACAAGTTTTGATGGGTGGGGCAATAGGCGTAGACACATTTAAGGTGTATGGTAACGACTCTGGTGATACACCTAAATCTTTGATGTTGGCATTAGATATGAAGGAGTGTGACGCTTCTGAATCGTATGGTACAGGTAAGGTTTTACCCATCATTACACACTTACCATGGATAAAATCTTGCGCATCCTATGCTTCTTCTTCCGAACAGAGTAAAAACTCGTCCCGTCTGCTAGGATGTAGGTGGGGCTACTTTGCAATCCTTGACAGAATGTCCCCTTTTTCTGCATCTAAAGCAAACCCCCTATCCATCTAAACAATTTCCCCCATGTAACTTGCCGCACTTTTGGCAAGGTAGGTAGCTTCCTCCTCCCGGTTGTTTTCTATGAGCATTTTGCCCTTGGGTATTTCCCCTCTGTTGTGGTCTTTATGCTAGTTGTCCGAGCCTAGGTTGCCCTTACTGAAATTGGTTTTGGGCCTGCCTTGGCCTTTGCTGCTGCTGTTGTTGGTACTGGGCCCTACCCCTGCTAGGTATTGGGCTTGGAAAGGTCCCTTTTTCATCTGGTCCTGCTACCTTCCTTGTTCGGCCATTTTCCTCTTAAAATTCTCATTTCTAAAAGCCGCTAATTTCTTCAGAGCTTCCTCTTGCGCCAAACATTTGTTGACCAGGGTAACATAGTCTTGGATGCCCAATATGTTAATTGACGTTTGCAGCTCCAACTTAAGTCCTCGTTGATACTTTCCACATTTCCATTTTTCATTTGGGATCAATTGATAGGTTCTCGAGTACCTGCACAACTTCTCAAACTTTGCCGTGTACTTTTCTACCGACATATCTCCTTGTTTCAACTCCAAGAACTCAGCTTCCTTCCTATCCCTGAGCTCCCAAGGAAAGTTTTTGTTGGTAAAAGCCACCGTGAACTGGTTCTAGGTGACCTTGGCTCCTCCTTGCTCTAGAAGGGGCCTGACCGTATTCCACTATTCTGTTGCAGCGCCTTTCAATCTTTTAGTGGCGAAATGGACCTTTTGAGCATCTATACACGGTATGTCCTTAAAGATCTGCTCCATTTCTGTGAGCTAGTTATCTACTTGTTTTGGATCCATAACCCCCTCAAAGGTGGGAGGGTTTTCTGTTCCAAACTCTACTTATCTATGGGCATAAACTTCCTGTGCAGTTGGGGGCTGCATTCCTCTGAGCTGTTGCATCTGCCATTCTATTTGCTACTTGTGCCATTTCTCTAACAAGGTCTGCGAAATCTGTAGCCTCCACGGTGCGTTGTGTATTATCCCTACGGGGAGGCATGGCTGACTTGTAGCACCTGCACAAATCCCGAGTTGATCAAGCTCAAGAAAGGCTAGTGCACATAAATTCAGCACATACAACTCAGTAGACTTATAAACCGTTAACATGGTTATAAACCGTTAACATGCTCGGAAGCATAAATCGGCACAATCCTCAGGTTCACTTGGACCGACCACTCTGATACATAAAATGTAACACCCTAGCTAGCTATTTAAGCTTAGGTCGCAAACAATGCTCACTAGTTTGTCACTTTCTCAGTTAGAATACCTTTAGTCCTATATTGCTTTCGAAAATATCATTCACTAAAAATATGCACCAATTTAAAACTTTTTCTTTTGCTACTAAAACATAAAGTATGAGCCACGCGTATGAAGGAAAATGCATATATATGTAAGTGATAGAATCTAAAAGACTTTAAACGTGGATGAAGATTAGGGTAGGTTTATTCTAATTTTTTTAATTGAATTCATTTTTAAAAAGATTGAAAATAGGAATAAGAATAAGAATAAGAATAAAAATATTAGTAGTTCAGATTTAAATAGATGCAGATTTAAATAGATGCAGTTTAAAAAAAAATAAAAAAGTCGTAAAAAATTGAAACAAACAAAATTAATGGCTGAGTAAAGATAAATAAGTTCAATAGTAACATGGGCTTAATTTTTAACCCGTGGTACTTTTTTATTGGACCATGGAAGATAGGGTAAATACCCCTCCACGAACGAACGAACGCACCTAATAATTTAAGATTACATTTCACGCAAAAACCATCTTTTCATCCTATCAAAACGCTGACAAAGCACTGATAGGCTGATAGTGGATTAGTGGTTAATTTTGTAAATGATTGAAGGATTTGAGTTTTCCTGGGTGAAATTGGCTCGGTCGAAAAGAACGTGTGAGCTGTGGCGAATATGCGTGAAGTGAAGGAAGAAGATTCTGGGGTATGGAGCATCTTCCTCTCTTTTATTCTATTCCCTTTTTGTTTGTTCTCGGAAAATTCAAAAAGGGTTCTTTTCTATCTGAAACCAACCAATGTCTTCTCATTTTGCCACTTCTTCATAGATATATAAATAAATACATTGATAAACTTATTCTTCCTCTCCGATACATTGCTATTTCCCTCCACAACATTTTCCTTCAGTTTCTCGCTCTTGCTCTCTGTAAAAGGTCAGCACACACAGATAAACACATAAGTTTTTGGATTAACTTGTTGATGCTTACAGCAGTTGAATTTCTGTAAGATGCTAGATTGGTCTTTATGTAGAAATACCGTTATTTAAAGCACTAGGATGTTGTTATTTTTCTGTTCAGTGCTGCTGCTTAGTCAAGCCCCCCCTTATGGTTTCATTATGGGAAATCTTGGGGTTGAAGTCATGAAATAAGTAGTAATCTAGATAATTGATTTTGTTGAAGTCTTGTTTTTCTGAGGGGAAAAAAAACTGAACATTGGCAATATTTATTAATGCCGATTGCTATTGAGCCAAGCGTAGTGTGGTAAATTAGACAACAAAATAGGGCCTTCGTCTTGATATTATGGTTTTAGTAATTGCTAGAAGATTGAATGAATATTGTTTCTGTTTTGGTTATTTTTGTTGGGACAAGCTCAAAAGGGATGACATGGAAGGGTCCAGCTTTCAGTTAGGTGAAATACAAAATCTTGTAAATGGATTCTGGGATATTGAACTCCTGATGACATGTTTTTAAGTTAGAAGTCAATCTAATTTTGTGTATGGCTAATTATTTGGTATTTACATCATCTAATAGACTTTGTTTATATGCCTGTTCAATCTGTTTGATGGGGCCAATTATATGAAAATTTACTGCAAATACTAGAAGGTAACTTGAGCTAAACTCTTGCATAGTTTGTTAGATAATCACCGTCATTAGAAGTTTATTTTGCTTGTATGTTAAAACTTATTTTTGGTTAACACTGTATTTACATTCCAGATTTTACAAATTGATACCAATATTATATTTTCAGTACATCATAATTGGCTAGCACTCAGCACTATACATTCAACTGGTGCCAGCAATTTCTTGCTGGCACTCAAGTTGACCTGCATTTCGTGTGAGAAAGCTCATGAGTCCTAACGGTACACTAAATCACAGTAGAGCCCTTGAAGGTGTCCATGGGATCCATGTGGCATCTCATTCGCCGTTTGATTTGACAGAGACTAATCAGAATGGGGACTTGCATTCATCAGCGTATGGAACTTCAACTACTGAAGCAAATCAACTGCTGTTAATGCAGTAAGTGAAATACATATCCCTCAGAAATACCTTACAATTTTGGATTTATTGTAATTTTTGAGATAGAAAAAAATTGAAAATTTCCGAGGCCTTGCACAATAACCTACTACTTACATTTTTTCCAGACGGATGTGGCAACAAAGACCAGCATGCTTGAGGCCCATTAATTGTTGCACTAGTTCTCATGGTATTATTGAGATTTTC
Organism: Nissolia schottii; assembly: GCA_003254905.1. Lineage (NCBI taxonomy): Eukaryota > Viridiplantae > Streptophyta > Magnoliopsida > Fabales > Fabaceae > Nissolia > Nissolia schottii. Next base: position 203,202 of record QANU01032022.1, read on the forward strand.
CTTCCATTTGATATTATTTTATTGATTTATTGTGTACAATCCAATCTCATGGTTTCAAGAACCAATTTTCCTAAAAGCTTAAGCTATTAGGTGAAGGTTCATGAATGAATTTGTTCAAAATATGCCTCCTCACGCAAGATGCCTTTGGGCTAGAATCATGGTCAATGCATATGCTAGATTCTATGCTGCAGTTTAACGTTTTAATCTAAAGAATGGGGTGGGGGTAAGCATGATTGAACTCTTAAACAATTGGTCATAGAGGTTATGGTACCAAGTTAACGACCGACTTTTATATCTAGCATGCATAAATAATTCACATATTACTGCATCCAATTGTCAGGTGATATGCATCTTGCTGAAACAGTTGCTAATGTGCTTACTTCAATTCCTTTTATAGCTCTTGGAATGCATGCCCCCAGGTAATTTGTTGTTGTAAACATTCTTTTGGCTAGAAAACCATTTTATTTGTCTTATGAATAATTGTGTAATGTAGGAAGAATCTCAGTTCTAAGTTGTATGCTAATTCATTAATTGGAGTTGGAGTAGCCTCAAGCATGTACCACTGTTCAAGAGGCAAGTTAAGGAAATTTTTGAGATGGGTTGACTACACAATGATAGCCACAACAACTGTTGTAAGTAACATCTTTACTACTAATAAAGGGGTTGACCTAAAATAACTACCCTTTGGTCACATTTCTTTTTCCAAAATTATCATTCTCTATATAACCACCCATTTAATTTGAAGTGTCCACTATATAAACAGATTTTATTTTATTGGGCACCTCATTTGCTAGTATTCATTGATAGATATAATTATAGGATATTTAATAACATGCATAAGCCTGACCACATATGCTATATTCTGGGCTTGGAAGCATTTATCAATGTTACATACACCATGTTACAGGCATGTGCACTGCTGTCAACGTACTTGGCTCTGTTTAGGAGAGCTTTGAAAGTAGGCAGTGAGCATTAACACATTAACACAATTTAGACACGTTCTTTTTCTGTAAGGGACCAAGTTTCTTGTCCTCGTTTTGCCAAGTTTATGCCAGTAATTGTGTTCTTTTTAGTGGGAATTTGGAACCAAATTTTGGTGAAGAGGGGGTCTGATTGCCAATATGCCACATTCCCAATCACCAATTTTCAATGTTTGATTAATGTTGTTTTGGCTTTGCCTTGTTTTTCGGACACTTCTTTGCCTCAAATATAAAAAGAAAAAAGTAAGTCACATTACATATGTACTCAGGCATTTTCTGGACATCTGTTACACTTTGCACACTTAGAGCTGAAATAAACCTGAATTTATGTGCCCAATGTCATGGTCTGTTTTTACATATGCCGTTCATTGTTGGCCATGTTTGGATGCTAGTCTATATATGGCCTTATGTAGTTTGAACAATTCTACGTGGAAGATGCCTAGTAAATTCAACGGCTCTAACTTTTACCATTAATCTTTCAAAGTTTAATTTCATACAATTTCAAAATATGTTCCTTTCAAATTTGTTTGTAAATTTTTTTATTATTGAATTTTACCCTGCCTACATCTTGCTTTAGTTGCAACTCCATCCGCTCCTAGAACTAGAACTAGTATAGAGAAAGTGAGAGAGATCAATATTATCCAATTCTAATGTGTGCATGTATGTTACACAATCTAATACTTAAGCTGTTCATTTTTCTTTGTTGTGTGATTTGATGTTTCTTTATATTGTTCCATGAGTCAATCACTCTGATATCAGTTTTGAATAAGGAATCATTCTGCAGTGTCTGTCCAGGGCCATTAGAAATGAGAACCCGAAGTTACTGATGGCTGCATCTGCAGCATTTCTTCCCGTTCAGCCGTTGATGGTTTCAGCAATTCACACTGGGATGATGGAGGTAACTTGTTTGTGCATTTTAGTTTTGACACTTGTTGATAGACGATCTACCTCTTGGTGTTGCGTCTTTATTAGTGGGAGTCTTGTGTCTTGGAAGAGTAAGAAGCAAAATATGGTTGCATGATCTAGTGTAGAGGCTAAGTATTGATCCATGGTGTTAGCCATTTGTGAATTAATATGGATTAAGGATTTACTTCTACATTTGAAATTTGGGACTATTTCACAAATAAAGTTATATTGTGACAATCAAGCAACACTTCATATTGCTTACATTCCAATGTTTAATAAGAGAACTAAACACATAGAGGTTGATTGCCACCTCATCAGAGAGAGAGTTATATCTAATGAGATTGTCAAAGAGTTTGATTACTTTAGTGATGATTTAGTTGATATTTTTAGAAGTCCTCGAAGCGATTATATTTGTTGAAAGCTAGGGCAAATGATTTATATGCTCTGGCTTGAGGGGGAGTATCGGTGAGGATTTGTTAGAATCCTGCATATTCATGACATTCTATGCTTTTAAGGAAATGTACGAGGATTTCCAAGTTGGTATTCTAGGAGGGAATGAAAAGAATACAACAATATATGCAAATTTATGACATTTGTCAAAGGAACTATTAAGAATAAAGCATGTGCCTAACTGTATTTAGTCATTTGATTAGTATTGCCTTGGAAATGACAAAAGCAAAAGGCATTGGCATTGCAATAATAGTAGTCGTAGGAAATATCTTATTTTTCTTGTAAAAGTAAGTTGTATTTATTTTCTATTGCACTATATAAATAGTGCTGATGGGTGTCTGATAAGAACTGGACCCCGGAAAGGTGAAAATAGAAAAGAATCAAGACTTGTATAATCAAGGTGACTCAAGGAAACAAGGGATAAAGGTACAATATGGAGGGTATTCGAGAGATCCTCCACTTCTCTCCTATTCTTGACTGAGATACTACAAAAGTTACTCTCTTTGCTTATTGGTGACTATTTATACATTTTATTGTGCTAACTTGTATGTAACTGCTTGTCCAGCCTAGATCCCTTCTTCAGTTGAACCGCTCTTAACATATGCCTTCTTAATGAGAGGTCCCCTGTCAATACTCCCCCCTAAGTCCTTCACCTTATCCTCAAGGTTAATATCAGGAAATTGTTGCAACAGTTTATCCACCAATTCCCAGGACTCATCACAAGAAGGTAAGTCCTTCCATTGAACCAAGACCTCAACAAGTCTTTCTCAAGTATAGCATAAAGCCAACAAGGACAGGGTTCCACCAACAATTTGAAGTCATCAGGTAACATAGGAGGCAACGACTAGGGTGACTTATCAAGGGGCAGAGCTGGTTTCAATAAATTGACAAGAAATACTGGGTGCACAATACTAGAGGATGGTAAGTCTAGCATGTAAGAAACCAAGTCTAGCATGTAAGAAACCTCTCAATTTGATTTAATACTTGATAGGGCCCATAGCAGTGAGAAGACGACTTCTCAGATATTTTTTTGAGCTAGTGATTTCAACTGGTATGGTTGAATATGAAGGTAAACACAGTTCCCAATAGCAAAGGATAAGGGGCACCTATGTTTATTGGATGAATTCCGCATCTGATGCTGTGCTAACTGCAGAATAGCCTGTAACTGTAGCAGCACTTTGTTGCTTTCATCTATTAGCTTCCTCACTTCCTCAACTATGGAAGGGATGGTATCCCCCTTGAAAAGCACTAGAAGATCTCGCCCGTACACGGATCAGAATTGGGTCATCTAGGTGAAGGCCTTGTTGGAGGTATTAAATCATTATTCGACCGGAGACAACCATCGTGACCGTGTCCCTAATGAAATTAAACTGAATAACAGAAAGTGGTGCAGGGGCATTTAGGGAAAAGTAGTGAGCTAAGGGTGAATTTTGTGAGGTCCCCTCAGGCTAACCAACTAGCTGATTCAGCAAGGGAAGGCCTTAGGGGAGTGATTCTGTTTTGCATTGGGTTATATAATAGGAAGGGAGGGTAAGAATGAGTTAGGCAAATATTAGGATAGAATTTGGGAGAGATCTAAGCCTCTCTAATGCTCAGGACCCATCTCTATTCTGTTATTAGCAATGCATAGTTTTATTCTTATCCAATTCTGTTCTATTTCCTTCATTGTCCAAGCACTAGTTCTTTTATTATGCTGTCTATGGATTGGTACCTTACAGAAACATTGCAACTAGGCATTGAGACACCGGTTGGTGACCTCCATTTGGCCAGTTTGCAGATGATAGGTCGTATTGTACTTCAATTTTATTCATGCAACCTTAAACAATGCTGTCCAAAAATGAGTGAGAAATTAGAAGTCCCAATTAGAGACAATAGAGGTAGGAAACCCATGTAGCTGCACAATCTCATCAATAAAGCATTGTGCTACCGCAGTTGAAAAACGGTGTCCTAGGGTAATGAAATGAGCAAACTTTGTCAACCTTTGCAACCTTGAAACAAAATCCATGTAAACATCAATCCAAATTTGTTGTGTGATTGGCATCCTCTGGTCCCTATATATTCTCCCTTTGTAGGTGCCAGTGCCTTGTTCCTCATTGCATCCGCTAGGGTTTCAACTTGATGCAGTTCCCCCCACTAGACCCTATACTTTCCTGACTTGAGGTAAAACTATTGACCACACATGGTGACACTCTGCTAGTGAACCCGCTCCTTCTAGGTCAAAAGTTGCTTTCGTCCTTCAAACACCTTTTGTTAGTCAGAAGCCCAGATATTCCTGGTGGAGGATTTAGAGGTGGGTCGTGATAGAGTACATCTTTTGCACTTGCAATTTGTGGATGATACAATTTTGTTTTGTCCGGCAAATAAAAAAGTCATTCAGAATTACCATAGGATACTTCAGCGCTTTGGAATTATGTCACGGCTACAAATTAATGATTCCAAATCAGCTATGATTCGTCTAAACTGTTTTGATGATGGGTTGTTGAGGTGGTGGATTTGATGGGATGTCAAACTACGAAGCTACTAATGACTTATTTGGGTATTCCGTTGGGGGCAAATCCAAAAAGAGTGTCGACATAGGATTGTATTATTGAAAAAATTGATTGGATGGAAGGCTAGTTAATTCCCAAGTCAGGTAGATTGGTCCTCATCAAATCGGTGCTCAATAGCTTGCCTATATATTATTTTGCCTATGTATATCAAATCGGTGCACAAGCTTGGCAGAATTTAGTCCCACCAAAGGTAGAACTCTTGGTGTGGATGGCTATGTTTGGGCGGTTGAGTACTAAAGATCATCTTCATAGACTTGGGATTATTCAAGGCGATGCACAGTGTGTTCTTTGCAATGCAGACAAGGAATCTATTTCACATTTGTTTGTTGGCTGTGACTTCGCTTGTTAGACTTGGTGCTATTCCTTGAAAGAACGAGGGATCACTTGGACATGTCCACAAAATTTAGAGGTATTTTTTGTTTCCTGGATAAAAATTCCCTCAGCTTCAGTTGAATAATTGGAAGATTCTGTTTTATGGTATTATTTGGTCACTTTGGTTGTATTAGAATAGCATTATTTTTGACAAAAAGAAAGTGAATTGGTGTGGGTTAATGCATTTTATGTGGAGACTGGCATTCTTGGTGTAAGGATAAGTATCAAATGAAAATTGAAGGTAATGGAATTGCAAATATGACAAGGAGTGTGCCATCTGTGGGATCGAATAAAATATTTTCTTGGTGGCTTTGCTGTCATTATGATCTGATGGGGGCTTACCTGATAGGAGGCATTTTATCACATACACAATCAAGTAATGGTGGTGGTTTGTGTAAAGTGTTGTAGGAAAATTCTATGATAGATGCAGAACTTAGGGCGGTTCAAAAAGGGGTACAATATGGGTTGGAGTATTTACAATGTGTGGAGTCAGAATTGTCGATGATCTGATAGAACCTGCAAAAGACCCAGACAAAATTTGCAGAGAGACTAGTATTATTGTACTCTTAATAGGACACTTAGGGAAAACCTATTGAGGAAGAAGAAGAAGAGAAAAGTTTAATAGTATTTGGAAAGGAAGGTTAGAGCACTCAGAGTAGCTCACCCACTCCCACAATGATTCCAATACCAGAATGATTTCTCTCTGCGCACCCACCCTGTACAAGTATCCCTTGATCACCCACTCATTCAGATTTGAATGGACCAATCACCAAGGGACACTTCAACAATATCTGTTATGTTGAGGTGGGCCCATTGTCAGGCCTAAATCCTCACTAATTCCCGTTCCTGCTGAGCTTGCTCTTGTGACCCATATAGCTCTGTCAAAGCCTTTTTTTACCTCTTTCTAAAGGTGAATTCTTAGGCAAAACCATCTTGCCTTTGTAGTATAATCTGCCTGTCTGCAAGGAGTAACCTGTATGACTCCTGCCCATGTGCATCAAATCTTGAATTATTCCTGTCAATCTTGCATCTGCTTGTACCTCTGCATCCAGGCCTTCCCAATCTTGAAAATTCACTAGAAATTGCTGAAAACTGCAGTTTACCAGAGAGCACATCCGCCACTCTATTTTATTTGCGGGCTTGTAAATTATCTCAAAATCATAGCCAAGGAGTTTGGCTATCAATCTTTGTTGTTCTTCCCCCATCATTTACTGGTCAATGAGGTACTTGAGGCCCTTTCGATCTGTGTGCACCCAAAATGCCTCCCAAGGAGGTAGTGCCTACACTTTTGAATAGCGAGCACTATGGCCATCAACTCTCTCTCATAAGTAGACCTCCTTTGGGTCTTCTCCGAGAGTGTTTGGCTCATAAAGGCAATAGGATGACTGTCTTGCATAAGAACAACTCCAATGCCACGATTGGAGGCATCCGTTTCTATAACAAATTCCTCGCTAAAACAAGGGACATCCAAAACTGGGAGCTCGGTCATGACCTTCTTCAAGAGCTCAAAAGCTATTTGAGCTTCCAATCCCCACGAGAAATTATCCTTCTTGAGTTGCTGAGTTAAAGGCCAAGCTAACTTGCCATACCCCCGTACAAACCTCCGATAATATCTTGCCAACCCAAGCAAACCTCGCAACCCCTTCAAATTGGTTGGTGTCGGCCAATCCACCATATCTTGGACCTTCCTCGAGTCTGCTGCCGCCCTGGTCCCTATTATAATGTGCCCCAAATACTCTAATTGAGGTTGTTCAAAGCAGCAATTCTTCTTGTTCACATACAGCTTGTGTTCCTTCAATAATAACAACACCTTCTCAAGGTGTTCTCCTTGCTCTTGAGCAGTCAAGCTATAAATATCATCGAAAAAGACAAGGACAAACTTCCTCAAATATGGCCGAACCTTGTTCATATGGGCTTGGAACGTTGAAGGAGCGTTGGTGAGGCCAAATGGCATGACAAGGAATTCATGGTGTCCTTCGTGTGTTCTAAAAAGCAGTCTTTTCAACGTCTTCGGCCCTCATGCGAATCTGATGGTATCCTGACTTGAGGTCCAACTTAGTGAATACCTTAGCATCGCACAATTCATCTAGTAGCTCATCTATGATCGGAATGGGAAAGTAAGGACTTGTGCTAGGTTTGATAATTCCAGCCTCCAAGATCTCTTCAATGATCTTCTCAATTTTGTTCTTTTGGTAATAAGGATATTGGTATGGTTGAACATGAGGAATTTCTGCTCTTTCTTTGAGGTTGATAGCTCCTAACTAGTGGCAGCCCACGGGGAGCTGAAATACATCAACATATGATTGCAGCACTTGTTATACAACTCGCGAACGGGGAGTAGGAGTTGCTGTCTTGAGGTCCTGTTGAGGTGGTGCCACAACATACCCCTCTTCGTCATCTTTGAGTGCCTTCATAGTCGCTTACTATGACGATCTGGTCTTGCAAAGGGAAGGATCCCCTTGAATCTCCAAAGACACACCATTCTTCTTCCACCAAAACCTCATTCTAGAAGTCGGCCCTAATCTCTCCGAAAGATGCCAACTAATCCACCCCCAAAACCACATCTGTGCTTCCCAAGTCCACCAGAAAAAAAGGTTGTTTAATCTCTATGCCTTGTACCCAAACGGATACGTTTTGCACACCCATGGCTTGATTCGAGTTTGCCTCCCCACTTCCATTGTGTACTGTGGGGTGTGGGTGATCTCGAACCGTAGTTCCCGTGCTACTGTCTTTGACAAGAAATTACAAGTAGCTCTAGAATCAACCAAAATAGTGACTGGTCTATCATGAATCTCCCCCCATACCTTGAGAGATTTATTGGAAGTCAACCCTTTAAAGCTAGAAAGAGAGTTGCAATGATTTCATCTCCAGTGGAGTCTCGACCTTTGTGGGTTCGTCAAGCTCTATCTCAGCATCAGAGGAGTCTCCACCATTCCACTTTAACATGAGTTGATAGTGCTTAAATTGGCACTTGTGTAATGCATCCCACTTCTCCCCACACTTGAAACATAACCCCTTCTTGCTTCTCTCTTGAAGCTTCGCTTAAGAGAGCCTCCTGCCATCGACAGGTTTCTTGAGCGATTCCACTGTTTTGGTTAGAATAAGTTTGCCGTTGGGTCTAGATTCGTGTTGTGGTGAGTGCATTGGTGGTGGAGGTTTGTTGAAGGCACTTCTCGTCATCGATGGGAGTGTTATCTGCACGCCATTCACAATTTCTCTCTTCTAATAGGAGAGCTCTGTCCTTGAGGTCCTCCAAAGTGACTAGGCCCACACTCTTCAGCTCAGCAAGAATTTGGCCGCGAAGCTGCCCATTATTGAAAATCCCTTTCAGAACCTCATGGTCCATCTCCTTCATTGGCCCTAAGATCTTTTCAAACGCATGAAAAGGATTCCATCACAAAACTATTTGCTTCAACCTAAGCAGAGGCCCATATGGACCCCTCACCACCCCTAGTTGAAAACGCTAGGGTAGTGCTTCTCAAGATCGCTGCCAAGAGAAGTCGGGATTCTAGCCTTCCCATCCTTGAAACTAACTCAAAGCTCATCCCTCCAAGGCTACCAAAATGAGTTCACGCTTGAATCCCATTCACCATGAAATAACGTTAAACTCTGGGTAAGCCACCACAAAGTGTTTTCGTTAGAAAAAATGGGAAGCTCCATATTCCCACCATTGTCTTGCTGATGGTGATGGTGGCTTTCTCTCAAATCATTGCGCTTGTGGGGAGGAGGACGACTACCCTCCTCAGAGCTGCCTCCAGAACAAGATGATTTGCCATGGGGGGAACAAGATCTACGACTGTGCTAACGTTGTGGAGGAGTAACGTGATGCACAGAGTTCCTTGATTGAGAAATCCTCGATCGCTTTTTGTCATGCTGCCAACGGTCAGTCGTATGGAGACGATGTAGCGGTGGGGAACGAGGACAATGACGAGAACGTTGGTTCCCTTTTAGCAACCACTCTACTTCATCCATCTTCTTTGCCAAGTCTGCAACTCCAGAGTCCATCACAGTAGCAACATAGCAACAAAAGAGGCACACAGTTTCCCATGAAAGAGCTTCGAATACCAACTAATAGAACTTGCAAAAGACCTAGATAGAATATGCAAAGACACTAGTATTATCATGCTCTTAATAGGACCCTGAGGAAAAACCTATTAAGGAAGAATAGAAAAGTTTTAACATTATTTGGAAAGGAAGGTCAGAACACTCTGAGTAGTTCATGCACTCCCATAATGATTCCGATTCCAAAATGATTTTTCTTTGCACACCCACCCTGTACAAATGTCCCCTAATCACCCACTCATTCAAAACTGAGCGGACCAATCACCAAGGGAGCCCATTGTCAGGCCCAAATCCTCACTAAGAGGATCTTGCAACCCATTAGGCTCCATCAAAGCCTTTTTGTACCTCTTTCTAAAGTACACCCTGGTGCACTTGGGTTGTTTGCTTACAATTCGAGAGGTGCTATCATGATCACTTCTTTGACGCTGTTGAAATCATGGGTTAATAATGAGAGAAAAACTAGCTTGGGATTTGCACTTTGTTGGAAATAAATTTTGGCATTTAACAGATAGGTTCAAGAATATGGAAAAAATCTTGTTTGAACATTGCTACTCAGATTGCTAAAGAAGACTTATGGGGAAAATCTTATTTTTTGGTGTTGAATTTGTTTTATTGCTCTTGTATCTCTGCTTTTTTCTCTTCTTCTGAGTCTTAATCTAGTTAGGGAAGATGCTTTTTTCCCTCGAGTTTTATTCCATTAGGTTTTCTTCGGTATTTTTTATTAGGCTTTCCTATATCTAGGTCGGTTATTCATTGGGGTAATGCTCATTTTGGTCCCTGAGAGTGTAAGCTCAAGTCACTTTGGTCCTTGAAATTCAAAATTTTACTTTTTAATCATTGAAATTGTAAGTTGTAGGTCAAATTAATCCCTCAGTTTATTATCATTACTACATTGTCACATTTTCGTTGATTTATCACATTTAAAGGGAGAGTAACAATAATTGAGATTGCAAATGAGTTGTAGCTACACTTGAAACTGCAAATGAGATCGTCAGAGCAATTATGGTGGTAAATGAAGTTGTAAAAGAAACTAAGATTTGTAGCTCCAAGTGTCGTCATGACCATATTTTTAGCCTTTAGTGTTGCCACATAGCCTCTATTATTATCACATTATCATTTAATGCTAAAATTTAATGAAAACATGACAATATAATGAATTGAGGGACTAATTTGACTTGCAACTTACAATTTCAAGGATTATAAAGTCAGATTTTGAATTTCAAGGACCAAAGTGTATAAGATTTACACTTTCAGGGACTAAAATGAACATTTCTGTTATTCATTGGTGGTTGTGTGGTTCATTGTACCTTTTGGTTCCCCATCTCGAGGTCAAGCCTATCTTTGATGGAAGTCATTGTTCATCTAAAAAAGGGGGCCCTCCCACTTTGGTCGGAGGAGACACAACTTTTTCAATGGTGCAGGAGCTCAACCAGTTGATGGAAGACAAGAATAGGATCTTGGATGAGTTAAAGGATCACTTAGCTTAGACTCAAAATAGGATGAAGTTTAGGCTGATAAGTATAAACGGGAAGTGGAATACCAATTGGTGACAAAGTTTCCTTAAAAGTTCAACCATACAAGTTGAAGGCGTTGGCTAAAAGAGTGGAATGTTAAGATATAAAATCTACCATGAACTATCTCTCTCTTAAAATTTTAAGTTGTTGGGTAGATACAATAAATGATTTTATATCTTAATATGCCCTCTCACACAAGCGCTCTTTTGACTTAAAACTTTGAACAATATTTAGAAATGGGGTTCGCCAAGTACTGAACTCAAATCCTCTTGGTCATAGAAGCTGTGATACCATCTCAAGAACCATCTCTCCCAGGTGTTAAGCTATTGGGTAGAGACAATTAAATGATTTTATATCTCAACAAAATCATTAAATAATTATTAACGTAGTATTAGGGTCTCCACAACCAAGTGATCTAATGTTTGATTCTTGTCGTCCCCATTTTTTCTAAATAAAATTAGTTGAATTTTAGTACAAGGTAGGTACATCTGTACATTGTTGCGTGAGGGGTCGTGGTATGATATAAAGCTGTTAGAGTCCTGTATTGCTTAGAGATATGACCCGGACAACTTTTATAAGAGCAAGATAACCATCCCCCTTGAGCTAACTTTTGGGTTGAGTTAGGCCTATTCAATTCTTAATAAAAATCATTCAATTGCCTCTATCTAAAAATTTTTGCCTTTTGGAGAGATAGTATTGGCCCTCGAGGTAATTGAAAAGATAGGGCTGGTTGCTTACAAAGTATAGCAGCCTCGAGTCCCAAATCCATCCGGTTTTTAATGTATTTCTATTGAAGAAATTCATCTCTCGTCCAGCTGTTAGCCAACCATTGGTTGATTTTGAGAGTGGAGAATGGGATACCAAAATCTAACGATACAAGGGAGGGAGGGAGGGAGGGGGGAGAGAGAGAGAGAGACATAACGCAGGACATCAAGTAAGTTCTTTCAAAATATTCTGTATCTATGGGTGAGCTCCATTTTAGTTTCTATTTTTGTTGCTGCAATGGATGAGACGCCCGTCTGAGATAGTTCTAAGATTGCACACAACAAATGCAGCAAAGTTAGAAACTACTAAAATTATGCATGTGCGTGCACAACGGTTAATGGATAAAAGTATATTTACAATTACAGTATGCCTATTATGGTTCAAATATATGTTTAGGTAGTACGATACTGCAACAAGTATAAACTTGTATTGAAGAGAAATTAAAAGGAAACTCCCATTACAAACAGAGTTCAGTATGTAGTGCAGCAGAGAATCAATGAAACAGTAAAAATGTCAATGGAACAGTAGCAGAATGTATCAAATCACAGAAACAATCAATGAAGCAATTAAACAGTAATGGTGTCCCTAGAGATGAATCTTCAGCAATTATTCCCTCAATCAAGCTCACCTGAAAGAGAGGAATTATGCTATTAGATTCAACAATGATTAGTTAGAGATCCTTTGGCAGAGAGAAGGAAAATATTGCTCACAATACCCATGCCTCCACAAGAGTTCACCCTTTGCCTTTATATCAATGCTTTCACTGTAATTTGGGGTTGGGCCCATTTTATTCGTTACAGAAACCATTTAATCTTCACAGCATACTATTTAGAGGCTTCAAGGTCGTATCATTGGTGTATCCAGTAGGTGTTGATAGTTACACCGACTCGGCACGTCTAGTCTTCAAGTGTAGACTGAGGCTATGCCCTTGTGATATATTATTCACCTTTTGATTCCTATTACTAAGTACCTGGTAGAAAGTGTTAAGAGTGGAAGAGGACTATTGGAAGAGACATATCCTTAGAAGAAAAATGGCTGGCTTATTTCTCTTACTCACGAACCTTCAAATACCTAGGATATTTGTAGGACACTTTCTTGACTCATACTAACTAATACTAATTTCATAACCCCAAAATTATTTTCCCTAATGACATTAATCCTACTAACTCTCAATGACTACCAGTAACCAAAGGTCACATAACCATCAAAACTCGTTAGTAACTTCAAATTTCTATTAATTTATTTTATTTTATTCAACAAGATCATATTTGTAATTTAAAGTAGGTTTACTTTATAATTAATAATGTCCCCTCTATGGAAAAATATGTTTATTCAGGTAGCATTTGCGAAAAGGGCATTGAAAGATCCAGACTTGAGAATGGCTCACACTGTGCATAAGATGTCGTCGTTGCTGGGTGGTATGCTTTTTGTAGCCGATGATTTATTTCCTAGAACTCCGTACATTCATGCTGCATGGCATCTTGCCGCTGCACTTGGTGTAGGCACCTGCCACAAGCTTCTTGAGTAGGTGTGCATACTCTATTTGAATAGAATTCTTCTGGTTTAGAATAGTATCAACAAAATTTGACGACCCTACGCTGTAATCGGGAATGGTTAAGATTAAAACACAGTATTTTATCCATGTGGGTTAATTAGGTTTATTATGCTGTATTTGAATGGAATCAAAATTAGATTCCCCTATTTCTTTTACCTTCTCCGGTTGTAGTTGTACGTTCATTATTTCAGTTCATTGGAGGGAGTGGACTTGTGCTGCCATAAATTGGCTGTAAAATATTCTTGCACGATGAACATGCAATTATAGAACATCCTGGATTCTTAATTTGTATCTGAACTTCTATGTTGGTATACTGTTTCTGTGGGGACTGGTATGTTTTCATTTGAAATGTTCTTTGATTCCCCAAAGATTGGAAGCATACAAGCTTTAGTGATGTACATGAGGTAAACCACTTTTTTTCCAAATCAACGATCTAAACAAAAACGAGATGGAAAGGAAAAAATCTTCTGAAGATTTGATGTATGTGGCTCTTGCGAAAGGCTATACACATAATGGAGGTTCTCTATATTTTGTGTCCAAAATCTACTCTCTCCCTTTTGCCCTGTCTAATCAGTCAAATACAAATGAAAAAGGGATAAAATCTTTTATAATACTATTATAAAGGCGTTGGGTAAAAATAACCGTCTTTGGTCAATTTTACACTTTTCCCTTATTTTTTGTTGAAAGTATTATTCAATTTAAAATATAAAATGGTAATAACCTCTTATTTATAATTAATAAAAATTGCTACTAAGTGAAGATTTGTAGGCTGCCTGCATTCCTACTAATTTAGGAAATAGCTTCAACTTTTTTTATGCTCTTTGTCTTTTCGATCATATGGTGCAAAGTACTTTTATAAATACAAAAAATATTTTATTATTATAAAAGAGTACTTTTTCTTTTCTTTAAATTAGCTAAGACCAATTATCATGAAGCTTGCAATTAGTGTTCATTTGGGTTGAATTTATGATTTTTATGGTTATTTCTTGATTTAAATTCTGAGAAAAAAGATGTAGAGTGGTGATGAGATGGTGGCTAAATCTGGGTTGGGGGCACAGTGGTGGTGGAGATCAGGATTTAGTGAGAGAAATAAGAAGGTTGAAAAAAAAAGAGAGAGAAATAAGATTGAGGTGAGTTTTCTATGAATTTTCTTCTCCATGCTGACACTTGAAAACTTGCCTTTTCTTTTGAAGAAAGTGGGTGAATGCATCAGAATTATGTCAATTGAGGATAATATTCGGTGATCAAAATTTAAAAATAAAGAACGAAGATGGCTAGGCACTAACTAACCTCTCAAACAAATAATAATAATAATAATAATAATAACAACAATAATAATAATGTGTTTCTGCGTTAATGGCGCAAATTTAAGGATATCGATACTGGTCTTTGCTAGCACCTATTAATCGGTGACGTGTGTTAAAATTTCCTAACACAACAGGCAATTCAACCCAGCCCTTAGTCAACCTTGTGAGATATTTTTTTTAGCCCAAATGCAACCCTTTTTTTTTATGATTTATCCTCTCAGCTAAATTTATTTACAGACACATCCGACGTTGATTTTTACCTTTTTTTTCAATGGTTTTTTCAACTCTCCTTAATGAGGAGACAAACACAATGCTAAGAGTTTTTTACTCTTTTGCCCCTGTTACAAAATCTAATTACCAAAATACCCCTGTTTTCAAACTTTTTACCAAATTACCACAATTTTGGCTGACATGGCATGTGGCACTATGTGGCGTGCTCGTGGGATTCGCTAGGGCGGTTGGCGAAATCACCCTAAATTCGCCATTAAGGTTGGCGAATCTACCCTAAATTCGCCATGGAGGTTGGCGAATCTAACATAAATTGCCACGGAGTTTGGCGAATCCTAACTAAAATCTCTAACCGTGTTGGCGAATCCTCATCAGCCCCAACCTCTTCCTAACCCTAACCTTAATCCACCCTCACCCTAACCCTAATCCACCCTAACCCTAAACCACCGAAACCTAATTCACTAACCCTAAACCATCCTAACCCTAATCAACCCTAACCCTAATAAACCCTAAACTAAAACCATTGTAACCTAATTCACTAACCCTAATTCATCCTAACCCTAATAAACCCTAACATAATCCATCCTAAACCCTAATAAACCCTAACATAATCCATCCTAACCCTAATCAACCCTAACCTAATCAACCTTACCCTAATAAATCATAGCCCTAATCCGTCATAACCTAATACACCATAAAACCCTAACCTAATCACCCCTACCATAATAAACCCTAACCTAAACCCTAATAAACCTAAACCCTAACCTAATCTAACCAACCTTAATCCACCGTAAACCATACAATTGGTAGAACACTTATAGTTATTCCCAATACAAGAGTAAAGATAGGGGCGAGTACCCATAGAATTTCGTTGCTTTAATAGGGAAATTGAACCGGAATGGAGTGATTTTGAATATCGATTCATTAGTAAAAAACCTCCTCCGACTTTTGAATTGCCGAAACAAGAACTTTATGTAAAAGTGGAAGCTCCAAAAGGAGGTATCTGAGAATTTTTCTAATAGGGGATCAAAATGGTTTTCCTTGGAGATGGAAAATTTGTCCACCTAGTTTTATCAAATTTCAAATTCTTCCTCAATTTATTAAAAGAATGAAATTGGCTGATATTATGACAATACTAGGTAGCATAGATATCATTATGGGAGAAGTTGATCGTTGAAATGATAATTGATACAACCGAAGTACAAGATATCAATTATTTTTTTTTAGATTGGAATCTTTAAAAGGGTTCGATGGAATTCTGTGGGTACTTGCCCCTATCTTTACTCTGGTGTCGCTTATAAACTTGATTAGGATAATAAATTCTTGTAGATGGAAAAGTGTACATTCATATATAATTGCGTATAATAAAATACATGAGTTATTATGTCATTACATAAGTTATTATACAATGCCAACATAAACCCTAAAGAAAAACTAATAAACCCACTATATCGCCTATGTATCAGAGTGTGGCGATCTACGGTTAGGATCAGACGTTCCATCCTGGGATGGATAAGTATATGGGGGTGGTGGGGGTAAGGGTATGGTGGTGGTGGGTAAGAATGTGGTGGTAAGTTCTTGTGCTTTACATTCTACAGACACTAGAATAAATCCTTTTTGTCGTTTAAGTGTAACAGCGTGTTCAAAGTATCGGTAAAAGATACGGCTACAGACGAGAATTCATGAACACCTCAAATGGACCCAAAATCTTTCTTGGGAAAGTTAAGGGTTCACAAGGATGTGATCGAAATAATTTTAGAACAGCCGTACGCGAAGTACCGAGACCATAAACAATAAAACATGATCAAAATTGATCTGCTGGAGTCCGTTAATTCTTGGCCACAAAAAGTGGCCAAGACACAAGGCCATGCACGGTTAGGAGGAGGGCCAAGTGGCCAAAGTCAAAAGTCAAAGATGAGTCACATAGTGACTAAGCTAGGTGACATCAGGCTTATGTCACTTAGGGGCAATTTGGGACTTTTGCCCCAAGGGCAAAATTGGACAGGAGATTTCGGCCCTAGGCCTATAAATACCCCCAAAATCTAAAATTTTCAGAAGAAAAATTAGAGACCTTGGCCAAACTCTGTCCAATTGCACATTCAGTCATTACACTGTCCAAACCCTAACCCATAGACTTTCCCCCACAAGACTTAACCTAAGTTCCTAAACCCTAACCTCATAAATACTCCTAGAATTTTAGAAAATCCTCTCATACTTCTATTCTAAGGGTAAGAGCTTGGAAGCAACCAAGCAAAGTCTGCACAAAATAGCTAAACCAGTTGCAGCAGGGGCAAAACGTGGGTAAACCGACATAATCACTGCCTATGTGATTTAGGATGTATGATGATGGTTGTGCTATGATTGTGTTAGAATATGTTAGGTTTTAATTGCTAAGTGATGTTCTTGAATATGACAATTGATTATACTTGTATCTGGAAGTTTCTGCGGATCTGGATGTTGTTGGAATAATTATTAGAAATAGGATTGGTTTATGTTTATGAGGATATAAGTATGAAAGTATGAGGTTTTGCTAGATGAGATATGATGTTAGGATGGATTTTATGTGACTTTGAATTTTATACATGTGGTTGATGATTGTTTGGATCTGCTAGTGCTGTGTGTGATTCTGTCAGAATTTAGGAAAGCCTAAGACAGAAATAGGTATATGACACGATTTTAAAGGGATCTTTATGCTGAGATTTTTATCATGAAAAACTAATGTTATTTTTGGATTCGACACGAAAAATTGAGTGGAGATTTCAAGTTTTATGATTTTTGGAGTCCCCGATGAATTTCTCAGCAAACAGGCAAAAAATGGGATTTTTAAGGAAATAAGGGCAAAACGAGAATTTTGTTTCTTAGGCCGAAAAAATGGTTGGTTTTCAGAAAATATGGGTTTAGAACTATCAAAAAACCTAAGGGCAAGCCTTGAGTCCATCGGGTGCAAAACGGTAAGTTTGGGGAAAAGGGGTAAAATTCTAATTTCGGAATGCTGAGGTCAGAATCTGAAAATTTTGACATGGAAAATGGTCTTAGGACTATCAAAAACCTTAGGATAAGGTCTTGGACCTCTCCGGTTTATGATCTCTATTTTCTGACAGAAACCAGACGTCTGTTTTACTAGTTGCTAGGGTTACGTTTGGTCTGTTTAAGACATGAAATTATGTTCCTTATAAGTGAAGTTATATGTTATATGATGTGATGTACGATGAAGATGATGATAGGAGGTATTGAATTGTGCTTATATGAACTTTTGCATCAAAGATCGAATTGTGCACATGATAATGATGAGAGAAAATCCCTTCTAAAAGGGCCTAGGCTCGATTTTTGGGGAAGGTCTTAGTCCCGGTCTAGTCCCAGGTCCGACCCCAACGCCATCCCAGGGTGGTAACCTCGGTCGTGGTTGCGATTCACTCATGGTCCAGACCATTCAGGTTCAGCGCTACCTGGTCGCCACGATGCGGGCTGTAAGCGTGGTTATAGCCGTGTGACCACCGCTATAAGGGACGAGGGCGAATATGCTTATAAGGCCAGCCTTGTAGAGCATACGTATAAGTGAATGCCAACTGAAGCTTATACCAGTGTTTAGAAAATGAGATTCTTGCAGTAGTATAGCTATGTGAACTATGTGATAATATATGACTTAGGAGTTAGATTAGAGAACAGACGACGTAGTTAATGAAATTATAGGTTCCCCAGTCACTTAGTAATATAAGTAAATCTGCTCAGGCTTAGTAAGGACATTAATAACTAGTAGGGCTTAGCATAACTGTGACACTTAGAGATCCCTGAGCGGCCTGGATCATAAATGAGAAAAGAAATACCCCAGATCCCATGGTTTCCTACTGAGAGCAATATGTTCTCACCCCACTCATTCATGACTCCAGGATTCGAGGTGGAGCAAGAAGTCGGACAGAACAAGGAGGAGCAGTAGCCCGAGGAAGGGGCCGAAGAATAGGCTTGTACTTAGTAGACCTTATGTGATAGTACTACTTTTGTGTTAAATATTTGTACGTGACAGCAATAATAGTACATGTGTATCTAGTTGTGAATATATGATATGGACCAATGGTTTGTACTAGGTTTACTTGTTTGTTATCCCTTCTAATGTCAATTAAACATGTTAAGTTACTATTCACATTACATGTTCTACGAATACAAGTCTCTACTTTATACATAAGGTATATAAAGTAAAGTTTAAAATCGGTCCTTATTTTCTAAGTAACTATACTTTCAAACGTTAATTGGGACTAAGTACTATCCCAACCAAAGTAGATAACAATTTAGTAGGCAAGTTTGTGACTTAAGCGTGGACTAGCTAGCTAGGGTGTTACATTTGGTATCAGAGCAGTTTAGTCCTTTGGAGCCTGAGGGTTGAGCTGCACGATGCTTTCGAGCATGATAACGATGTATGACTCTGTTAAGTAATATGTGCTAAGTCATGTGTACCGGCCTATCTTGAGACTGATCACCTCGAAATTGTATAGGGTATCACGGATTAGACATGTCACACCACAGGGATCATACACGACATAGCAGGGATGAGTAGACAGGGATGGCAGCGTTGGTACGTGAGCTGACGCGTGCCATAACATATTCCAATTACCATCGGCAACCTACACCAAACCATGAAGAGACGGATACTCGAAAGTTCATGGATTTTTGTAAAGATTACCCTCCTATCTTTACGGGGGTTAGAGGGTCAGAGAAAATCCATGGTTGGCTAAGAGAACTAGAATAGAATTTTGAGGACGTCCAGTGTACGGAGGCACAGAAGGTCTGATTTGCATCCCGAAAACTGAAGGATGATGCGTTGGATTGGTGGGACGCAACCAAACCTCTTCTGGAATAGGAAAGTGCTCCAATCACTTGGAGCCAATTCAAAGAAACTCTTCTTAGCAAGTATTTTCCTGAGGAGTTACGGGAATAGAAGGAAGTTGAATTCATGGCGCTGAGGCAAGAAAAGATGATTGTCACGGAATACACAACGAAGTTTGAAAGACTTTGCAGATATTCCCAAACTTATCAGCTGAATTTGACTGAAGGGTGGAAGTGTGGTAAGTACCAACGAGGGCTGAGGGAAGAGCTAAAGGCGTCAATATATGTCCTAGGGATCAAGGATTATGCTACCTTGGTGAACAAGGGCTTGGCTCAGGAGCAGGTTGATGTGAACTTGGCTACAGTTAGAAACAAAAGGAGAGCAGAGGAAGTTGGAAGCTCACAACGGGAACCCCGAAGGAAGGCCCTGATGTAAAATAGGGGTAGAAGCCAATATCCTCAGCAATAGCAACAAGGAGCAAGAAGAGTCCAGAGTCATACTAGAGCAAGACCCCAGAGGGGTGGACAACCAGCAATGAGGCCTCAGGCGCAGAAAGGAGCCCCTAGCCAGGGAATGCAACCAAGAGATGACAGGGCAGCAGTATGTCCGAAATGTGGAAGGCCACATCATGGTGAAGGTTTGGTCGGGCAAAACGCTTGCTACAGGTGCGGCAAAGAAGGACATTATGCCAGATCTTGCCCGACTTTTCCACCCCCAATACAACACCAAGCATGGTATTCACCATGGCCGCTGACGAGGTGAAAGAGGAAGAGAGGCTACTTCAGGGTAAGTGTTTGCTTAAGGGAAAGTTTTTAAATGTCTTGTATGATTCCGGAGTGTCACACTCCTTCATATCCGAAAATATTGAGAAGGAGCTAGAGTTGCCCTTCACAGTGCTTCCCTATGCGTTGAGTGTATCTACACCCACGACACCACCAATGAACTCGTTTCGCGCCTGTCTTAAGTGCTCACTGCAAGTGCAGGAGAAGCTGGTGGAAGCGGATTTGTTTTGTCTTCCCCTAGTGGGATTAGACGTAATCCTAGGAATGGATTGGTTGAATGCCAATCAGGTCATCTTGGATTGTGCTAAGAAGCGAGTGATCTTCCCTCTAGCTGACGCTAGTATGTCGGAGCGAAAAGGGGAGCCGACTGTGCTGTATTTTTGCCTGGTGGGGAATCACCTAACATCCTCAGAGGTTACCACAGCAAAATCGGAGGTCAAAAACATTATCGTCGTAAAGGAGTATCCGGATGTGTTTCCTGCTGAAATACCGGAGTTTCCTCCAAAACGGGAAGTGGAGTTCTCGATTGACCTGGTGCCAGGAACAGGTCCCATCTCTATTACACCTTACCGAATGTCCCCATTAGAACTGTAAAAGTTGAAGAAGCAATTAGAGGAGCTGGTGGGGAAAAAGTTCATTCGACCCAGTGCATCACCGTGGGGAGCGCCAGTTTTGTTTGTGAAGAAAAAAGATGGCACCATGAGGATGTGCATTAACTATTGGCAGTCCAAAAAGGTGACGGTAAAGAATAAATACCTGCTGCCTAGGATGGATGAGTTGTTGGATCAGTTGAATAGTGCCCAAGTTTTCTCCAAAATAGATTTGTGATCGGGCTACCATCAGATACGGTTGCGAGAAGAAGATATCCCCAAAACGACATTCCGATCTCGCTATGGATTGACAAATGCACCCGCTATATTCATGGATTACATGAATAGGATTTTTCGTGCCTATTTGGACGAGTGTGTCATCGTGTTCATTGATGACATACTGGTGTACTTGAAGATTGAAGAAGAGCACGCTAAGCACTTGAGATTAACACTAGGGATTTTGTGAGAAAAGAAATTATATGCGAAGCTTTCCAAATACGAGTTTTGGACCAAAGAAGTACAATTCCTTGGTCATGTAGTGACAAAGCACGGAGTGACGGTGGATCCAGCGAAGGTAGAGACAGTCAAAGCATGGGAGCGACCAACTTCAGTCATCGAGATCCGAAGTTTTGTAGGTTTGGCTGGTTACTACCGAAGATTCATCCAGGGATTCTCACAAATTGCATTGCCTTTAACTAAGCTCACCAGGAAAGGAGCAAAGATGGAATGGTCGCCAGAGTGCGAGAGCAGCTTTTGTGAACTAAATATTGGTGTTACTTGACCCTCAAGCACCATTTGAGGTATATTACGATGCATTTGGTGCAGGACTAGGAAGCGTTCTGATGCAAAATTGTCAGGTAATAGCATATGCTTCCAGGCAGTTACGACCTCACGAAGTCAATTATCTAACACATGACTTGGAATTAGCCGTAGTAGGGTTTGCATTGAAAATTTGGAGACACTATCTGTATGGAGTAAGGTTCGAGGTATTCTCAGACCACAGAAGCCTAAAATACATGTTTGATCAAAAGGAACTCAACATGAGGCAACGAAGATGGATGGAATTCCTCAAAGATTACGACTTCAGCCTCAACTACCACCCAGGAAAGGCAAATGTGGTAGCAGATGCATTAAGCTAGAAATTCTTGCATGCCGCGCAGATGATGGTGCAAGAAACAAAATTAATTGAAGAGTTTCGTAACCTGAATGTGGATGTAATGCCTCGAATGGACAGCATGCGAGTGTGTTACTTGCAAATCACCAGTGACTTCCAATAAAGAATCAGAGAAGCTCAGGCGAGCTATCAGGAAAACACTTGGTATAAGTTCAAGAAAGCAGTAGAAGAGGGTAAATTCCCTGAAGTTACCACAGGAGATGACGGAGTGATGCGATTTATTCAGCGCCTGTGTGTACCTGATCATAATGGTTTAAGAGAGGAGATTTTGCAAGAAGGCCATAAGAGTCGATTTACTATCCACCCGGGGACTACCAAAATGTATCATGATTTGAAAAAGATGTTTTGGTGGCCAGGCTTAAAAAGGGATGTGAAAGACTGGGTGCAAAAATGCCTGGTATGTCAAAAGGTGAAGGTGGAACACCAGAGACCGCCAGGGTTGGTGAATCCTCCCGAAATTCCCATCTGGAAATGGGAAGGTATTGCTATGGATTTCGTCTCCGGACTGCCTCACACTAGAAAATGAGTTGACGTTATATGGGTGATTGTGGACTGACTCACGAAGTCAGCCCACTTTATTCTGATCTGAATGAATTATTCGCTAGAGAAGTTAGCAAAGCTGTACATCCAAGAAATAATAAGGTTGCATGGAGTGCCATCTTCAATCATTTCTGACCGTGATCAAAGGTTTACTTTAAGATTTTGGACAGCTTTTCAAAAGGCCTATAGATCTATATTGTAGTTAAGCTCTGCTTATCACCCGCAAATAGATGGACAATCTGAGAGGACTATTCGATCTTTGGAGGATATGCTAAGATTGAAACACCCTAGCTAGTCGGCCTATGCTTATGTCATAGACTTCCCGGCTAGGTGGTGCTCTTCTGGTGCTGCGAACCATTACGATTCTATATCCTGGTTTAAAATTAGGCTTTACAAAATAACGGGCCAATTTAAAACTTCCTTTAATCGTACTATGAAAGTATCGAGCCATACGCATCATACGTCGCATAAGTATATCATAAAAGAAAGTAAAGGAAACACGAGTACATACCTGGCGTACGGCGAGTACCCGAAGAAAATACACATACGGCCCACAAATAACACACACATAATTATACATTGATATCAGAATAAGTATCCTTGTCCTACCACGGACATACATATCCAACATCACTCTATATACAATGCTACATATATACAATACTACAAGTGAACTAAACCTACGCACACGGATGAGTACTACTCATTGCGTGTACGACACTCCTACGGCTGCAACTCTAGCTGGGTCCTGACACCCTACTCATCAGAATCTTCCTCTCACTCTGCGGGATCCACCTCATCCCCGCTGGAGACATCCGTCACGGCAGTGAACTCGCGGGGCACGAACCTGCGTGGTCGCACTGGGAGAACGCTCTTGCGGGCGGTAGTGTGCATGCCTCGGCCTCTAACCGGAGGTGTAGCTGGCTCTGGGTCTGTCTCTGGCTCGGGGACCGGTTGTGACTCTGGCCTCGGCGGCAGAGGATCATTCTTCCCTTCAACGTGGATCGGATCGCGGGTGCTGCTACCTAGATGCTGGTCGATCCAAATGGGGCGCATGGGCGCGACCCTGGCCCTCGAAGCCTGCGACGTACCTGCTCCGGACTCTCTCCCAGAAAGTTCGCGGGGGCGAACGTGCTGGTCTCCAGTAAGGTGTAGGTGCGGTAATTGCGCTGTCGTGAGCGCGTGAACAACCAAATGTCCTTGGCAGGCTGATAGGTGGATTTTATACTCTATTTTATTATTCTATAATTGAATATTGTATACTAAAAATGTGGTTTTAATGCTTAATTAATATGTTTTGCACATTATCCTCTTTTGTGAGAAATTGAGAAAAATGTAATTTTAAGCACTACTTTATCTTAGAATTTAATGTGTAGATTTCTTTTGTTCTTTTTTAGTTTTCTATTTTTATTGCAGAAAATAAATTGTAAAGAGGATCATTGAAGATTTGAAGGAGAGTTGATAAGATATAAATTTTAAAGAAGAGATTTGAAGAGAAGATTGAGACCAATAAATGCAAGATTAAATTCAAATTTAAAAAGAGTTGGTCAAAGATTTGCTGAGGATTTTTAACGCTGACTTTGCCACGGATGTTTCGCCAGGATAGAGACTGAATCTCGATTTGACCTTAACTACAAAGTTGTAGATCTATCTCTTAGCTTTAATTAGAGATTTGAATCACCTCAATCCGATATCTGTAGCTGAAGTTATCGCGATTTTACTGACTGCTGTGCTGAAAGTGCGGGATTTACTTTCACTTTTAGCCAATCCTCTACAAATAGAAATCTTCTCTCAACAACTTCACATTCAGCCTCCACTTTTATTTTATGCACTTTTCCTTTTCTTTTATTGCACTTTAGGTTTATGTTAGTGGTGCTTATTTCTTAGTTCTTCAAGGATTGTTGGAGTGCTCACATTGACAACGCAAGCTCCCAACTATTTGCGAATTGCTTTTGTTTTCTTATTCAGGTTTTGTTATTTTAATTCTCTATTATTTTTTCACTCTCTTATTCTTTATCTATTATGAGTTTTTATCCTCCACCCATGGAGGAGTAATTTCTTAATATCTTACATGCGGTAACTCTAGATTAGGATTAATTCGAGGTCTTGTGCTTAATGTTTATTCATGATTTGTTCCGCCTGTGATTAATAATATAGCGATTGCATGTTATTGGTTAGGGTTAATTCTAGGTTGATAGATCTTGACGATTGTAGGATTTATTGATTTAGGATTTGGGAACTTTTTGGGAAACTAATTAGATTTAATTAGGTTGTGCAATTGGAACATAATTGATATAGGTTTTTAATGCTGAGATCTTAGTTTTAATTCTTATATTAATAAATGCTTAGGGAATTGATGATCATAGTCTCTTAGGTGAATTGCATATTAGTTAGAGATTTCAACTAATAAACAACATCCCCCTTATGAATAATTAATTAGGAACCAATGACAATTAATCCTTGATCTAGAAACACCGTATGCAGGATATTGCTTTTTTTTATCATTGTTAACTTACTTTTATTTTGCTTTCTTTTTATTATTATTCATCAATCCAAACCCCCTTTTTTAATTGCAATTTTAATTGGTTCTAATTGCTTCCTTGAGAGACGACCTAGGTTAGCCCCCTTTACTACGTTTTTGGGGTTAATTTAGTTTTATAAATTATTATTTGATCGCGCACTGAAATTAACGACGTTTTGGTGTGTGTCAGAGGCGGCGACGACATGCCTGTCAATTGGAGTCATACACGAGTAGGGATAAGAACGACTTCGTTCTTTGTGGAGAAACTCAACGTGGCTGCTACGGTTCAATTACTCGGGCATTCTCCAGCCACTCAGGAAAACCTCTATGTTTCATGCAACGCTAAACCCTATTAGTTATTATCTTGAACCTATGTCCTGAGCAGCTTTATCTACTTTACTAGGTGATTGGTCCTCTAATCTTGTTATTACCTGGGCTTCATGCTTATTAACCGTACGTTGCTACTAGAGACATACTATTCGTCTTGGGTCGTTCCCTTGACGATATACAATGCATGAACAGTTATACATAATGCTTAAGCAGATATACATACATACTTATCATCATACCATCAATTATCAATTCATACATTTAATTTCATAGTGCATGGGGGGAATCTGGGGATCTCTTACGTGCTCTGTAGCTGCGTCCTACTTAGTCTTTACACCTTTGTAATCGTGGCCTCGGATTACAACCTCTTTTTGCCACTATTGCATCGACCCGGCGGTGCTCTTCACCGGTATGGTAGCTAACCATGCAAGGCTCATAGGAGGTAAACATCAAATACAATTAGTGCAACCATCCCCTCTGGAATGGCGAGGGATCAAACCTATGAGTGATCAGGTGTGGACGCGTTTTGACCAGCCCTATGGCTCGATCCATTTCTCTTTTCTCTCTTAGTGGGGCCCACTACTCTCCTTTTTCAGGCCTGTGCTTGTTTTTTCATATTTGGGGCCTATGCCCTTTTTCCATATCTGGGCCTATGCTCGTCCCAATCGTAGTCAGGTTTCTTTACCTGCTTTGCTCATAACCAATTCATCTTGCTGAATTGGCGAGGGGCGTGTCTATAAGACATTGCCAAGAGAATAGGGATTTCCTAACTATATAACTAGACTCCTTACTATAGTCTACCGTACCAACTAGGGTAGGGACTCCCTAACTTTTCTTGGTTCCCTAAGGTTCAATTATGATCTTCATTAGATTTTAAAGTGAACTTCTAATTATCTAAGGTCGTCCTAACTCTTATGACGGCCTTTCCTCATGATGCATGCTTTCAAATACCAACATAGACATACCCGGACTCATTGGACTCCTTGGAACCACTAAAATCTCAAGTCCTTCAGGATTTATTCGAATGTTTAGGGTTTCATTCGAATGAATTCCTGCGAGTTCTTTCATTCGATTGAAATTGGGATTCAGTCGATTGAAAACCTTCCGAGTTCTTTCATTCGAATGAACTTAGGATTCAATCGATTGAAATCCGAGATTTTTTCTTTCATTTGGTTGAATAAGAATTCAATCGATTGAAAGCTCAAAATTTGCTTTCATCCGATTGAAAACTCCATTCAATCGATTGAAAGCTGATTGAATAGGACCCCGAGGCTTCAGTTCTCATTTTTCTCCGGAGGTTTACTATTCCTAGGATTCCAATCAGTACAGTTATGCATTTCATTCATCAAAATTTCCCAAAACCCTTTTCACCCTACATTCTCCCAAAATACTACTAAATATTTTTACAGTCCAATACACAGAATAACACATATATAGTCAAAACTTAAACCACATAGACAGTGGGCTTTAGAGTTACCCACATCCGATGGAAATTCTGACTAGGTAGCTTCGATGCTCGAAATTTCCTGCTCGCTACGGCGTGCTCCGGTAATTTTTCCGGGGCTCCAGCAAGAAACTGAGATGTGTTGGGACGGGACTGGTATTTGTGAAAGTGACTGAATGCTACGTAAAATTTCTTTATGTAGCTTGGCTATTTATAGCCACTGAGGTTTCCCTTTTCTTTTTTTCTTTTCTCTTTTTTTCTTTTTCCTTCTCTGTTGCTTTTTCTTTCTTATTTATTTATTTTTAATATGTAAATATCTCCTGATGGAGATAGAAACCTCACCAAGACCGGTTTCGGTTTCGTTTGGTCGCGTTTTGTCTGATTTACTCCCCCTCCGGCTATCCTAAAAATATTCCGGACATACCGTTGTGATCCATAAATTTTTCCTTTCGACCAGGGAGTTGCCGCTCGGGAATTTTCGATATCCTTGCCCGGCCAAGAACTGCCACTGGCGCTTCCCAGTATCGCAAACCTTTCCCGTTCGAGCCGAAACTCCGCCGATGGTTCCGGAAAATTTATGGGGTCCCGAAACCTAGTCGCTTACCCTTACCTCTTCTGAGGATTTGGGGGTTTAATTTCCCGTCTCAAAATTTCTTCACGCCTCTCGGCCGTTTTGGTGGCGCAACCGACGAGCTTCGCGAACCGGACGAATTCGGGATGTTACATTCCACCCCCTTACTGAAATTTCGCCCCGAAATTTGAGCGTCGATGCATCCCTCGGCCGTTCATGGGAATTCCTAAGGATCTCGGCATGCCCTAGGTTTATAGAAGTTACCCGAGCTCCTGGGGGTAGTTTAGGCATGCCAAACCCTCCCCTAGAGATGGCAATCGAATCCCTGATGATCATTCAATCGAATGATTTTTAGAGTCCATGAGTCATTCGAATGCCCTCTTGGTCCATCATTCGAATGATCACTGTGTTCCTGAGTCATTTGATTAAACCGCGAAATTCATTCGAATGAGTCACGATTCGTTCCTTCAAACTTAAATCTCAGGGAAGGCATTCGAATGACCTAGGGTTATTCATTCGAATGAAACGCGATCTGGGGCCACTTAAGTGGTTTTCCTTCCTTTCTTCCTCACTTCTCCCTCTCCTTTTCCTCCTGCCACGAACCCTAGCAGAGCTCTCCCCCCTTTTCGCCCCTTTCTCCCTTGAAATCCACTCTCTTTCTCCTCAACTTCCTCTTCCCCTTAAGTTTCACCAATTTCCTTCCCCTCTCCACGGTTCCCTCTTCCAAACTGCCCCCTTCCTACTCCCTCCTCATTCTTTCTCATACTCCCCCGAATCTCCCCCTCTTTCTCTTCCCACCATGAGCCACCGCCACTCACGGCCTTCTTCCTGGACTCCCCAATCCGAGTCCGCTCCTTCTTGTGGCTTCCCCGCGTGGTTTACCTCGGAGACGCAATGGCGCAACTTTGAGGTGCACTACAAGGAGAGGGATGTAAGGGAACAGAAGGTGCTGGACCTTGCCACATTTGAGGACGGCGCGGCTGGCATTCTTTCAGTTCTGGAGGCTACTGGGGTGCTCCCGTTCGTGAGCTTTGACCTTCCAGTCTACCGCATTTGGTTCGGGTGTTTTACAGCAACCTCAAGACGGTTGACAACGTTTTGCGGTCAGAGGTTTGTGGCGTCCGCATGGAGCTATCCCTGGAGGAGTTTGGATCGGTGCTCCAGATCCCTGCCTTGGGAAACGATCTTGGGTCCGACCTCTCAGACTGGGCCTTTTCCTCCACTGAGCTTCCATTCGGGGAGGATGTCGCCCTCGACACCATAGGCCATTCGGGGGCGAAGAACTCCAAGAATCGGCCGCAGGTGAGTCGCTTACCTGTGGACCAGAGGATATACCACTACCTTCTGACCCACACCCTGGTCCCCCGTAGCGGTAACCACTACAACCGCAAAGGATCATCGACTGCAAAACCCGAAAGACTCGTAACAACGAGATTCCGATGGTACGGATAATCTGGAGAAACAAGGATGTCGAGGAGTAGACATGGTAGCTTGAAGAAGATATGAGGAAGGCCTATCCAGAATTATTCATAGGTATGAAATTTCGAGGGCGAAATTTTTCTAACAAGGGAAGAATGTAATATCCTGCTTTCTCCTTAGCTGAATGTCGCTAGATAATTGTCTAAGATAATTCTATTTTCGGTTGAACTATTAGGATCATGAACTCTTAGGAATAAAGTTGTCTGTAAAAATATTTCTGTACGTTGTCTGAAAATTCTACAGGCACTAGAATAAACCATTTTTATCGTCTAAGTGTAACCGCGTGTTCAAAGTATCCATAAAAGGTACGGCTACAGATGAGAATTCATGAACACCTCAAATGAACCCAAAATTTTTCTTAGGAAAGTAAGGGGATCACAAGGATGTGATCGAAATAATTTTAGAACAACCGTACGCGAAGTACCGAGACCGGAAACAATAAAACCTGATCAAAATTGATATGCCGGAGCCCGTTAATTCTTGGCCACAAAAAGTGGCCAAGACACAAGGCCATGCACGGTTAGGAGGAGGGCAAGTAGCCACAGTCAAAAGTCAAAGATGAGTCACATAGTGACTAAGCTAAGTGACATCATGGCTTATGTCACTTAGGGGCAATTTGGGAATTTTGCCCTAAGGGCAAAATTGGAAAAAGGATTTCGGCCCTAGGCCTATAAATACCCCCAAAATAAAAAATTTTGAGAAGAAAAATTAGAGTCCTTGGCCAAACTCTATCCAATTGTACATTCAGTCATTACACTGTCCAAACCCTAACCCATAGACTTTCCCCCACAAGACCTAACCTAAGTTCCTAAACCCTAACCTCATTAATACTCCTAGAATTTTATAAAATCCTCTCATACTTCTATTCTAAGGGTAAGAGCTTGGAAGTAACCAAGCAAAGTCTGCACCAAATAGCTGAACCAGTTGCAGCAGGGGCAAAACGTGGGTAAACCGACATAATCATTGTCTATGTGATTTAGGATGTATGATGATGACTGTGCTATGATTGTCTTAGAATATGTTAGGTTTTAATTGCTAAGTGATGTTCTTGAATATGACAATTGATTATACTTGTATCTGGAAGTTTCTGCAGATCTGGATATTGTTGGAATAATTGTTAGACATAGGATTGGTTTATGTTTATGAGGATATGAGTATGAAAGTATGTGATTTTGCTAGATGAGATATGATGTTAGGATGTGTTTTATGTGACTTTGAATTTTATACATGTGGTTGATGATTGTCTGGATCTACTGGTGCTGTGTGTGATTCTGTCATAATTTAGGAAAGCCTAAGACGGAAATTGGTATTTGACACGATTTTGAAGGGATCTGTATGCTGAGATTTTATCATGAAAAACTAATGTTATTTTTGGATTGTACACGGAAAATTGAGTGGGGATTTTTCTCAATGAATTTTGGAGTTCCCAATGAATTTTACAGCAAACAGGCAGAAAACGGGGTTTTTAAGGAAATAAGGGCAAACAGGGAATTTCGTGTCTTGGGCTGAAAAATTGGTTTTTAAGAACAAAAATTCCAAAGAAAACAAGGGGTTTACAGGGGCGAAACGGTAAGTTTGGGGAAAGGGGTAAAATTGTAATTTCGGAATGCTGAGGTCAGAATCTGAAAATTTTGGCATGGAAAATGATCTTAGGACTACCAAAAACCTTAGGGTAAGGTCTTGGACCTCTCCGGTTTTTGATCACCATGGTTATCAAACTTGCGAGTTTAAGTAAACTCGTGGAGCATCCGTAAATTCGGATCGTAAACTCGTACGAGTTTACCTATTATTAAAAAAATATTAAAAAATATTTTAAAAAATTATTGTGCTACAAAAATATATTTAATAAAACTTGAAATTCATAAATACACTCCATAACAAAGCACTAATGAAGATGAAATATATGAGTTCTAAGTTCAATTCATAGATAATACATAATACATATGTTTGTACAAGAACATATTCTCCTCCACATAAACTTGATGACAAGTAAAATCTATCAACACAAGAGAGAGACGGTGTGTTGAGCAACTAACATAGCAAATGTATATAAAGAACAATGTCACTCATTTTTTTACAGAAGTAGTCTGCTTCGAGCAGACAACAAAGAATTCGATGATGAGTTCGAGGGGCATGCCCTTTGTTTTTGGAACCTTCAAGAACATAAATATCCAGGAGATGAAACACACAACAACATAAATACCGAAGATACCAACGAGTCCCATAGTACTGAGCATCACAGGAAGCGAGTATGTGACGAAGATGCCTCCAATCCAAAACACTAAAGTACAGATAGCAATGCAGAGGTCACGCACCCTAGTAGAAAAGATCTCTTAGAAAATGATAAAATACATACGATGGATTAGGAACAAGGCACGATGGCACTACGGAGCACGATTGCATGCGCAGCTGTAAAAAAAAAAAAACCTGCTTGTGGTAAACTCGTACGAGTTTACCCGATTTTATACGAGTTCACCCAAGTTTACCCGATTTTACTCAAAAACGAGTTTACATGCGAGTTAGCTCGATTTTACTACATAAACTCATAAACTCGTACGAGTTTACGAGTTAACTCGCGATTTTGATAACTATGATGACCACTATTTTCTGACAGAAACCAGACGTCTGTTTTACTAGTTGCTAAGGTTACGTTTGTTCTGTTTAAGACATGAGATTATGTTCCTTATAAGTGAAGTTATATGCTATATGATGTGATGTACGATGAAGATGATGATAGGAGGTATTGAATTGTGCTTATATGAACTGTTGCATCAAAGATCGAACTGTGCACATGATGATGATGAGAGAAAACCCCTATAAAAGGGCCTAGGCTCGGTTTTTGGGGAAAATCTTAATCCTGGTCGAGTCCCGGGTCCGACCCCAACGCCATCCCAGGGTGGTAACCTCGGTCGTGGTTAGCGATTTACTCATGGTCTAGACTATAACATCCCGTGTTCCTGTTAGAGAAATAATCGCCGAAATTAGACATAAGTAATTTCTAAAGCATGAGCTAGGGAGGGTTAGTGATAAGTGCCCAAAATACACAATTTTCATCATTCAAAATGGCACTTATTCTCACAT
>QANU01032032.1:12206-38361 GCA_003254905.1 Nissolia schottii
AGTGGTCTCGGCCTCCTCTATTTATAGGCAAAAATTGGTCTCCGTCGCTTAGCGGTTTTGGTTCCTTCGCTGAGCGATAAACACTTAATCGCTGGGCGGCGGCGCTTTATCGCTGAGCGATCGTACTTGTACGCGTCTTCATTAAATGCTCGGCAGCTTTTTGCAGGGCGGCGCTGACGTGGCACGCGGCTATTGGCTGGCTCCAGCTAGCTCAATGATGGCGTCGGCGCAAGTGGCTTGCCGATGTCCTTTCGCTCAGCGGCCAAGGTCTATTCGCTGAGCGATTCTTCCTTATTCGCTTAGCGAAGCATTGCTTACCGCTGAGCGGTTCTTCGTCCAGAATCTTCTCTTTTAAGCTCTTTTCCAATTCTACCCTTTTCTTCCCTTCTTCATGGGATTATTCTACATAAATTATTCTTGCATCCTTTTATCAAAACATATTTAAAACCTACAAAACATAGAGATTTAATTAGATAATTCTTTAAAATATGTGAGAATAAGTGCCATTTTGAATGTTGAAAATTGTGTATTTTGGGCACTTATTATTTATCTCTAACTTACCTCTATTTTTGCACTCTAAGCTCGTCTATAAAAGCACATGACCCCTTGGGTCACCAGGTACCTCTCATTCTCCTCTTAGAGAACTCTCCTAATCCCTGTGCTTACTTGAGCGTCGGAGTGCCTTTGCAGGTACACCCTGCCGCCATGCTCTCTCCGAAAGGAACCCGCTTAAGCTTCCGTCTGAGCCTCTGAACCCACTCGAAGCCCTCATCCAGACCTCCGAACCTGCTCGGAGCCTTCAACCTCAGTCCTAGAACTTCCGTCAAGGCGCCTCCCTTACCGTTCAGGTAACCTCATACCTTATACGAATTACTTGCGAACAGCAACAAATCAGAGGTAGATCTGGAAGCTTATTGGGAATTGAATCCTATTATAGTTTCATGCATACATTTACTTAGTACAATAGAATTATCATTTCATTGATTGCCCGCCACCAGTTCTTAACTTGTTCATCGCTCTCGCGCATGAAAAGATCGTCAGGTTTCCTTTGTTATGCTGTCACTTTTGCACACAAACTTAACAAAGTACACTAGCGTTATTCCAGATGTTAAAATGGCTAATCCTTCATTCTAGTTCTGGCAACCAAGAATTAGACGAATTGATTTAGTTCCAACCTATGATGCCGCTCTCGCGCACAATCAGTTAGTTTAGAATCATGCTTTAGGTAGCAAAGCTAAAACAAGCATTAAGCGTAAAATCATTCAAGCAAATCGTAGAAACTGATAAGTTCATATGCAAAAGTTACATGGCTACAATCATACTACAATAGTCATCAAAATCCCAACAACAAGGGGATTAGAAATCCATCTTACAAGAGAGAATCTCAGAGGCAAAGTGATGGACGCTTACCATGACACGTTCTCACGTTGTCATGACAACGACCGTCGTGCTTCCTCGATCACTCCTGGCTCCTTCACTGGCCTCCTCCTCTTTGTTGCTAAACTAACCTAAGCTTTGAAGCACGAGAGAAAATGTAAAAGAATGAAGTATGGATGGAAGAAGGGATTTTTTGAATGAATGCCTCGGCCTTCCTATTTATAGGCAAAATTTGAGGTCACCGCTGAGCGGTTAGGGCATGCCGCTGAGCGATTTAGGTATCTCCGCTGAGCGATAATAGTACTTCCGCTGAGCGATTTGGTCTTTTCCGGCGACTACAGGCTGGCATAATAAATGCAGCGGCTGTTAGTTGTAACATCCCAGTTCTCCCTTAGGAAGATTTTTCTGCGAAACTTATAACCCTGGCCTAAATAAAAGTACAAAGTAACTCGATTTTGGAATAGAGGAGAGTAAGTCTGAGACTCGTTCCCCTTAAACTGGGAGGAAAACTAGGAAGTTACGACCCCACTAAGCCCCGCAAGGTCCGTGCTCAATTTTGGTGCAAATGGAAATCCGGTCGAAGACTAAAACAATATCGAAGGATTGACTGATGGAAACAAGTTCCCGAATACCTTGTTTCGACGCATCATCCTGACCAAAAAAATTCACAGATCACAGATGTATATTTATCATATTTTTTCGGAGACCGTGTGTGGGGCAGGAGTGATCAAACGTGACTAAAATAGAGTAAGAGTTAAGATATTTAAAATAACTATAATAAAATAATAATATAATAATAATTAATTAATAATTAAATAAATAATTAAAAGCAACAGGGGGCCACGGCTATAAATGCCCCCTGATGCAAATAGAAGAAGAGTTTCAGAACTCTGTCACCTTTCTTCAGTTTTTCACTTTTCCAGTACCGTTCGAGCACATCGCGAGAGTGCTACCGGACTTCCGAAAATTTCTTGGAGCATACCATTGCGACAAGGATTTTCTTTGCTTTCAACCTACTGACTTCAAATCCGCGTAGGAAGTGGGTAACTCTAAGCCCACTGTCTATGTGGTTTATTTGATGATTATTTATATGCATCTCTGTGTATGTGAGTGAAAAACCTTTCTGTACAAATTATAGGAAATGAGTTAGGGAGGTTAGATTTTGATGATTTTGATGTTTGGAAACCATAACTGTACTGATTGGATCACTGTAGAGACGAAAAAGTTACGCGGAGCAAACCCTGGAGAAGTTACTCTCGGGGGCGATTTTTACTGTGGGATTCGAATGAATTCCCAAGGGATTCGAATGAATTCCCAAGGGATTTCAGTCGAATGCATGAGGTTTCAATCGAATGAAAGCTTGAGCAGGATTTCAATCGATTGAATTCCCAAGGGATTCGAATGAAAGAATCAATCGAATGCTAAAACCCCATTCATTCGAATGCCTACTAAAAACTTGTATTTTAAAGGTTCTATGGGATCCAATATGCATATTTATGTATGCCTTTGTGTAATATAAGCATGCATCATGAGGAAAGGCCGTCGTAAGAGTTAGGACGACCTTAGATAATTAGAAGTTCACGCTAAAGACTAACGAAGATCATAATTGAACCCTAGGAATAAAAGAAGAATTAGGAAGGTCCCGATCCCAGTTGGTACGGTAGACCATAGTTAAGGAGTCTAGTTATATGATTAGGAAACCCTTATTCTCTTGGCAAAGTCTTATAGACACGCCCCTCACCAATTCAGCAAGATGAATTGGTTATGAGCAATGCAGGTAAAGAACCTGATCACGATGAGAAACGGGCATAGGCCCAGATATGTAAAACAGGCATAGGTCTGTACAAATGAAATGAGAACTAAGGGGCCCCACTTAAAGAGGAAAGAGAGATCAGATCGAGCCATAGGGCTGGTCTAAGCGTGTCCATGCCTGATCACTCATAGGTTTGATCCCTCGCCATTCCAGAAAGAGGGGATGGTTGCACTTATTGTATTTGATGATTACCTCCTGTGAGCCTTGCATGGTTAGCTACCATACCGGTAAAGAGCGCTGCCGGGTTACAATAGTGGCAAAAAGAGGTTGTAATCCGAGGCCACGGTTACAAAGGTTTAAGGACTAAGTAGGACGCAGCCACAGAGCGTGTAAGAGATCCCCAGATCCCCTCATGCACTATGTAATTAAATGAATGAGTTGATGATTGATGATATGATGATAAGTATGTATGTTTATCTACCTAGAGCATTACGTACAACTGTTCATGCATTATATATCGTCAAAGGAACGACTCACGACGAATAGTATGTCTCTAGCCAACGTATTGGTAATAAGCACGAAGCCTAGGTAATGACAAGATTAGAGAACCAATCACCTAGTAATTTTAGATAAAGCTGCCCAGAGCATAGGAGCAAGAAAATAATCAGTAGGGGTTTAGTTGCATTGTACACTTAGAATAATCTCTGAGCGGCCTGGAGAATAACCGAGAAATAAAAAGCCACGATTGAAATGTTACTCACTGAGGACCTACCGTTCTCACCCCCACTCACTTATGGCTCCAAGGACTAAAGACGAATCTTACTATGCCGACGCTGTGGAACCTGAGGAGGACCCGTGAAAGGATGCTTAGCTGACTTTGTAGTAGATACAGTAGAGGGAATAAATGTATTGCTTGAACATGTGTGTGGGCTATGTAATATAACTAGTATCTGATGTGTGTGGGTGTATGTAGAGGACCTGCTATATATGTAGTATATGTATGCACCGACTTGAACCCAACTTACTAATGGTACCTTTGTTATATTATTCTGTTGCACTCACGGCTCCTATGTTACAAACTGTATGTATGAAAAAAAAATGGGTCCTTATTTTGTTAAAACTAGTACTTTCGGAACCTAAAGAAGCTACCAGGAAGTAAACAACCTAGTGGGTATTACGTACGACTCGAGCGTACGGAATCGGCTAGGGGTGTTGCATTAGTTGCTGGCGGCGCTAACTTTTGCAGGGCGGCGCCGTCTTTGCAGTGCGGCGCCAGCTAGCGTCATAAATGCGCCGGCTGCAAGTGGCGTATTGGGTACTATCACTGAGCTGTCTGGGTACCTCGCTCAGCGGTTCTTGTCATATCCGCGCTGAGCGGCCTGTTGTTACCGCTGAGCAGCCTCTCGTCTGATTTCGTCTTTTTCCTTCTTTTGCCTCTTTTGCCCTTTGCTCCATTCTTCTGGGATTATTCTTTAATTAATATGCTTGCATCCATATTTAGAAATATATTATAAATCCTACAAAAGTGGGGAATTTGGTTAGATAATTCATTAAAACTTAAGAAAACAGGTGTCATTTCATCGAGTGAAATTGTGTAAATTTGGCACTTATCAGCTGACTTTTGGTGCTGTGAACTATTACTGTTCTATGTTACCTTCTCAAATTAGGGTTATTGAAAATACAGGCCATTTTGAAACTTCTTTCACAAGTACGGAGTTATAGAAAATATGGACCCATGCGAATAATACATCGGGTAACGGCATAATCAAGAGGTAAAGGAAGTGCAAGTACATACCTGCGTATGGAGATTCATCGGCAGAAGTACACATAGGGGCCCGAATATACACAACATACTAATATATTATAAATACATGAGTTGGTCCATATGGTTATATCATACATATAAAGTTCAACATACAATACATATAAAACAACTAAAAGAAGTCTACGTACACGAGTGGCACTACCCATTTCGTGCACGGTACAATCCTACTCCTAAGAGTGGTACGGGGTCCTGCTCCTGCATCCTACTCGGAGTTCTCCTCTCGCTCCATCGGGTCCTCCTCTCCTGTAATCTCCTTCTCCTCGCTGGACAGGTCTGACACTGCGGTGAAATCTCGCGGAACAAAGCAGCGCGGTAACAGTGGAAGCACCCTCTTTCTGGCAGTCGTCCGGCGGCCTCGTCCTCGGACTAGCGGAGTGGACGTGCTGGGGTTTGTGGCTGGCTCAACCTCCAGCTCAGGCTGGGATGGGGGCACCTCTTCCTCTCCATTGAGGTGGATCGGATCGCGGCCGCTGCTCCATGGGCGCTCATCTATCCAAATGGGAAGCATCGGGGAGGATCCTGGTCCTCTGAGTCTCTGCCTGGGAGGCATCTCCGACTCGTTCAGCATAGTGGCAGGCGCAAAGGTGCAGGTCTCGATAAGAGTATCCGTACGGAAGTTACGCTGACGGGTACGGGTGAACAACCACACATCCTTTGCAGGTGGGCAGGCCATCACTGCAATCTGGATTCATACATGAGTGGGGATAAGAACGATTACGTTCTTAGTAGGAACCCGATGTGGTCTCTATGGTTCATTTACTCGGGCATAATCTAGGCCACTCAGGAAACCTCTAAGTGTCATGCATACTAAAGCCCTACCGTTTATTATCTTTAACCTATGTCTTGAGCAGCTTTACCTATGTTACTAGGTGATGAGGTCACTAGTCTTGTCATTACCTAGGCTTCGTGCTCATTAACCTTGCGTTACTGTTAAAGTCATACTAGTCGTGTCGGGTTGTTCCCATGACGATATATCATGCATAAACATTTATAACTACATACTTGCATACATACTGACATACATACAATACATCCAATCATTTATACATGTATAACTACATAGTGCATGGGGGCTTGGGGAACCTCTTACGCATACTGGCTTACCAGGGTTAGCATCCTTCTTCTCCTTTCTTACGCATACCGGCTTACCCGGGTTAGCGTCCTTTTTCTCCTTTTTTTCTTTCATTTTCATACTTTCTTTTTCCTTCCTTGTGTCATTAACCTCGCTAACCAATCCACCCTTTTGGGACTGGTGAGGGGCGTTTCTGTGAGACTTTGCCAAGAGAGGGCTTCCTAGCATATAACTACATACTTGTTCCCTAACGTTCCATTATGATCTTTAACATTAGGCGATTAACCTCTAGTTCTCTAGGGTTGCCCTAACACCTACACGACAACCCGTTCCTCATGATGCATGCTTTGGTATACAATACTAGGCATATCCTCACTCATTGGATCCCTTAGAACCACTAAAGTCTCCAGTCTTTCAGGTTTCATTTGAATGTCTAGGGTTACATTCGAATGAATCCCTTCGAGTTCTTTCATTCGATTGAACTTGGGATTCAATCGATTAAAATCCGAAGAGTTTCCTTCATTCGACTGAATAAGAATTCAATCGATTGAAAGCTCAAAATTGGCTTTCATCCAATTGAAAACTTAATTCAATTGATTGAAAGCTGATGGAATGGGGTCCTGAGACTTCAGTTCTCATTTTCTCCAGAGGTTCACTGTTCCTTGGGTTCCAATCAGTACAATTATGCATTTCATTTATCAAAATCTCTCAAAACCTTCTTTACCCTATAATCTCTTAATATTCTACTTAACAATCTTTCAGTCAAACATACCAAAAAACATATACACAGTTATAAAATTAAACCACATAGACAGTGAGCTTAGAGTTACCCACATCCGATGGAGATTCCGGTTCGGTAGCTTTGTTGCCGGTAATTTTCGGGTCGCGTTGGCGTGCTCCGAGAATTTTTCTGAGATTCCAGCAAGAAATCGAGATGTGTCGGAATGGGACCAGTGTTTGTGAAAATGACTGAAATCTATGTAAAATTTTCTGAAGTAACGTGGTTATTTATAGCCACCACTGTGGCCCCTTTTACCTTTTTCTTTTCTCTTTTTTCTTTCTTTATCATTTTTCATTCTGTTGCTTTTATTATTATTATTTATTTACATTTATTATATAAATATCTCCTGATGGAGATAGGAAACCTCACCAGGACTGGCTCCGGTTTCGTTCGGTCGCTTTTTGTCCAAATTGTCTCACACCTGGTTGTCCTAAAAATATTTCGGACATACCACTGTGATCCATTAATTTTTCCCTTCGATCGAGGAGCTACCACTCAGGGATTTATGACATTCGTGCTGAGTCAAGAAATTCCACAGGTGGTTTTCGGTATCCGAAACAATTTCCGTTCGAGCCGAAACTTACCCGATGGCTCAGGAAAATTTACAGGACAACGAAACCTAACCCTTATCCCTAAATCCATGAGGGTTTGGAGGTTTAATTCCCCATCCTCACTTTCTTAACGCCTCCCGACCGTTCTCGACGGCGTAGCCGACGGGTTTTTCCGTACTGGAGGATTCGGGATGTTACACCCTGGCGACGCTACTAAAGTCGGATCGTTCTGTTACCCCCACCTAGCATGCCCTGGCGACAGTACCAGACGGGATAACCTCACACCGCGAGGCATGCCCACACTACGCGCGGGGGCTTCCACCTTCAGTATGCGCTTGCGACATTACTGAAGTGGGATCGTTAAATTTCTTTGGACCTTTGTGACGTCATGTCCATTATCATTTAGCATTTCTTCTTTTCTTTCCTTTCGTTGCACATATCATGACATGACTTGTTCCCTAAGGTTCAATTAGGATCTTTACTCATTACGTGATTAACGTCTAGTCCTCTAAGGTTTCCTTAGCATGATGCATGGAATTCTAACATACTACATCACATAGTTCATATAAT
Organism: Nissolia schottii; assembly: GCA_003254905.1. Lineage (NCBI taxonomy): Eukaryota > Viridiplantae > Streptophyta > Magnoliopsida > Fabales > Fabaceae > Nissolia > Nissolia schottii. Next base: position 20,136 of record QANU01032032.1, read on the forward strand.
TCAATCATATACATCATTTAAATCATGGCTTGTTGGACTATGTGCCCCAAGACAACCTCCATGAGATATTAAAGTCCCAGACCGCTCAGCGTGACCTTGGGTCCGCTCGGCGGCCCCTGGAGTCATTAAAACACCTTTTCAAAATCTTGCTCCCGAGTGACCTTCAGGCCGCTCAGCGCCCTGAAGCTCGATTTTAACATTTCCGTCCTTATCGCTCAGCGGAGTCCAGGACCGTTCAGCGGTTCATGAGTCCGCTCAGCGGTTCATGAGGCCGCTCAGCAGTTCATGAGGCCGCTCAGCGATACCTGGGCGAAACTGAAGCATACTTCTTTGTTTTCTCACCTTTCTTTTCCTCCTTTCTTATGGCCACTTCTTGAGGTTCTTACGCATATTCCAACCATCATAACACTATCTAGTCCAGGTCACAGGACCCTTCAGAATCATTCTAACATCCTAGCATAAGTTCTAGCATGCATAATCATAAGCAAACAAACACATAAACAAGTAACAACCACCAAGGAGTGAGTAAGCTAGAGTTACCCACTTCTTGGGGGCTATTTCGGTGATGAGTGAGAGGTGGGAGAGTAGTCCTCCAAGCCTCGAGCGTGATCTAAACTTCCAACGGAGTTTCTGCAGTGTAACCGCGGCGTACACGGGCAGAGTTTCCATTAGCTCCAGAGAGAATTTCTCTTCAAAATTTCTGAATATGGGGGGCTATTTATAACCAAAATTTTTCCCCCCAAAATTACCTTTTTGCCCTTTGATATATTTACAAATTTGCCATTTTCTATTTTCTTAAATAATTAATTAATTCAAAAGATAATTCAAATGTCAGATCAATGAATAGTGTTTAAATTTTTTTATTAATTTCCCTTGGAATTAGATTCAATCACGTGGGGAATGGCAGATTTTGTGCCTCCCAGTCCCGTTTTGCTCGTGTTTGGTCGTTCGCAGTCCCGGTGCGTCGCGCACGGTCGTCCGAAAAATATTCCGCTTATATCGTCGCGATCCTCTAATTTCCCTTGACATGGGACTATGATTTCTTCAAGGCATTTGTAAATTTTTCTCTGGAGGAGTACTTTTCACAGATACCTTTGACACATTGCTAAGCCCTGGTAACTGCAGACCACCATTCTGCTCGCGGTTTCGTTGTTTCCCAACCTTCTTAATGAGGTCGTGGGGCTATTCTAAGGTGTTTGAAACTTTCACCTAGTACCGGTTGTGTTTCCAGAGACTTGGGGCTCTCTGCTCAATTTTACAGGTTAAACGGGACCAAACGGGGCTATTTTAGTGTCTTCGAAACTATCCGAAACTAAGCAGAACTCCGTTTAACAGACAGTTTAATCTCATCATCCAATTCTAAGGGTCAGTAAGAATCATTTGAGTGTAATCGAAATTTGTCAAAACCAAACAGAACAATTCCTACAGACTTCCACACATTTACTCATACCAAGGGTTCTACGAACAGTTATTCAGGGAAATTCTTACTAAGGAAAGAGAGGGATGTTACATGTATCCCCAACTGTCATTGCCTAGGTACTTGGATAGTGCGTCAAGACTAACTGTCAGGAATCTATGGTCTCGGGCACTGTATCCCCAACTATCATGGCCTATGTACTTGGGTAGTGCATCCAGGATAATGCATCATAAAGACAAACCGTAATGCTCGAATCATCTATCTAGAGAACACCCAAATGGTTATGTTTTCAATTATTTTTATGTATTAGTTATTATAGAAATGTTTTATGGTTGTCATATATTATTATGTATTGCATCTGCATGTCATGATTTTTTAAAGTGTCCCATGTCATCGTGCGAACGGCCTCTCACTGAGACTTTCCCCAGAGTTCTCACCCTTCACATCTCCTTCCAGTTAGAGGTTATGAAGCAGGATAACAGAGCATGGAGTTTATGGTCAGCATAGCGATGTCAGAATCCCAGAGTCAGCAGTTCACCTCGAGGTGAAGCTATCTATAGGAATTGTTAGTTTATTTTATTTTGTAATCAAGTTATGTGTAGAGTGCTCCAATTGTATACAGGCAGGATCCTCAGACCAGTCACGTATTTTATCATGTATATTTATGTTTTATATAAAAGAGTTCATATTTATTCAGAAAAAAGAAAGTTTAATGTGTTTTAGTTAAAGTGCATTTTTTTACGAAAAGCATTCCAGACGCTTCCCTAAGGGAATTAGTCCCTTGCGTATCAGCTACTACCCTAAGTTAGGGCTTGATAGTTTAGTTGTGGCGTATGTAAAACCTTGGAGCACTTGGTGTGTAAGTGTGAATGATAATGATTGTATGTTGAACAGGTCTTTGTATGCTCCTTCAAGCATTTGAGTTTTCTTAGTTAAAATGATTCGTTATGGCACGAGTACGGCTCACGTTTTCATAACTATGAATTTGCAAAACAACGAAAAGTTTTAAATTGGTCCATATTTTCATAACTAATTTTACTTTCAAAAGTAAGTCTAAAAGTAAGTCAACCAAGAAGTAACAAACTAGTAAGCATTACTTACAACTTACGCGTAAGTAACTAGTTAGGGTGTTACATTTATGATTAATTTTTAAAAAAATAACACATACATATTTTGATTAGAAAAATAAATAAATAACAAATATTTTAACTGATATTTATGAAATACCTACCTAACTCAAAAAGTGATAAATTATAGGTTAATGAAAAAAAAAGTCATAGACTATATTTTTCACATTAAATAATTATTTTTATATATACAGTTTGACTTGATACTTGCCTAAATCAAAGAGCAATAGATTATAGGTTAACGTAAAAAGGTCATGAATTATATTTTTTAAACTTAATAATTATTTTTTATATAAAGTTTCAATTGATTAGTCAATAGTTTCAATTGATTGAATTTTGATTCTTATAATTCTTTTATCGGCATTGATCTTTATAATTTTACAATTTTTTTTTAATGTTAGCTCTCAATGGTAGTTGTTTTATTATTAGAGTTTAGTCTCTATTTTTTTTTTTTAAATATTTCAAATTTTGAATTGTGTTTAGATAGAAGTAGACACATGGTCATGTTAATTTCAGAGAACTATCTAAATTACTATGTAATCTTTACCTTTTGAATCAACAGATTCTCTATTGTTTATACTATTCAANTATATGTATATGTTGTTTTTTATGTTTAAAATGATTCCTATTATGTCTGTTGTCTCAACTGTAAACAGAAAGGTTGATTAATCATGCAAAATTTAATTGCAAATTTTACAAGGATTTGAGTATATGAGGTACTGATTCTTTTTTATTAAAATAAACTTATATTTCATAAAGTTATTAATTTAATCTTAATATTTACTATCTCTTTTAAATATACTATATGGTAGATTTTGTTTTGAGCTTAATCTAAATGATTCAAATGCAGTTAGTACAAGTGAACATAAGTGATCTTACCACAACACTTCAAAATGTAACAAAATTAAATTAACCTAATTTAATTTTTTACATATTGACTATGTCACCATGTAATTAAATAAATAAATGAAAATTTTAAAATATCAACTAATCTATTTTTGTCTATATATAAACTGCTAATCTATTTGTAAAATCATTTCATATTAAAAAAAGTGATAAATTAAAATTACCTCCACTACTTAAAAAATAAAAATACACTTACTACACTAAAATAGTACATAAAACAACTAAAAAATCAATATATTTTTATATATAATTTTATAATCATTATCGTCTTTCTTTAAAACATATTAAAAAGATCTTCAAAAATATTGACGAACCCGTGCCGCTGACGGGGTTAGCTCTAGTGATTCCTTAATCTTTACTCTTGCAAACACCAACTTGAACCTTTCTTTCAAGTACACCAACCCGCTTGTGGGCACAAGGAGCCCGATCTTTTGGACATGACAGTAAGTCACAAAGCAAATGATAAAGGGAAATTAGCTGTTATTGATATTGTTTTCCCATTTCCCCGATTGTAAACAAGGAATTGTGGGAATAAAGGTATAAGCCGCAGACATAATCGCAGTATTGCACCAGAGCTTATAAACATTGTTAACGATGTGTTCCATACAAGTTTTCTTATGTTCAACAAAGCAGCATAAATATCTTACTGGAGGCAATCACAGTCGCACAGCTCAATACAGCATTTGATTAACTCAAAACAAGCCAGGGCTGCGCAAAGTTGGGTGCAAACGATGGTGCATTGGTCATTCACAAGAGCGCAAGTCCGTAGCAGACACATGCCGCAACAGTTACCAGCCAATCGACTGCAACATGTGGAAGTAGCCTTCTCCAAAAGCCCTTCAGATGGTTTTGCTTCTTTAATTGCTGGAGGAATGTTCTCAGCCGTTGCTTTCAAATCACCAAATCCAAGACTCATTCCCCCAAGGAATAACTTCTGGCTGTCACGTTCCGACCTCTGGAAGCTAAATCTGCTGTAGGCCTGTTTTGAAGTAACATAGGTGCTCAAAAAACATGTAAAGGAAAAATAGAACTACTCCATGGGATTTTCTTGCATGAGCACAAATTTTCCACCTCTTTTTTAGGTTCGCAATAAAAATGGGACTCACCAACTTTATCTAAGATATATACTCACTCAATTGTGAGGGAAATAAATCATCTCATGTGAAAATCTCACATGACTTAGTCATGTGTTGATTTTTACCATTGATTAGATTATCTTGTGGATCTCACTTGATCACACCTTCTTGATCAATGTTAAAAATTAACACATGACAAAGTAATGTCAGATTTTCAAATAAGAGCATCCATTCCCTAATTGTGGGTCTCATCAACTTTATTAATATGTCTAAAAATAAGGTGGTAGACTTGTGTCTATTCAAGAATTTTCCTACTCTAATATTTTATTGAGCAGCAGGAATTAAAATGTGCACTTAATTTTTCTAAATTCCAAGGAAAAGGTTTACCTTCTGAATCGGAAATGGTTCGGGTGTCTTCTTCCCTTCATCATTCTCCACAAGAACAATGCAGGTATACTCTGACGGGACTTTATTTTGAATGCTCATTTTAGAAACCTAACAGTGTGCAGTTGGCATTGCTTACAAATGAGTGGAGCAGTAACATACATAATACACTATGTCTATAACCACTTGAAGACATATCAAAACAAAACAATAGTAAAGTGAAAATCAATATTTATCGAAGCTTATTTGTCAATTCAAACCTAAACAAGAATGCAGAGCAAAGAAATGTGAAATATGTCACAATTTAGTAATCTAAAATATATATCACGCTTAAAGATAGCATACACAGGACTGAAAGAAGTAAAAAAGCATACACATTTTACAAATTCGAAAACACATCACTTTTAACCCAGCTACTTGATCACTCCCTCCCGTAACTCAGTCAGTGCACGTAAAATCAGTTTGAGTTTGAAAGCAATGTTTGAATGTATACGGGTCTGTTCAAATTTTCCATTTTCACCTGTCATGGTTTCTTTTTCTTTTTTCAAAAAGAAAACCAATTATGCATAGAAGTGCGTAAAATACACACCTTTTCCTCCAGCTCTTTACTTTCTAGTAACCATGCTTTAGCAGTGATAAGGTCTATATGTCTCTTTGAAAGGACCTGAAGAAAATACCACAAATTATATCAAGCCACATTTCAGAGCATAGTCAACTATATATGCATTCAGCAATCACAACATTTAAAGGATCAACGGTTCAGACTATACTTGAACTAAACAAAGTATGATTTTCAATATAGGCATAGACTGATGGGTGATATAAGGGTTTGAGCATTTGAGAATTGAAATACACATTTAGATGCAACATAGATTTGTATAAGAATAACTGAAAGACCATCCCTTTTCTACTGCACCTGCTGCCCAACCCAACCAGAATAAAGCGTTGAGCGAACAATGAAGTTCAAGTACATTACAAAGTTGCATCAAATATGACCGATAATTAAGCCATAGGTAGGATTGAAATATTACATTACAAAGTTGGATATCTTTCTCTCTTTGCACTTTAAGGTCCACTACGAAGTTGGTCATATCTGCCAAACTACCAGTCACTTTAACTAATTCCGGAAAGGTTCCATTGTATCTGCCTGATACGATCAATGGACTTCCAGATGATAGGTCGGGAATATGAGTTGGGAATAACTGCAATAACCAGAATATAGATCAGACAATATCCGCTAACAATAACATAAAATAGGTGAACATGTAAATATGATCTGTGAGTTAGAAGACATGTTTCTGGAAGAATGAAAAATTATGGTTATGTACCTCCAATGAGTCAAGACCTTCTAAACTTTCAAGGGCTATATCAGAAACTACGACTGATGAAGCAGTTCTAAATAGCCTTTGCATTCTAAAGTCAATTGAATCTGGACGAGGAAAAACAAGATTAATGAAATGTCACAAATAGATGAATTACAAATTAATTACTTGTTTTTTCCTTGGCTTGGGATTACCAAACATATATGCCAAACCTTAATATTTAATGGCAATGTATCGATCGTACAGTTAACAATGGAAGAATAAAATCTAGGCTTATTAAAAAATAATAATAGTAAAAAGAACAGAGACACAGATTGTTACTGTTCTGTAGCATGTCCACCATCACACTGATTAGCAGTTACAGTGACTTCAATTCAAATTACCAAACTTACAAGAAGTCCTTTTATTTAAGCATTGACCTCTGCTAACTTCAAGCCTCAATGTCAGTAAATGGGAAGGGAAAGACGTTTACCTAAATCATGAGCAGCATCATAGTGACCCCTTCCGATTTGTGCTAGCATTTGCAGGAAGTAGTGATTGCAATATAAACCTGAAAAAGTTAACCAGTTGGATGACAAAAGATCCAACAAATAAACAGATCTCTGATAAATCTGAGTTCAATATATCAACAAACATAAACGTTCTAAGTTCTAAGTTCAGATTTATTACATCAATATTCCTGACTGCAGAAATAGTAATTGCCAAATAAACATTCTTAAGTCCTTTGGGTTTTGGTGAAAGTTTTCGGAAGAGGACGTTGTCCCATTTTTAATTTAAAGTCCACAAGCAGTAATCAACAAAACCATTTAATTAATGTTGTTCAGTCCTGTGAGTTGAGTCAAGCCTCATTGCCATTTTTTTCTATTTTTGTGATTCATTCTTCTTTTTGTTTTGGAAAAAAATAGAACCTAATTTTTAGCAGCCTTCTCTTGAAAAAACAAACAGCATGTCAAAAAGTTTGTTTCTCGAGTTTAAAATATGCCTAATTAAGTTTCAAGATATTTTGGTAGCTTAAAGACTAGCATCAGGTACAGGAAGCAAAATACTAATCAAAGACTAAAGTGTCAAAAGAACTTTGTTAAATCAATTATGTCACGATTTATTTTTTATAGACAATGGAGAGTCCTTGCCTATGCCAAAAGTACATAAGCGTGGTGTGTGAACTGATTGGCCACTTGGGACACAGCTTTTCACCAAATTGCATATGTCTCTTTCATTCTCAACAGTCCCATCAGTAATGAGAAATATAAGAGGAACTGAATCAGTCGAATTCTGAAGTAGCTTCATTGCCTAAGATAGAGCAGAATATTAGAGAAAAAATCTTATATGAATATGTAAAATTAAGGATTCAGCATTCAAAATTTCTGCAAAGGATACAAGTTGCTAAACAATGCATAGCCATAGAATGTGCTAATTATCAGAAGGCAAGTAAACCATACCAACAATGCATCTACCGTGTCATTACCATTAACATTACAAGCAGATTAAATAAGGATAACTTATTTGAAAGTAAATAAGGCATATGATATTGTGAATGCTAAAACACTGCCAAAGGCTCAGAGTGCTATGTCTTTGTAGTCGTGGACTTGTAGCAACAACAAACCATACAGATTCCAAGACATATTGGAGAATCCAAAATAAATAAGAATGAACTAATTCTTGCCATAGTTTGGTATTTGTATGTATAAATAATAAAATCAAAGAGCTTAGACAACAGATAGTATAGCCATATGCTTTCTTTGCTTCTTTTTAGATGTAAAATTACTTTCATTAGTGCAGTTGAATAGACTCCAAAATAATAGATGAGGGTAAATTAACAAGCCCTCATATAAGACAAGAATGTTTTGCACATTATATGTCATGAGCCTAAGTGTGCGCTTGTTTACACTTCTAGAAGGGGAGAAGTACTTATTTTAATTATAAAAGTACTTCTATTGGTTTTGGTGTTGTTTGTTTGTGCTTCTTAAAAATGAGAATTACCTGAGTTAGGGGAAGCAAGATGTTCGTACCACCATTTGCAATAAAAGTAGTGTCAACCCACTTGGTAGCATTTAAAATTGCCTCCTTTGTAGCCAGTTCCATCGTTGGTGATAATAAGTAGAACTCCGTGTTGAAAGCTATGATGTTAAACGTATCTTGTGCATTTAGATGGAAAAGGGATGCTAGTAGTCCATTCTTTGTGTTTTCAAGAGGACTTCCCTTCATGCTTGCACTTATATCTACTATAAACACCACATCCTTTCTGAAAACCTGCCAATTGATTATAACAGAATGCTCCATTATAAAATGGAAATAGATACTTGCTTCAAAAGCTGCTAGATCAAAAGAAAGATGAAGCTGCGCAATGCTGACTATAATAATACTGTCCTCCTTTGTACTGATTTCTCCCCATAACAAGATCCATATGTTTTCTTTAAACTCTAATCACCACATTGCATTTATAAATATAGAACTTTCCACTTTAACATACATTTTTTTTTCCTGAAAGAAATCGTTTTTGCTTAGTTAAGGCTTAGCAAATAACAAGGAATTATTAGGTGCTCATAGAACACCAAGTTGATTTCCTTGATTCTCTCTGATATTATAAGGACTGGTATCAATTGATAAATTGCTAGCTGAAATACTTGGAAATTTTATTAATGATCCAGCGAAATTCCAGAGGGGAATTTCTGAATAATTCAGTACAATAGATGGCTGTTAGCCGAATTAGCAGTGGCTGAAAATAGATAAAACAATCCTGGGAATATAGGCTCCCTTTGGCCTCCTAGTTCCTAATCCAATTTCTGAATCCTTTCCCTCTCCTCCTAGAGCTATCCTTATACAACCGTGAGAGAGAGAATCAAGGGATTGACCATGATTCCCTTCCTAATATATTTCTACTAACTTATTTCCTTCCTAATATATCTCCCTAACTTTTCCTGATCTGCTGCCAATCAACTCGGTTTCTCATTATTTTCTGCTGCTAATCAACACGATTTCCTCCCATTATTCTCCTAATAAAAATCTGCTGCTCCCCTATTAGTTTCCGAATTTGTTGCCCATTAATTCTTTATGTCCCTTTCCTTTTTTGTATTCTCTTTATTTCCCCTATTATTTTCCTTCCTTTTTTATTATCCAACTCAGCTTCAGCTGGGTATGTGTTACAGACCAACCAACCTCCCCTGCTGAGACAGATTTGGTTCCGCAAAGAAAGGGGAAGGAAATCCTTCCGTTTCCGTTCCATTATTCCCGGAAAGGAAAGAGGCGATTAAGGGATTAAATTAATTAGCAAGGATTCTGATTTGATTAGTGATTGCACCTGATTTGTCAATCAAATCAGGGGGAGAAATAATTCCGTTCAATAAAATAGGAAAGCATTTCTCTAGCCACGATTCTCTCTATTCCTAGCGATATATGACAGATACCAGGGGGAGGAGGAAAAGCATTCTGATTGTTAGACAGAACACGGGACCAAGGGATCCATAATTCCCAGGTTAATTATCTTATTTTCGTTTATCACTTTACAGCTCTTGGCTAATTTATGTTCTGCCAGGAAATTCCCCATTGGAATTCCTGTTTAATCCAATAAAATCAGTAACGAGTTCAGCTATTTCTCTTACTTAGATACCAGTTCTTACAGTATGTAACAGATTTTTAATTATAAAATTAGATTATGGGTAGGGAAGAGGGCAAGCAGAACTTAAGTAAGACTAGGAGGGCTACGGGACCCTTAATTCCCAGGATTATTTTCAGAATTCTCTTATTCTGTTTTCGCTATTTTTTATCTCTCATTGTAATGTTCTGCAACTAATATTCCCCATTGGAATATTAGTATAATAAACAAACACAGAGGTTATACATCAGCTCTTTTCTCTTGGTACCAGTTGTTACACGACAACTCCGCAAAATTGGTCACAATTCTGCTTTCCATGAATGCACAAAGCACATTGAATTGGATTGCCACTTGGTCCGCGAAAAGGTCCAAAATGACTTCATTCAATTGCTGCCCATAGCTTCCAAGCTCTAGCAAGCTGACATACTTACCAAGCCTTTGCCTCCATCCACTTTCCAATTTTTACATAACAAACTTGGACTTTTAAATGTTTTTACTGAACCTAATTCCAAGTTTGAGGGGGGTAATAGTGAGTAAATACTCTTAACTCCAAGTTAGTTATAGAGTAGTTAAATCAGTTATGTTAGTTATAAGGTGGTTAGAGATTACTTGACACACAAGCAATTGCATCTCTTGTATATAAGAGCACATGGCTCAGAAATGAAATACAATTTTTCACCAAATCATTCCTCTATCATGGACTTCAAAATAAACTAATGGACTTGAAAAAATGATTTCAATAGTTATAGAAAAGACCAAAAGTTGGTTATTGAAGGAAACCTCTTTATATATAGTATAGAAGTATAGATAAATACAATCTTATCGCATTAAAGCAATCCATAGCATAATAATGCAAGCATACCTTTCTATCCTTGCTATTTCCAGGGTAAAGATACAAGCAAAATATCTCCCTTTCATCAAAATCACGCAGGAATGGAGATTGCAGGAGCACACCACCAAATATGTCAATTGAAGAAATCTGTAAAAACAGCAACCAACTAAGCTGAAAACGTTTTATTCTTCCATACATAGCAATATAGTGGTCTGGTTCTGAATGTCTAAAGTTCAGAATATACTGCTTTTATGAATTGCATTTAAAATATTTTATAAGGTATTCAATGCATCTAGGTCTTACAGTGTAAGAAAAAGTGAAGTCTGTACTTGACCAAGCTTGTACTTGTGCTTCATATGATAAACTTAATTTGCCAGCTTGGCGCGTTAGTACCTGGAAAGCAATAAAGATGATGTTTAGTTCATGCCTAAGCGACGCCAAACAGAACTTTGTAATAATTCAGAAGTTTTTACCTTGAGAGGATGACTGGAGGTATTACATGACACTTCTCTTGCAGCACCAGAATTCACCTTCAAAAATATCATCTCTTTCTTAGAACATTTCATTCCAACAGGGATGACGTATGAAGGGAAGCTGAAAGGGACACTAAGAGAGAACTGGCCTTCATGGAATGCTATTTTCTGTGACCATTTGATCTTAATGGAGAAGACAGAGCCTCCTTTAAACTGCAATACAATTTAATTACGTTTCTAAATAAAGAAGCTGTAACTATTTACAATAAAATGAGATTAATCTGTTTTGCTATGTAATAATAATAACCTGTGGGATATTAATGGTGTATATTTCGCTCTTCAAGAAGTATCCATCTTTGGCTTTGGCCGTTTTCTCGTTATCCTTTTCATCTTGCAAGGAAATCATTTCAGTATGATATGATCTTCCAGCGTCAACCTCAACACCTAGAAGTGAACCCTGTTAGCCACATCATATTTAACTTGAGAACTTACTCGAACTGCAGCAGTTGCAGAAAAATTGGTGTACAATTTTCATCAAGCATGATGTGATAAAAGAAGGTGCCATCAACAAGTAACTGGAATATATTCCATATTGTCCACAATCATGATCAATAATGCAACATTATCCACTAAGAAACGCAATTTATTATGCAGTACAAGCGCATATCAAAGATGGTGCTGGCACAATAAGAAAACCAACTGCAATACATTCTATTATGGACATAACCCAACACGCTACCACAGAACTGCTGTTTAAACTAGTTTACTGTAGAGGTTTCGATCTTTTTATGAGCTTCACTTAATCATTCAGATCTGCCACCATTGTTGTTGCTGCCACCACTTCCACCACCCCACCAACCTCACTGATTCCACCACAACCACTGCCACCACCACCATTCCCTACATTAAAGCTGTTACGAATCATTGTGAAACAGATAAATGTCCCCGCCACTATGGTCTTCGCCACTACCTCCACCATCATCACTACTGCCGCAACTGCTATCACCACAACCAATGTCGCCACCATCACCACCATCTTCCCCACTACCACCATAGCTTTCGCCATCACTACCACCACAACTACCATCACAATAGTTGCAACCGCCGCTGCCGCCGCCACCGTTGTCATATCACTACCACCATCACTGTTGTCATATCGCTACCACCGCCATCGTCGTTGTCACCATTATTATTATTATTACTACTATAGTTTTTATTATTATATCACCATTGTCACAATCACCACCCCCGCCACCACTACAAAACATTGCAACGTAGCACACAGCAATTTCTGGATTATTGGGAACGTGTCAAATCCCATCTTAAATCAAATATACATAAAATTTACATTTGCTGGATAAATTTACCCTTTTCATTTTTCTCAAATTCTTTTTATTAAATTCTCTCTCCCAATCAAATCAGGATAAACATAGAAATAAATAATTAATATTACATTGAAACTCTAAAACGACAAATATTGGTCGACAATTTTTTATTTTTGCTAAGACCCCAAGTCCCCACAGATTGACTACTGTTAAAGTTTACGCATGATATTATTAAAAAAGGATTTTTTTTTTTTCTAACAAGTGCCTTCAATTTGCATTGAAAAGATAAAAATTTTAACATTTCAATGCATTGAATACAACAAAAACTATAAAACTTTCTATTATTGAATCCTTAACAAGTGTCTTAACGGCACTTATTAGTTTTTTTCATCAAATAAACCTAATTTTCATAACTACCGTCAAAAAAGAAAAAAAAAACTAATTTTCTTAACACATTAGGTTTTTTATAACAAAAATAATAATAATAATATAGTTTTAAAAAAATATAAATATCATTGACATCACTCTTGATAACAAATATTATTTGTACTCATTTTAGCATATAACACCGTTCCAACACACATCCGTCCACCATTAGATGAAATTTCCTTAAAGTCCTCATTAAATTCTCATTCAATGGCGAATGAATCTATGTCGCCCGGTGTTCCACCCTAACTAAAATGAATACAAGTAAAACAACTCTTTCAATTATGTTATATACTCCTTTCATGCTCAAATAATTGTTCGTATTTTCATTTTAATATTTTTACAAATAATGGTCAACTTTCTAAATCTAAACATCATTATTTATCTTTTTTTTCTTAGTATACCCTTATTATTTAATGAAAGTAGTGGAAGAGAAATGGATTAATAGAGAAAAAAATTTACCAGGAAAATTTTGTAGAGTACTAATAAATTTTAAAATTTTAAAATTTTAAGAGTTTTCAATCATGTTCATGCAAAATAAAAAGAGAATATTTAGTATTCGAGGACGGAGGGAGTATCAATTTTTAAAAAAGATAATATAACTAGTGTTTATTATTTTTAAAGAATAAACTTCTATTTCTGAAGACTATTGAATATTGTGTTTTGACGCTGTATTTTTCTACGGATAAAGTTCACAGTTAAGGCGGATTTTCTCAGGTTACTATTTGTATCAGAAAAAAAGGGTAGATTATTGATAGAATGACTTGCTCCGGTCTAGGATTAGAGCATATCGATCAACCTCCAGTCGAAGCCCAAGCTATGGAGATGGACGAGGTGAAGACCGATCTCAACCGCGCCCGTCCGATAAAATTTTAGTATAACCTGATTATGTTAAAATTCTGACTATTAATTGAGTTGGAAGAAAATCTGATCATATTAAAAGAAACTTAATCAATTGTGAAGATTTAACATGACGGGATCGCTAGGTCCATATTAAAATTTAGTAATCCATTGAAGCTTACTTAAATTTTAGCTAGAAGATCCCCCCCCCCAAAAAAAAAAAAAAAACACACCCCATCTCCCAAGATTTAGCTAAGAATATCGAACAGGCGTTTTCTTCCCATTAAGCGGGCTTCTGTTTTACCACGTGCAATGGTCTACTCCGAGATTTCACTTTCTGTCAGACAGGAAGCGAAAAAAGAGGCATCAGACACACAGCACCTCCAATTCTAGAAAGTTCACCTGGGGATCAAAACGCGCGTTTTATCCCGACACAATCGCTTTCACGGTGCCACCCATTCTTCCTCTACTCTATTGCATAGCACACAATGAAATACATCGATATAGCATTTACCTGTTCTCCCATGGGTATTGCTACCCGGCAATCGCACGTGCTACTTGCCGACACGCAATGCACGCGCCACCTCCCGGTGACCGTGACAAACGCCGTGTCCAGACAGCACTCGACGTCCATGGCCACGCCGAGAAGCTGCAGCGGTATCAGCGCCGGCGGCTCGCTCCGCCCGTGCACGTACGGCTGATAGCTCCGAATGTCCGGATTTTCGACCATCTCCGGTTCATATATCACCGCGTAGCACATCGGCGCCGTCGGTAGGTGAGTCTCCGGCAACCTCGACATCGCCGGCGCCCGTGCCGGTGCCGCTCCCTTTCCGTGGTAAATACGCTTCGAGAGCTTGAGTCCGAACTCGACGGAGCTGGAGAAACTGTCGGCCATCGCTGGAGAAGATTTTTCGGGCGAGATGTGCTGGCCGGAGGAAAAGAATTTAGAGAGAGAAAGAGAGAGAGAGTAGGAGTTAATTTGGACGTTTGTGAGAGAAAGTGGTGAGGGTTTTGGGAGGTGGCATTAATAGGAAGGTGAAAGGTGAGGAAAAGCAGTTGAAGAAGAAAGAGGAAAACGACGAGAAGAATGAGGGGAAGGGGAAGGGGAAGGGGAAGCTCCAAGTGGTACCAACTCGTCAGAACCGCACTGGAGGGAAATTGATTTTTATTTTTATTTTTATTTTTATTTTTATTTTTATTTACCGGTAGATTGGACAAAAGTGTATTTCAATTTATTTATTTATTTAGTAAGAAAAAGTGTGTTTTGAATTTATTTATTTTTTTGTTAATGAAGTGTGTTTTATTCAGCTTCAAAATTTTAGTGTCAAAATAATAATATTATTATGTATTAAATTATTAAATTTAATTTAAAACAAAAAAATTATTTTAAAATTTTAAGATTTTCAATATATAACTAGTTAATATTTTTATTTTTAATCTATAAAATTTGCTTTAAAAAATGCTGCCATAAAAATTTCTAATACATCAGAAATTCCATCTGATAGTGTATAACAATAATTCACGTGTTGAATATTATGTTTTGGTTGAATTAATATGGTATTAAGAATACATAAAATTTTCATGCTTTTTAGGTGATGAAGAACTGTTTTTCAGAACCGGTGCCTTTGGATGGTATCACTTCTGACCTTTATAAAACAGAAAACAAAAAAAAAATTTAGTAGTCAAAAATAATGTTTTATCTATTTGAAATAAATTGTTGTACAACCTATAATATTGGAAACAATTATTCTTACTATGTGTTGGTAAACACAGAATTATTTGATTGTGCATAATAATAATTATTTCAAGAGATTAATGTTTATGTATAAATAGTACAAAGAATTAATAACGTGATATCATGTAATTAAAAGTAATTAAGTCTCTTATCCATAGTTATTAAACCCGGTCCTGGCTTGGTCAGGTTAACCCGGAACTTGGTGACCCAACCATGAAATGGGGTTGATTCGCCTCTTGGATCGGACAAGCAACTAACTCAGCCTGACTCAACGAAAACCTGGCCGATTTCAGGTTTGCATAACAAGCGCAAATAATTTCATTTTCTGTCAAACATATGACTTGAACATGACACCTTAAGGAAGAGCAGTCACTCATTTACTACTAAGCTACATATTCTATTATGCTAAGATAATTTAATTAAAATATATAATAGATATAATAAGTGTTACTAAAAATAAATCCATAATTTTCAATTTTATCACAAATGACATTTAAATGATCATACAGAAGAGTTATAAATATTTGTCACCATATTATATGTGTTTGTTATGTTATAATATTTCAATAATTATATATATTTTATACATAAAATATTTATATTATTGATTATTTGTGTCATTTCATTGTTTTTATTTGAATTTTAATATTTTTATTTAATTATATCTAGGTTTAACAAGTGACTCAATGACTTGTTGGTTGAACCAATGACCAATCACCCGATGAGTTGACTAAATCGAGCCCGGGTCAGGTTTAATAACTATGCTCTGATCCACTATATCAAAATCTTTATTATATAATAACACGTAATTGAATAATGGTATAAAATAATTTAACGTATAAAAATTAATCACTTATTTAAAAAAAATTAAAATATGAATATGGGTTAAGAAATAAAATTTATTTAAAATTCTTCAATTGATCACATAATTTATAACACAAGAATAGTAAATAATTTCAACCCCTTAAATATTGATTTTAAGTTCAGTCCCTGTGAACAGATCAATTTGTGTTACCAGTCTCTGTCTTTCTCTTGTTCAAGCGAGACGCAGTCAGGGAACCCTAAACCAAAGGTCAACCAGAAGTAAAGACCAAATAAAACATAACCTAAGTTCCTAATCACCACTGTAGTAATGTTATATATGCCGGTTAAATACTATTTATGTTCACATGGACAATACAAACATGAAAAGGAAATGTCCCCATGTGCATCATGTGTAAACTATTTACCTTAAAAAATAATAGTTTATATTAAAAATAAAATGAGTATCTCTAATTTGCTTCTTTTAGAGGAAGTTCCCTAGCGACAAAGTCCTTTTCTTTTAGTTGTATGTTGTATTTTATAAATTATTAGAATCTGTGATCAATTAAATTATTTAAGCGGTGGTCCCACTAATCCTCAACTTTGTTATGGTTATTCATAAGAAGGCAGGCATAATCATGTGCTAAACTTTTTTTCAAAGATAAGGATCACCAATAGATTTTGTTCGACATATGCTTGATAATCTTATTAATTTTTGTTATAACAAAGTGGTTGTGCCTTAGGCCATGTTTACACAATAAAAGCTCTGATAGTATTAGTTAATATGATAAGGTCTCGTACGTTACATCGTATAAGACCATATAATATTAATTAATATTATAAAATTAGTGTTTATCACATGTTTTGTGTGACATAGGATAATATAATCTTATACAATCTTATACAGTTTTACGTTATAATTATTATATTAAATTATCATGTCTCTTGATGCCTTATTAAACCTTATAGTATTATTTTTGTTTGCTCAATCTTAAAATATTCTTACTTATCCTCTCTTTCCCTTTTCATTATCGTATAATCATCAATCATCAATCACCGTCTTTGCATTATTTTTTTTCTCCCTCTTTCTCTCTCTCATGGCGATTACCTTTGTTTGTTTCTTCTTCAAATCCAATACCTTTTGGTAATTCAAAACACATAGAGTAGAAATTTTTGCATATTTTAATTCAAAAACTACTTGCAAACCTTATATATGTTCATTTTCTTTTTCAGTTATCAATTTGACTCAAAGAAATAAACATTTATTTTTTGAGAAAAATAACTTTTTCTTTCTTCATTTGAGTTTATGCAAAAATTTGAGAATTTTACTTTGGATCATTTTTTTAAGTTCTAAAAAAATCATTTTCGATTTTTGTGAAAAAGTGTGTCTTTTACAATAATTTGTCTAGAAAGTGTTGAATATTATTCTAGGTTTATTTGTTTTTTTTTCAAATGAACGTGAGAGATTATGTTTCAGAAAATGTTTGTTTTCTATTTTTTTTGTTGGTTTTAGTATTAATTATAAATTGATACTACAAAGATTGAATATGATAAAATTATATAATTATATATGGTGCACCAAACACATGATAATATATAAATTTATACAATGTATTTTTTATAATATACTATCAAGTCTTAAACTATCATTTCTAATACTATTAAGTCTTATACTATACAGTGTACCAAACAAGGCCTTAAGTCTATTTTTACTATATATTTTATACAACATAGGATAGTATAGTATTATATGGTTTAACCAATTTTTATCATATAATTGTTAGATTAACTTATTAGGTCTCATGAGGCCTGATAAGATTTGATAGTATTATTTTGATTATTATGTCAGATTAACAACCCTAACCTTGTCTATTTATATCTTCCCATCACTCCTTCACTATATCACCCACCCACTGCCTCTTGCCACTAATGCTCGCTGCCCGCTGCCTGCTGCCCCCACCCATCGTGGA
>QANU01032045.1:1355-49287 GCA_003254905.1 Nissolia schottii
CACAAAACCATCACAAACCATTGCATGGTGTTTGTGTGTAAGAGTGGCAAGGATGACATGATGGGTGAGCTTGGCTGCCTTGCTAGTGCAAGCCATGAGAGAGCAATTCTTTTGCTCAAAAATGTTAGGTGTTTGGTGGTTAACTGTCCGGTTATGCGAGTGATTGCGAGCGCGAAAAATTAACGAACAATATAAAAATTATCTAAACATAAATACACACCAATTAAACACTTAAATAAGGAATTTAAGTTAATCTTAGGTACTCGTAATTTTTCTCTCATAAGAGTGTATTTTACGGGTACCGCCGATACGTGCTTAAATTCTGGTAACGACCGAAAATCATTACGAAAAATCACTTAATCATCAAAACATATTTTACAAACAATTCTAATGAGGTATTTAATTTTAAGGTAATCGTAATTTTCCTTTCATGAAAGTGTACTTTTACGGGTACCTTCGACGTGTAATTAAATTTTGACGACGACCGAAAATCGGTTCGGATCTTGCTAAATCCCGCGAAATCATGAAACCATTATTTTGACTGTTATTTTTGAAAAATAAATTTTATAATTAAATTTTTCAGTCTAATTAAACAGGTCCGTTTATATTAATTACGAGATTTGATTTACAACTTGGTCAAGAGCTTAGCCATTGTTAGTTAGTGGTTGAGCCTAAAACTTGAAATTGACTAAAGCAATACCAACTGTGGGATCTCATTCATATTAATTTGGGGCTATTATTAAAATAATAATATTTTGAGCAATAATTTTTAGCATTGTCTTTACACAAAAGGAGAAAGGAAAATAGGGTGATTCACACTTTACCAAATTTTGTTTGCATAGTTCACGATAATGTTTGGGTTGAGGAAGCTATCACATAATTTTTTTTTCTTCTTGTAATTGCAACCTTCTTAACTTTCTTCAATAAAGAGCACCATTTCCATGTCAAAAAAAGTGCACACATTGATTTTGCTTTAATGACTAAGTGCTTTCCATTCAATTTATGTTGCAAGTCTTAAATTTATGACGAGAATAATAATTAAGATATTGTACGGTAAAAATATAGTATGTAGAAGAGTCACCATATCACCTTTCATAATTTTTACACTACCTATGTTGGTGACATATTGTATGATATTAAGATATTGCAATTATGTAGTTGATGTTGTTTTTAACATTCTCAATTTTTTTTGTATCTATCACATAGTGCTATTGTGTACATAAACTTAGAAATTATTTATATCCTAACAATACTAATTTAATAGATTAGTATAGAAAATTTTTATTCTTAATTAGTTTAACAATTTTAAATAAAAGTGTTGTACATTGGAATTATGTTTTTTATTCCGTGAATTGTCCGTGTACTTATATTATACAAGCACGATCTCAAATAATATTAGGGACCTTGAAGGTAGGTTACTAAGTTAGATTAAAAATAAGTTAAAAATTATTGTTATGAGTGATATAATAATATTATTTATTGTATTATTATTTTTATGAAATAATTATCTACACTAGTAAAATCCCTTGGACATTTTGTATTTGATTTATGGAAAGTTGATTAATTATTCAATGAATGTGGTCCTGCAATTCTCAACACGTTAGTAGAATTATTTTGTTATTTTTAAACTTGGAAATTAATTATCACTCATGATAAGCTCTAACAAAAAGTATTCAAACATAAATTATTTAATTCATAATTTTGATTCTTATAATAATTAAATTTACATCTTAAGTTGCTCAGAATAAATGAGATTTGATACTTCATTTCAACACAAACACTAATTATGTGATTCTATCGCAATCTAATTTGTCAATTAATTTATCATGGCTGACTCATTCCATACTCAACATACGAATGTATTAAAATTATCACGTTTTTTAAACGTATGAAATATATATGTACTTAACTGTGATAAAAATTGACACAAAATACACTACAGTTTCCATCCTAAAACACGTAACTCATCATGATAACACTAACACAAAGTTGCCTATAGTTGTTAGTCCTAAAAAAACAACTATTTATAATAACAACTGGCAAAATGTTGAGTGAAACATGTGAGTCTGAGTTGTTCTTCCATGCCAGTTACACAATTCTAATAGCGTGCAATCGGATTTAACCTCTATAAAATCCTTTCTACGAATGCAAGAGTAAACACCGATCAGATCACATGTAACACCACAGTAATTTCTTTCTCTTTTAATTTATCTCCTCCACCATCTCTCTCTATTTCGCTCTCTTTGTTTTTGATTCTTTACTTTCAAATCCACCAACATACTATCGTTTTTTTATAGGGTTTTAAGAACCATGAAAAAGGTTATTCTGAAGAGCACTAAACCTTCAAGGATTAGTTCATCCCCTGCTTCCTCTTCCATCAGAACGCATGTGATCTATGGAGAGTGTCAAAGGAATTTAGATGTTCTTGTTGGGGGCAACGCTTACGACGGTTGCACAAGATTTGTGGGTAGTGGACCAGAAGGAACGCCTGCTGCTCTAACTTGTGCTACATGCCAATGTCACCGAAGTTACCATAAACGCGTGGTTCACACTGAATCTGTGAACACTGATGGCCTTTCCCTTTCTCCTACATCTGTATATAGGGCTTAAGCATCTGATTTTGTACCCAAAGGAAACATATTATTTACCTTATAAAATATCATGCTTTCCCTTTGATACTTTGTAATTTGGAACTTCATCAATGTTGTGGACTTTGATTCTTGGAATCTAGATTTGATTATGTATCAGTTTCGTTATATTTTATAATAAAAAGAAAATAAGGTTTTGAGTTGTTTTTGTTGATGGTAAACCGATGACGTTGTTATCACCTTCTTCACTTCATAACTTATAACGTATTAGAATCTCTAATTTTTTTTTCTTTTCTTGCTTTTTCTTATATTGGTATATGTTGAGCAAGCCTAATTTCTTTTTATAAAGAAAAACATTTAACGTTCGTTTCAATTTTACCTTTATTTTATCTGTCAAGTCTTTTTTGGAGTACCGATGTTTCTCTAGGATTCTTTGATGTTTTCACACGTTATCAAACCATACACTAGTTTTCCATTTTTTTTTTGTTGTTGTTGTTTCGATGTTCCTATGCTCTAACTGATTCTTGAATTTGGCGTTTTTCCTTGGTTATGTGGGTGATCTTGAGTTCCAACCAGTACTTTTACTATCTCATGAATTTGGCATGCTTATTTCCTGTACCTATCAATTTGTCTTGTTTGTAACAACTTTTAATAAAGTAATACTTTCAGATTTTTAAATTATTCTCTTGGGTGAGCACACTCTCTATAATGCTAATCTACAGGTTCTCCAAGATCTATTCATCGTTGGTCTCACGAAAAAAATTAAATAAAGTATAAAAATAGTGAAAATATTGACCTAAGGTAGCTACATCGATATGTATTCCCACAAGTAGCAAGGAGCTTCATATGTACATGTCAAGTGGAAAACAAGATACGGTTACAACACTTGTGTGTAGAAGAAATCAAATAACCATGGTAAGACTATAACAATACATACCACAAATTTTTTTTGATTAACAATTCTATATGGTAGTGTGATTGAATGCCAATAACACTAATAAGTCTACCATTTATATTATGGTTAGTTCCAACTAAAAGTATTGTATGTATAGAATGTGCTATGGGAAGTTCTTGGAAGACTCTTTTTGTTCCCTAAAGCTAGTTTTAATTGTACAAAACATAGGAAATATCATTCCAATGTTTCAAAAGAGTTTTCCATATTGTTATCTGTTCCTACTATGAAGTCTTTTAAATTTTTGAGTAACATGAACATTGTCTTTTAATAATGCAATGTTGGATTTCATTCCTATACATATTTAATTGTTCTGAAATTCTAACTAACTATAGAATTAATAAGTTAAACAACAACTTTCCAAACAAAATATGTTTTTAATGTAACAAAAATCATGTGCACCGGGTCTATCCCTTGTCAAAAACCCAATTGCTATATATGTCAGGTACTAAGTCACAAAAATTTAAGATGCTACAAGAAAATCCAAAATATATTTTATATCTAACGTTGAATTTTTTTAGATTTAGTAGTAGTGATTGTGTTCTGTCAACATGAATGTTTTAGATGTAAAATCGACTTCATATTTATCTCTTCATTTATTCAAATTGAAAAAAAAAAATTTGTAACAATGTTTTCTCTTGTATGTGTGGATAAGTTCCATACTATATGCTACTAGGAAATTTTGTTTAAGATAAAAGTTGATTTCTTCTACACACGTGTTGTAACCGTATCTTGTTTTCCACTTGACATGTACATATGAAACTCCTTGCTACTTGTGGGAATACATATCGATGTAGCTACCTTAGGTCAATATTTTCACTATTTTTATACTTTATTTAATTTTTTTCATGAGACCAACGATGAATAGATCTTGGAGAACCTGTAGATTAGCATTATAGAGAGTGTGCTCACCCAAGAGAATAATTAAAAAATCTTAAAGTATTACTTTATTAATAGTTGTTACAAACAAGACAAATTGATAGGTACAGGAAATAAGCATGCCAAATTCATGAGATAGTAAAAGTACTGGTTGGAACTCAAGATCACCCACATAACCAGGGAAAAAAGCCAAATTCAAGAATCGGTTAGAGTATAGGAACATGGAAACAACAATAGAAAAAAAAAAAAAAAAAAGGCAAAACTAGTGTAGGATTTGACAACGTGTGAAAACATCAAAGAATCTTAGAGAAAAATCGGTACTCCAAAAAAGACTTGACAGATGAAATAAAGGTAAAATTGAAACAAATGTTAAATGTTTTTCTTTATAAAAAGAAATTAGGCTTGCTCAACATATACCAATATAAAAAAAAAGCAAAAAATGAAGAAAAAAAATTAGAGATCCTAATATGTTATAAGTTATGAAGTGAATAAGGTGATAACAACGTCATTGGTTTACCATCAACAAAAACAACTCAAAACCATGTTTTCTTTTGATGATAAAATATAACGAAACTGATAAATAATCAAATCTAGATTCCAAGAATCAAAGTCCACAACATTGATGAAGTTCCAAATTACAAAGTATGAAAGGGAAAGCATGATATTTTATAAGGTAAATAATATGCTTCCTTTGGGTACAAAATCAAATGCTTAAGCCCTATATACAGATGTAGGAGAAAGGGAAAGGCCATCAGTGTGTGAACCACGCGTTTATGGTAACTTCGGTGACATTGGCATGTAGCACAAGTTAGAGCAGCAGGCGTTCCTTCTGGTCCACTACCCACAAATCTTGTGCAACCGTCGTAAGCGTTGCCCCCAACAAGAACATCTAAATTCCTTTGACACTCTCCATAGATCACATGGGTTCTGATGGAAGAGGAAGCAGGGGATGAACTATTCCTTGAAGGTTTGTTGTTCTTCATAATAACCTTTTTCATGGTTCTTAAAATCCTATAAAAAAAATGATAGTATGTCGGTGGATTTGAGAGTAAAGAATCAAAAACAAAGAGAGTGAAATAGAGAGAGATGGCGGAGGAGATAAATTAAAAGAGAAAGAAATTACTGTGGTGTTATACGTGATCTGATCGGTGTTTACTCTTAAAAGGATTTTACAGAGGCTAAATACGATTGCACGCTATTAGAATTGTGTAACTGGCATGAAAGAACAACTCAGAGTCACATGTTTCACTCTACATTTTGTCAGTTGTTATTATAAATAGTTATTTTTTTAGGATTAACAACGATAGGCAACTTTGTGTTAGTGTTATCATGATGAGTTACGTGTTTTAAGATGAAAACTGTAGTGTATTTTGTGTCAATTTTTATCATAGTTAAGTACATATTTCATACGTTTAAAAAACGTGAAAATTTTAATATGTTCGTATATTGAGTGTGGAATGAGTCAGACATGTTAAATTAATTGACAAATTAGATTGCGATAGAATCACTTAATTAGTGTTTGTTTTGAAATTAAGTATCAAATCTCATTTATCCTGAGCAACATAAGATGCAAATTTAATTATTATGAGTCAAAATTATGAGTTAGAAAATTAATGTTTGAATACTTTTGTTAGAGCTTATCATGAGTGATAATTAATTTCCATGTTTAAAAATAACAGAATAATTCTACCAACGTGTTGAGAATTGCAGGACCACATTCATTGAATAATTAATCAACTTTACATAAATCAAATACAAAATGTCCAAGGGATTTTACTAGTGTAGATAATTATTTCATAAAAATAATAATACCATAAATAATATTATTATATCACTCATAACAATAATTTTTAACGTATTTTTAATCTAACTTAGTAATATGCCGTCAAGGTCCCTAATATTATTCGAGATTGTGCTTGTATAATATAAGTACACGGACAAGTCACGGAATAAAAAACATAATTCCAATGTACAATACTTTATTTAAAATTGTTAAACTAATTAAGAATAAAAATTTTCTATACTAATCTATTAAATTAGTATTGTTAGGATATAAATAATTTCTAAGTTTATGGACACAATAGCACTATGTGATAGATACAGAAAAAATTGAGAATGTTAAAAACATCTACATAATTGCAATATCATAATATCATACAATATGTCACCGACATAGTTAGTGTAAAAATTACGAAAGGTGATATGATGACTCTTCTACATACTATACTTTTACCCTTACAATATCTTAATTATTATTCTCATCATAAAGACTTTCAACATAATTTGAATGGAAAGCACATAGTCATTAAAGCTAAATCAATGTGTGCACTTTTTTTGACATGGAAAAGAAAGTAAAGAAGGTTGCAATTACAAGAAAAAAAAATAACTCGTGAATGCAAACATTATCGTGAACTGTGCAAACAAGTTTTGGTAAAGTGTGAATCACCCTATTTTCCTTTCTCCTTTTGTGTAAAGACACAATGCTAAAAATTATTGCTCAAAGTATTATTACTTTTAATAATAGCCCCAAATTAATATAAATGAGATCCCAAAGTTGATATTGCTTTAGTCAATTTCAAGTTTTAGGCTCAACCACTAACTAACAATGGCTAAGCTCTCAAACAAGTTGTAAATCGAATCTCGTAATTAATATAAATGAACCTATTTAATTAGACTGAAAATTTTAATTATAAAATTTACTTTTCAAAAATAACAGTCAAAATAATGATTTCGTGAATTGCTCTATTCCAAAGCATCATTGTTCTACTAATTGAGCCACTCAACTGCCTCGCGATAAAATCATCCAATCTTACAAGAATATTTAGTCTCAAGGATCACAAAGGAAGATCGTTTGTATACTAAGCCCTATCTGTGTAGTAATTGACAGTCGTTACAGAGGATTCAATTCAATTATCATGCAAACATCATTTGTTAGAGAAATTTGTTTCTAAGTCTGACTTAGAGAAGTTACATTAAATTCACATTTCACCACATTCAGCAATGACGCAAGCTAATTTGGGCCGGTTATTGGGCCCAGTTGCCACATTCTCAATCTTCCTGACAACCAAAAGACCATCTCCAAGCACTCTCTGCATTAAGGGAAGACAGGTAAATGCAAGACACAACTTTTAGTATTGGACAAGAAAGATGCTAGTGAAATTTCAAACAAGGCCACCCCATTCCCATTCAGGGATGTAAATGAAATATTTGAAGAGGCAACTGAATTTTCTTTGTAAGCAACAATAACTGAGCAGTGACCAGAGCATGTAAAGGAAACAAGCACAACTCAGGTCGGTCCCCTGCTCTAAGGGAGCATGACACTTTTTTCCCATTTACAATCTTGGGGGAATAATATGCCATTTGTGTTGCGTATACAAGAAAAGCGAAAAAGTAACCTTTTGATATGGATAGGTATGAATTTGATACTTGATATTGACTTTGGCTTGTTCATCTCACTAGTTTAAAGAATCATTCAAACTTCACAGGTTGGATGAGTAAGGCATGAAAATTGATACCAAATAATTGATGTTGCATATATTTTATAGAGTTCAATTTCTATTCATTAGTTGACCAATAGAAATATAAGAAAGTGTCAAATGGGCATGGGTAATTATCATGGTTGGTGGTTACTTACCATGATTTGGCAATTTCCTGCATTTCTATTGGTTGTGTAAAGTTTTACATTGTAAGTGTATAGACGCGCGCGCGTGCGCGTGCGTGTGTTTTAAATGAGCTTCATTAGAACATGATATAAGATGAATAATATTGTTTTATGAAAATTGTTGCCATTTTCCTTACAGATACTAATTATCAAATTTTTGTGGTAATTGTAGGATTTTGAGAAGATGTAATGAAGATATCAACAAACTATCTCTCGAAGTTTATGAATTTAAATCAATTCCATATCTACTGAAGATTTTCTAGAAGAGTTGAGGGGAAGAGTTCCACCTTTTGCCCAAGAATTATGCATTACATGTTACTATACCAAAATAGTAAAGTAGGAAACTTTACAAGAAATTTTTGATAATTTGTTTTGATCCCGATGGATTAGAAATAAATAGTAGTTGTAGTACACTTGAACAAGCCATGGGAAAAACGCCAGAAAACCAGAAAGGATCCAAGTGCCCAAGTGCACTAGCTGCCTATGATCAAAGTGTGTCCAATACTTATGCTCCAAAGATTCAATATGTGATGTTAGATTTTCTTGTAAGGGGTAAATGAAACCCTAATTATTTTAGGATGAATTATTGTTAAATTCGAATAACTTGATTTTAAGGCTTTTAATGTTTAATGTTTTACTCTTCTATCAGTTAGAATATTAGAGATCATATCACCCCACAAGTCATGCAGATTAAGCACCATAGGACTCAAACAGCACGGATGAAATTCTTAAGAATTAAGTCATGCCTAACTCCTATGAAGGTTATCTAGGTCGTATCCCTTAACAATGTGAGACTCTTATTAGAAATTAATTTGTGCATAAAGAATTATGTTACTGTTGACGTGTATTGACATTGTTTATTGTGTACCCAATCTAATCATATCTAGAATATTAGGATTAGAATACCTAAAATAGAATATTTGATTTATTCTATATTATATACTAATGCTGAGAGTATTTTCTCTCAAGCAATTCAGTCACACTTTCAAGTTGGTATCCAAAGGCAATCCTAAAAAGATAAATAAAAAAAAAAAAAAGATGTGCCTTAGGAAGACAAAGGAAGACCTATTGTCTTACGGTAAACTTTTCTTTGGTTAAACCGTGTTAAAACTCCAGTTAACATTACTGTTTCCGTGTAATCACTCCAGCAATGTCCAATCGTTGTCCCAGTCGCCATCAAACTTTTGCAGCGTGATTTCTGACTGGCAACCCCACCACCATGGTTGCCTCCCTCCAAGCAGCCAAACCCACCCCAAGGCAATTATGGACACACCCTCACGCACCGTGCGTGGAGGCACGTCTGACTATTGTTCTGGTATTCGTCTTCACAATCGAGCTCATCGTCATCAGTTAAGTTCAAATTTGTGGTCACTTGGTGGTTTTGACGAAGTTTTCAGTAGTGGGTCGCACATAGCTTGCTGTGTTCATGCCACTGTTGGTGTTTCTGGTCTTTCTTTCTGCAGGTTTTTCCTGATCTCCATCTATACCATGTCTTCTACTCAAGACACCTCTACCACCACAGGTTCACGACCTGAATCCGCCAAAAAGTGTCTCATTTCTTTTGCCTTCTCGGGCACACCAACAATAATGTCAAAGAAGTTGAACGGAAAGAATCATTTGGACAATATGCAGTTGTGGATGTATGGTTTATAGGTCAAGGGATCTCCGATCATTTAACAAAGAATGTTCAAGAAATTGATTCTAGAATAAGAGATGAATGGCAGAGAGTCAATATTAGTCTCCATATTATGGCAGTCCATCAACCCCAAGTTGTCCGGCTACTACTGCGCTCCTATAAGCCATGCTACAAGGTTTGGAAGAAGGCTAAGAGTGTCAATGCCAATGATATATGACGCATATGACTTAGTTCATAACTTGGAAACACTACAGATGACGAATCTTGATCCCCCTTCCTATCTCAACAAGGCTCAACCACCATCGAACAAATCAAGATATCCCCCTTCCTATCTCAACAAGGCTTGGCGATACACTTTCAAAGGTGATGGATAAGCTTGATAACATATATGTGTCTTCGTCATCCATTGTCTCAATGAAGATTTTGAGTCTATTCAGAACCAAGTTTTGACAAACCCAAATGTCCCTTTAGTGGAAGAACTCATTGATTGTCTACTACAGGTTCCACCACCAAAGGCATCACCTGGATTTGGTTCTCAAGCAAGTTTGGAATCCTCAGATTGTTTCTTTGACCCTGCTAAACATGGAGGCCAAGGTTGTGGTGGTGGTGGTAGAAGAGGTCGGGAGTGGTGGCACCCTCATTGTTCCCATTGCAATTGCCTTGGACATACTTAGGGTACGGGTGTTATTCTCCTTCCACAAATCATACTTATACCTCAATCGATGCCACCTTTGAGAAAACGTAGCACCTCACGTCACCAGCCGAACCATCCATCATGCCTCAAGTTTTATACATGCCTCGCATTACTCCTCTAGCTCTTGTTGTCTCTCAACCATTAAGTCCATCTTCACACCCAATTATCACTTATGAACATCGACCACAACCTACCATTTCTAAAGCAAAGGTTCCTGTAAGTCACGATGATTCATCTCTGCCCCGTCTGCTCCTGCACCACACTTACCTGACCCTCATCCTATTTACGATACATCCACAACATTGTCTTTCGTAAAGTTCTACATGTAATCCTCATCCCATTTACAATTTCCTCAGTTATCATGGTTTATATTCACCCCATTATGCCTTTGCTTGTGCTTTGTCGTCTATTTCAATTCCTAAAACTTTTCAAGAAGCACGTGCCCATCCAAGATGGTGACCAGCGATGATTGATGAGATGCGTGCCTTGGATTCCAATCATACATGGACTCTTGTTCCATCCCTTCCTAGAAATTCTACAATTGGTTGTCAGTAGGTCTTCACTATTAAAGTTGGCCCTGATGTGATTCGCTTGAAAGCTCGTCTTGTAGCCAAAGGCTAAACTCGGATATTTGGCCTTGACTATGTTGACACCTCTCTTGTGGCTAAAATGGCATTTGTTCGTCTTTTCTTGTCCACGGTTGCCATGAAAAATTGGCCCTTGTATCATTCAGATACCAAAAATGCATTCTTTTGTGATTTGGAAGAGGCAGTCTTCATGAAGTAAGCACCTAGGTTTGTAGCTCATGGGGAGTCAGGCAGCCGAGTTTGTCATCTGCACAAGTCCTTATATGGTTTTGAACAAATCTCCTAGAGCATAGTTTGGGAGGTTCAGCAAGGTCTTGCAGCAATTTGGTATGATTCGTAATGAGGCAGATCATTCGGTGTTATATAAACATTCTTCCACTGGTCATATCATCTATCTAGTTGTCTATGTAGATGATACTGTCATTACAAATGATGATTGTGAAGAAATCAAGGTCCTTAAGCAACACCTATTTCTTCATTTCCAAACTAAGGACTTGGGTCGATTGCAATATTTCCTTGGGATTGAAGTGGCTCAATCAAGAAGGGGATTTACTATAACGCAAAGGAAATATGCTCTTGATATTTTAAAAGAAACCAGGATATTAGATTGTAGACCAATTGACACTCCTATGGACCCGAATGTGAAGCTTCTACCAAATCATGGGGAGCCTTATTGAGAGCCAAGAAGATATCGTAGATTAGTTGGGAAACTGAATCATCTCATTGTAACTAGACCCGACATTGCCTTTGTTATGAGTGTTGTGAGTCAGTTTCTTAACTCACCCTAGATTGTCATTGGGATGTCATGGTTCAAATCTTGAGGTATGTTAAGAGTTCTTCAAGAAAGGGATTGGTGTATGAGAGTAGAGGCCATACAAACATTATTGCTTATACGAATGTTGATTGGGCAAGCTCTCCTAGTGATAGGATGTCAACACTAGGATATTTTGTTCTCATTGATGGTAATCTTGTGGAGAGTAAGAAGCAAAATGTAGTAGCAAGATCAGTGCAGAAGTAGAGTATTGAGGTATGGCTCTGATGGTGTGTGAACTTATTGGGGTGAAACAACTAATTCAAGAGCTAAAGTTTTGAGAGATTCGGACCATGGAGCTCATTTGTGATAATCAAGCAGTCTTACAAGTAACCTCCAATCTAGTCTTTCATGAGTGCAGTAAGCATATAGAAATTGATTGTCATTTCATTCGAGTAAAGATCGTCTCTGGGGAAGTCACAACATTGTTTGTTAACTCACATGATCAATTAGCTAATATCTTCACTCTCTCCTAGGTCCTAGGGTAACTTGCATATGTAACTTGCATATGTAACAACGTTAATGCATGACTTATATGCACTAGCTTGAGGGGTAGTGTAGATTTGGGTTGATTTTGCTTATTGTGTACACAATCTATTCATATTTAGAATATTAGGATTAGAATAGATAGTTACCCAAAATAGAAGAGTTGATTCATTGTATAGTATTATCATATATACTAATACTAATGTTGGGAGTATTTTCTCTCGAGCAAATCGGTCCCACTTTCCAGTGTTACAATAGTACCACTTAATTTTAGGGAAAAAATGCAGTTAAATTTGAAATGAATTTTAGTTAAGTTTGAATTACTTGATTTTAACGCTATGATGTTTTATTTTTCTATCAGTTAGTATATTAGAGATCATATCACCCCACAACTCACTTGTTTAAGTACCATAGGACTCAAGCGGCAGTCATAGGGTGGTGGTGGCAATAGTGGTGGGGAAGTGGGTGGTGTTGGTGCTGACAGTGATAGTGGTAGAGGTGGTGGCAGCGGCAGTGGTAGTGACAACAGTGAACCGATTTTTAAAAAAGGTTTTGCAACTTAATCCATTTCTAGAAGAGGTTGGAGATTGGTTTTTGACTTGATTTTAATAAGCAAAATGGTTTTACAACCAAACTGCAACCTTTTTACTATGCGAAACTTACACGTTCTTATTTTCCTTTTTTTTTTTCCCTTCACCCGTTGCTTTACACCTCACTAGACAACTTTCCTTTTCCCAATCTTCTTTCTCTATCTATTTTTTATATTCTCAATTATCATTAATTTTTTTTTCCTTTCTACTTTATTTGCCATCCTCTTCGTTACTTCTACATTTTGTATTCTTGTACCTCCATATCCATCAAGAAACACAATGAGGATGATGACAGTTGTGGATGACAGCGGTGGCAGTAGAGGACAACCACGTTGAGGGCTCTGCGACAATCTTCGACAGCAGATCTGGGAGTTGTGGAGGAGGACAACTTGGCAGCGGCAATGAGTTGTGCAACGATGACATCTTGACGGCCGATCTAAGTGCGAGGATGCCAATACAACGACAAAATTACGAGTTGTACGAGGACTGTAACATCCCGCTTTCTCCTTAGTAAAAATATCGTCCTAGGAATTTTCATTGTAGATTAAACCATTAGAAATATGAACTCTTACGTTAAAGTGTCTGTAGAAATAATTCTGCTCAGTTTCATAAAATTCTGCGGACACTAAAATAAATTCTTTGTGTCTCCTAAGGGCAATGGTGCATCCAAGTTATCTGTAAAATATACAGTTACGGAAGAAAATTCACAAATACCTTAGAATTACCTAAATTCTTCCTTAGAAAAATTAGTGGATCACAAGGACGTGATCAGAATATTTTTAGGATAACCGTACGCGAAGTACCGGAACCGGTAATGACCAAACCTGATCAAAATTGATCTGTATGTGACCCTTAATTCTTGGCCACAAAAATTGGCCAAGACACAGCCTTCCCACGGCCAAGAATGGCCCGAATGGCCAAGTCAACAATTCAAAGTGGTGAGTCATGGCATGAGTCATGTAGTGACTAGGCATGCTTGTGTCATGGCTAGTGTCATGTGAGGGCAAAATGATATATTGGCCCCAGGGCGTTTTTGGAAAGTGAAATTTGGCCAAGGGCCTATAAATGCCCCTTGAATCCGAAATTTTGAGGAAAGAAAAGGAGAACCTTGCCAAAACTCTGTCCAATTACACACTCAGCTGCTATTCTGTCAAACCACAAACCCAAGCCCAAGATCCCTTAACCTTAACCCTAACTCTCCATAACCTCACCTCTAGAAATCATTCCTCATCTCCTTAAGCAAGAACCTTCACCTATATCCTTCAAGAACTACTTTGGTAGCAAGGAACACAGGTTAAAAGACTTCCAAGGTTTCTGCAAACTCGTGAAGGATTTGGTTTTCAAGTGGGTAAACCGGCCTAACTGTTATCTATGTGGTTTCTAAGATGTTTGATGATATTTGTGATGTGTTTTATGTTAGGTTATCTTAGGTTTTATGACATGATGATTTTCTTGATGAACTGCAAATGCTTATGTCTGAATATGACATGATGGTTTTGTGATGTGTTTTATGTGATGTAAAACTTATGCATGCTTTGTGATTTATGGAATAATTGCTAGATATATGTTGGATTATGTTTGAGAAATGTTTTGAAGCATGAAATTATGTCTCTTATACTTGTTGAAATTGATGATGAAAGTTAGAATAAGTGTTCTTGATATTGGATTCGAGAAACTATGCAGAACATGGTAAATTGCAGGAATTGGGATGTTGAATTCGTCAGTAGGCGCTGAGCGGCCTGGGTTGGCGCTGAGCAGCCAATGACGCTAAGTGGCCTGCATTGGGTGTTGAGCGGCTTATGGCGCAGAGCGGCCTGACTGGAATTCAGGGTCTCAGGTCTGAAACTTAGCATTTTCTTGTCCATGACTCAAGGGACTTCTGTGCCCGCTGAGCAACCTGAAACTCTAGGTCATGAGACCTATTTAAACAAAACCTTTGGACCACTTGCAATCGTCCATGGATCTGCTGACCTTAGTAAGTGATGTTTTGAGATATTGAGTTGTGTTTACTGCATATAAATTGATGCATTGAGATATTGAACTGTGGTTATGACGAGAAAGAAAGAATGAGACCACTTCTAGCAGTTCCGAGGTTCGGCTAGAGAGTGAAGGTCTAAGTCCCGGTCGAGTCCGAGGTCCGACCCCACGCCATCCAAGGGTGGTGACTCCGGTCATGGTCGATGATTTATGCTCGAGACCATTTAGGTTTAGCGCTGTCTGGTCGCCACGATGCGGGTTGAAAGCATGGTTGTAGCAGTGTGGCCCCAGCTACAAGGGACGAGGACAGATGACAGATATGCTTATAAGGCGAGCCTTATAGAGCAGAATTATAAGTGGATGCAAGCTAAAGCTTATAATCAAAATGGTTTTCAGAAAATGAGGATTTTGAGATGATACCAGTAACTCTGTGAAGTATGTGACAGTATGTGATCTAAGAGTTAGAATAGAGAACAGATGACATAGATAATGGAAAGATTAGGTTCCCTCGGTCACCTCGTCATATAGATAAAGTTGCTCAGGCTTAGCATGGATACTAATAACTAGTAGGGATATAGTATAACTGTGACACTTAGAGACCCTGAGCGGCCTGGATCATAAATGAGAATAAAAGTTTCCCCAGATCCCACGGTTTCCCACTGAGAGTGCAACGTTCTCACCCCACTCATTCATGGTTCCAGGGTTTGACA
The DNA here is from genome assembly GCA_003254905.1 of Nissolia schottii. Taxonomy (NCBI): domain Eukaryota; kingdom Viridiplantae; phylum Streptophyta; class Magnoliopsida; order Fabales; family Fabaceae; genus Nissolia; species Nissolia schottii. The sequence continues at coordinate 16,927 of QANU01032045.1, forward strand.
CGGAGCGAGGGGAGGAATAGCAAGGATAGGAACAGTACTGGGAAAGACAAGCAGAAGATTAGGCGATTAGTTAGTAGGCTATGTGTTTTTGCACCATTATGTTAAGTACTTGTACGTAATAACTATGGTACTACCTGTGTAACTGTTTGTAAATATATGGTAAGGACCACTGATTGCTATGTTGCTTGAATGTTGACTATGTCTCATTAATATTAGTTAAGTATGCTACGTTACCGTTCGCAATACATGTTCTAACGTGAACAAGGCTCATAGTTTACACTATGATACGCATGAAGAAAAGTTTAAAATTGGTCCATATTTTCTGGGTAACTATATTTTTGAACTCATAAGCGGGACTACGTACTATCCCAACCAAACTAGATAACAACCTAGTAAGCGAGTTAGCGACTTAAGCGTAGACTAGCTAGCTAGGGTGTTACAAGGACGATGTCACGACGGCATATCTGAGCACACAAATGACGACTCAACGACAGATCTAAGTTGTGCAGAGGACGACAATGTCGTGACGGTGAATGTGAGTACTACAGAGTTGTATGTGTAACATGTCGCCAGCATGGAGGATCCCCAGCAGCCTCCGCTTCACTGGCAAGGAGAGTTGTGTTTGGAGCAACATCAGACATGGGTTCTGAAGAAGGCATTTTTATTTTTGACGAGTTCTGAAGAAGGGTTCTTCGACCCTCATAAACTAGGAAGAAGAAAAAGAAAGAAAAAGAAAGAAAAAAGAAGGGTTCAAAACCGGTTTCAACCAGTTTCATGGGGTCAAAACCGGTTTGAAACCGGTTCGAGCAAGTACAAACTGGTGCGGTTCAAAACTGAATCAGAAATATTTTTATTAGGTTTGGATTTGGTTCTTTGAGAAACTGCTCCATGCACACCCCTGCTCATACCAAATGCCCTCTAAGATTCTTGCACTTGCAAGAATTTAAAGGCATAAGGAAAAAGTAAGAACACTTCAAGAGACAACAAAATTTACATACCGGCTATTTGAAGGATAATAAATATATGCAGAAGATAGTGAAGCATACCCCGAAAACAACATGCTTGTTGTCAAGCCAGTCACACTTTGCACAAGTTATGAAGAACTGCAAGTAAAAGAATAATATTATCAGCAGAAATAGTGCTGTACCAATTTAATGTTCCCACAGGAGAACAGAAAAGAAGATAAGTGGCCATTGAAAAGTTACCTGACAACCATTGGTGTTTGGTCCACTATTTGCCTGCAGATTAAACTTAGCTTTGTTTATATTGCAATAACTAAGAACATAAGGCAAGCAAATTGAAATGATTGATGGCCTAATTGATTCATCAATAGAAAATGTTTTCAAAGCACTCAGGAAGCAAGATATATTAAGTTAACCCGTTAGGGTGTGTTCAGAATGTCAAAAAATGGGATTTGTTTTGATTTGTCAATGAATTTGTATTTAGAATGTTAAAAAGCAAAAAAGCAAGAAATAATTTATTTTTAAAATCCCATGGATTTCATTGCTATTTTAAAAAAATAAAAAAAAAATCCTACCAAATCGTGGAAAGATTTTGCGGCAACTGATTTGATTGTAAATGTAATATTATAAATGAACCATGTTACCCTTACTAAATAGCCTATTTAATAAGATGAAGTCAAATCAATTTCATTTATAATCAGTTCCAAACATAAGACTTGATTTCTAGGTCAATTTAAATAAAATCATGTCCTAGTTTTTAAGATGAGATTACTTATCACTAGCAATCTTGACAGGCCACATTTTTTTTAATTTTAAGTATTAAATATTAACAAGATATTGCCAAAGGAAAGGAAGACTGAAACTGAATTTAGTTGGCGGCTGTAATTAAAATCGCTGCAGTGTGTACCCAAACAAAAAAAACCCCTGCAGTTGGAACAAAATGAATTTATGTTTTTGACAAAATAAAAAAGAGGTGAGAGTGTCATGTAGCAGAAGGGTATATTGGGAAGTTTCCAAATGTGACCAAATGGAAGTTAAAAGCTTCCAGCCGCTTTATATATTAGTAAAGATGACTTGGCACTTTCATGAATTTCTATTGGCTAACAATGTAAAGTGGTTTTACACTATCAATGCATAAAAATTATGTTAGACACAAAATGGGCCATGGAAAAAGATGGGCTGCATTCCAGGGATATCAAATCTCTTAGACTCTTGATTGTCCCAGATTTCTTTTTTATATGTGTAAGAACTGGTATCAATTAAAAACTGCTGGCTGAAAATGCTTGAATATTTTATTAATGGTGCTAGAAATTCCAGAGGGGAATGTTCTAAGCAATCGTTACAATTGGTGGCTTGAGGGCCGAAATAAACAAAATGCTGATAATAGAAAATAATCCTGGGAATTTAGGATCCCTTGGTCCTCCTAGTCCTATTCCAATTTCTGAATGCTTATTCCCCTCCCCAAGGATCTTTCTTATACTAACTAGTGAGAGAAATTCATGGGTTGGCCATAATTCTCTCCTAACAAATCTCCTTCCTTAATAATCCTCAACTAAATTATTCTCTCCTGATTTTTCTAACAAATCAGATTTAATTGCTTAACAGATCAGATTTTATTTTGAATTAATTGCCTCCCTAATCTGCTCTTTATTCCAGAATAAACAAGTGGAAAAGGAATTATTTCCTTTCCTTTTTTTGGTAGCCACGATTACAAGAGGGGGGTATGTAACAATATAACCCGGGTGGAGCATATGCACGTGTGAGGATCCAATTAAGAGCAGCAGTTGGAGAAATGCAAGGATTAGAGTCTTATTGGATTCTGGCTGCTGGACATATCTCAGCAACAGTAAGATAATTCCTTTGGGCTCCTAGGGCTCTTTATGAGAAAAGTTATTTTCTGTTTTTTTACTGTTTTGGGCCCAATTGAAGTAAATAGTATCAGCTCCTTGTATTTTAAGTAATAGGATCCCGGAGGAAAATATTTGTAGATGTAATGTAACAAGACCTTGTACTCTCACCATGAGAACAAGGTGGATCTTATAGGGGGAAGTAGTGTTAGGAAGGTGTTAGTAGTATAGTAAGGGGGTTAGTGAGTATGTATATTGGATTTGGGGATTAGTTAGAGGGATTGAGGAATATTAAGGAAAAGTCTCAAATTTAGAAGGAATAATATATTCTTCAACTATTGAATTTTGAGGTCATTAGACCTATATATATACACACACACATGAGTCTGCTAGCTACTTCGGGAAATATGGACAACTAATTCTAGAGAACAAATCCCTATGATTGTGGAATTGTTTCTAAATACATAACCCTAATATTAATAGCAATATCCAGTTGTGATACAGAATAAAGATATAATAAGGATAAAATATAAAACTTCCTAAAATATATAGCATAGTTTTGACACTCCCCCTCAAGCTGGAGAGTAGATGTTCTCCATTCCCAGCTTGGATATAATTCTTTCAAAGTTAATGCAGTTCAGCCCTTTGGTGAGTATGTCTGCAAGTTGACTCTGAGTGGACACATGGTGTGCAAATCAAGCCACTGTCTACCTGTTCCTTGATAAAATGTTTGTCCACCTCGATATGTTTAGTTCTATCATGTTGTACCGGGTTGTGGGCTATGCTAATTGCAGATTTATTGTCACAATATAACCTCATAGATTCATCCCACCATCCCACCTTATCTTCAAGTTCTCCAATATAATCTTCAGTCATAGAAGTTCACATATTCCTTGGGCCATTGCTCGAAATTCTGCTTCAACACTTGATCTAGCTACTACACTTTATTTTTTACTCTTCCAAGTCATTAGGTTTCCACCAAGGAAGGTGCAGTATCTAGTAGTTGATCTCCTATCCACAACTGACTCCGCATAATCTGCATCCGTGTATGCTTCAAGATGTACACTCTAGTTTCGTTTGAACAAAATCCCTCTTCCTGGAGTCCCTTTCAAATACTAAACAATTCTAAGGGCAGCTTGCAAATGTGCCTCCTTTAGTTAGTGCATAAATTGGCTGACTAGTCTCTCAGCAAAAGCAATGTCTGGCCTGGTATGACATAAGCAAATAAGCCTGCCCACGAGTCTTTGGTACATTTCCTTGTCCACGACATTATCCTCCTCCGCACTTCCCAACTTTATATTGGGATCAACTGGAGTACTTGCTGGTTTGCAGGCTGTCTTTCCTGTTTCTTTAAGCAAGTCAGTAATATATTTTTGTTGAGATATGAAGATTCCTTTATTGGAATCGGCCACTTCACTATTCTTCCTGACACCACGGCGATTACGGTGGCTAAACTCTTCAGATCTGGACTCAGATCCTTCAAATCTGGATTCAGACGACCCCGCCAGTCGCACATGAAGACATCGACCTAAAAAGAAGGCTGGATGCACCGCCATGCGCAGCAGCAGCAATGGAGGAGAAGAGGAAAGTTGGTTTCCGGTGAACTCTTTTCCAGAGAACACTGGTTCTTCAATCACTGTTTATCATCTCCACTTTTCTTCTCTTTGGCTTTCACATGCTCTTAACTCTTAAATCACTGTTTTACTGTTCTCATATGTCTTAATCTTATCACTGGAATCTGAGGCTTTTGCTTTTGTAACTGCTACCCCTCTACTGCTCTACAACTGCTATGACCCATGTGCATAGTCACTGTCTCACCATTTTTAAATTTTAAATAATTATTGTTTATAAAATATTTTAATATTTGAGATGAAGATTAAAACAAATATTCATAATTATATTATTTATGCTTTGTCTTTGTACTTCTTTTTAATTTTAGGTTGTAATGTTTGATTAATTTATTATTTAGGACATATTTTATGATTTTATGATTCTATTTTTCTTAGAATAAGTAATTATTCATTAGTTTTCTTTTTCATTTATATTTAGCATATTAGTTTTGCATATTTTATGTATATAATTTATATTTTTTAATATAACTGCCATGTCTCTGCTATATTTCTATATTTTTAAGTATTGATCAAGTATCTTACGATATAATACAATTCACAATTTACAATTCGAAAAATGAGCTTTCTAATACACAATTCATATCCCGATTTGATAACCTTGGGTTGAAACAACAATAACATACCATTGATAGAAGACCAGGGCCAGTGTGTTTGGCAATAAAATTTTCATCGTCAAACTTGTGTCCATAGATGGAAACACATCCACTACCATCACCCTGCCAAGAAAGAATACGCTAGTCAAAATTTATATGAGAGCATGATTTACCTCTATTCTACATTCGTTACAACATTTATACAAGCAGTACAAACCCTAGCCTAAGAATTATAAATGGAAGGAAAAACTGCATTGCCATTCAGGGTAGTTTGTAGATAGATCATTACATCAACATGAATAATGGCACTAGGTTGGAGAGAAAAATAATTGAATTTGAAACACAAGCATCCCATTGAGTCATGCTCCGAAGTAAATACTCGTATCTGGTGATATTATTTCCATGAAGATGGTATACAAACTTTGTGCAAATATAATGATTTAGAGTGAAGAATGATGGGCAGAGAACAAACAAAACACCAGTAACTAACAGACAAAAGGGTGCATGGATGGCCCATAGTTAAGAAATCACCAATTTAAATAGAATATAAGTGCTGTGCCTAAAGAATCAATTCAGATGAACTGACGATGGAAAACTTTGAGATGCATAACCACAAATGAAGTGTAAAATGATTCAATAGGAAGAAGAGATGTGGATTCCCAAACGCCCTTAAGCCCAAATGTAAAGGAGGAGCATAGAAGGAACCTAAATGGGCGTAAGTATCTAGGCGGGCCACTTGAAGATGAGATTAAAGACAAGTCTATGGCAGGTCAAGTGGGAATCTGCATGAAAAAGTGGGATAAAAGAGAAAATTCAAGGGTGTGGGAAAGCGAAGCAAGAATTGGTGCATTTAGAATGCATGGGTTTGGGGAACGGGATGGTGATTGCGACTCCATTCTTATATTTTTCTGAATATATTCTTTCTTCAAGTTGTTCTAAGTTTCTGTATTTTCGTAAGTCTTCCATTCTATTCAACAGCAAGTTCAGTTCCTATCATATTACAAAATATAAGTTTTAAAACAGCATGTGACAAAGAGGAGAAACCACTTCTAAACGCCAGGATGTCAAGAGGGAAGAGCCCTGATTTTAATGGGAGTTGTGTCTAACACCTAATCAACATAGGACTCACACCTGCATCAGCCCAAAAAGATTGGAGAGAGTGGTCCATCCACATGGGTTGAACAAACTGAACCTTTATACGACATGATGTAAAGGAGAGGTGAGAGGCCTCTTTTAAAGCCAAGCTGTTAAGGGAGAGCTTCTTCTTTAAAAGTTTAAATGGAAGTAGCATGTCTCAAACCCAGCCAAATTCGATTTCACTCAATTAAGTCAATATGCCTCTTGGAGATAAAATGAAGGGGTCAAGGGGATACCACTAGCTCTACAGGGAAGAATGGCAATTGAAAATCCCTAGGCAACATTTGAGCAGGTATCAATAAGCATAGACAGGTATAGCCAATTTAATCAAAGCTGATTAAAATTGTTGACAACTGAAAGCTACATTTACAACAACAATTGAGCCTTATCCCACTACATGGGGAACTGAAAGCTACATTTAATAAGAGAAAAGACTTCAAAGTTGTTAAGAATAAAAATAAATATATTCTATATCTTAGATTGACCTTTATTGATTTAGTTTATTCTATGTTGATTTCAGTTTATTATGTAGTGATTCTCTTCTTAGCCAATAAATAGTCTCATCTCTTTGTAATGAGGCATGCAACTATTCAGTAATACATTTATATTTCTCATTATCTGATTATTCCTCTCTAATCCTATTTTATTATTTCCTTTGCTCCACCATGAAACTTAACATGGTATCAGAACGGTACCATCCTCCAGGACTTGTTTCATCACTCTTCCGCTACTAGGGTTCTAATCTAACATGGAACTCTATTTTAATTTCTCTCCATTCTTCTTTGGTGTCTAATTTTCTTCCAAAGTTCTTTTTGCCCGAACTATGCCCTCTTTCCAGTTTGTTGGTACTACCACATCAATTCCAGCAAGATCAGCCACCGTCCACCGCCGTTTTCAGCTGCCGGAGAATTTTTCCGCCATAGTTTCCATCCAACGACCACACCACCAAGCTCGCCATCCTCCGCCACTGCCATTCTGGTGGCCCATGCACTCACACGAGCATCATGTGTTCTTTGATGCGCTACCCACATGCCACCGCTTGCACCACCATACTCACCTCGACCAGCTCTCCTCAAATCTGCCCTCCTTGCATTCAAATGGCCACTGCAGTTTCATGCACTTTCCTGATTTCCAGTTTTGCCCCTATTCGTGACTCGTGCCTTTCTTTGCGTTTGCGCATCCTTCACCTTCGTTTGTTTGTCACTGGTGCCTCTGCTTACCTCTATAGTGTTTAGCCCGTGAGGGGGGGATTTCCAGTGGTTTCGGTGCTTCATTCCCGTGCCACTATGCCTACTTTTTGGAGGTTGCGGTGCTTCATTCGTGTGCAATTGTGCCTACTTTCCTATGGTTGCGGTGCTTCATTCTCGTGATTACCAATGTGCCTATGTTAGAACTAGTAACAATGGAACGAAATACTGAAATTTATTTAATATACTGTATTCCAGTGGGGAATATCAATTCCAGAACAATACAAACGGAAATAAAATTCCAGAAACTGAAGAAAATAATATGGAAAACAAGCCTAGGAATAAAGGATCCCTTAACCCTCTTAGCCTCACTCAAGTTCTGTCTGCCCTCTATCCTTCCCATGATCTGAACTTATCATTCCACATTAGAAAATCAAGGGGATCAGTTTTATTCTTTCCTAATTAATTTAAACAAATTTGACTCCTAAAATTCCTCACACCCATCTGATTATTCTTTCTCCTAGTCATCACAATAATTCCCCTTACTAAAATCTCTCATTTTAATTGATATGCTTTCCAACTATAGTTGATTTCTCCCCTGCATATAGTGCACTCTGTTTTCCTCTTCTTGCATACACAGAGTATTTGGGTTGCTTGTTCTTACTCTTGGGCCTGGGATCTCTATCAATACCCCCTCCTTCAAGATTCACCTTGTCCTCAAGGTGGAAAGTAGGAAACTGTTGTTGTAAGTTTGCTTTTAGTTCCCATGAATTTTCAGAATCTGGAAGATTCTTCCATTTGATTAGAAGCTCTAGATGACCCTACGGGTTGAGTCTAGATGCCAAAATCTCCTCAGGTTGGGTTTGCAGCTCCCATTCTGCTGTTAGATAGTTGGGCAGTGGCTGACTACTGATGGTGGGTGAAACACATTTCTTCAATAATGACACATGAAAAACCAAGTGAATTAGGGAACTTTCCGGTAACTTAAGCTTTATGTTGTGGCTCCAATCTTCTCAAGAATCTCGCAAGGACCATAGAAACGAGGGCTTAATTTCTAGTTAACCCTTTTGACTAAGGATTGTAGCTTGTAACGTTGGATTTTGAGAAAAGCTTTCTCCCCCACTTCGAAATTTAACTCCCTGCGGTGCTTGTCTGCTTGCACTTTCATTCTATCTTGAGACTTGGCTAGGTGGTCCTTCAGCTCATCCAGCATGGCATTCCTGTCTTGCATCAATTGATTAATTTCTCTTACTGCAGAAGGTTCATTATCACATAACAACAATGGAGCCTCACTGCCATAAAGTGATTTAAAAGGGGTGGTTTTGGTAGATGAGTTATAATTGGTATTATACCAATATTCTGCCCAGCTCAACCATTGAGGCAAACTCTTGGGCTTCTGACTAGCAAAGCACCTTAAAAAGTTGCTAAACACCTGTTTACCGCTTCAGTTTGGTCATCCGATTGTGGGTGATATGTTGTAGTGAACCGAAGTTTAGTACCAGCAACTTTGAACAATTCAATCCAAAAGTTGCTCATGAAGAGCTTGTCTCTATCTGACACAATGGTTTTGGGAAAACTATGGAGTCTCGCCACTTCCTTAGTAAATAGAACAGCCACCTCCTTGGCTGTATAGGGATGGCACAAGGGTAGGAAATGAGCATATTTCGTTAGCCTATCCACTACAACTAGAATAGTGTCTCAGTTAGCCCCAAAAACCCCCCTCAAACTATTCAAATTAGTCGGAGTTGGCCACTCAACCATGGCTTCAAACTTTTGTGGGTCTGCAGCCACACCTTCCCCACTAATTATATGCCCCAAATACTCCAATTTTTGTTGCCCAAAGCTACACTTCTTAGCAGTAATGTATAATTGATATTGCCACAATAATTGTAACACTAGCCGCAAATGTTCTTGGTGCTGAATTTTGTCCTTGTTATAAATAAGGATGTCATCAAAGAATACCAAGGTTAATCTCCTTAGGTATGGTTTGAGGATCCTATTCATTAGTGCTTGAAAGGTGGACAGTCATTAGTCAAGCCAAAAGGCATAACTACGAACTCATAGTGCCCTTCATGAGTTCTAAAAGCTATCTGGTGGATTTCTTCTTCCTTCATCCAGATTTGATGATACCCAGACTTCAAATCCAATTTAGTGAAAATACATGCTCCACCCAACTCATCTAAAAGCTCATTAAAGTGGAATGGGAAATTTATTAGGAATTGTTACCTTATTCATGGCCCTATAGTCAACACAAAATTCTAGAAGCACTAGAGTCAATCAAACTTGTTACCTCCCTTCTATTGATAGCACCTATAACCTTGAAAGACTCGTTGGTTGTAAGTCCAGCAAGAGTGTGAACTGATAGTTCCATTCTCACTTCATTTTGAACCTGCTCAGTCTCTTCCTCCCCATATTTGCCTTCTCCTTCGTCTAGTATTATTGCCTCATCTTCCTCTACAAGCAGCAATTGAAAATGTTTCATACGACACAAATGATCGTTGCCCTACCTTTTTCCACATTTGAAACATAATCCCTTCCTTTGCCTTTCTTGCCATTCTTCTTGTGACAAGCGTTTAGCCTCATCCCTCCTCTTTTCTACACCCCTTTCAGCTGTGAATTTCAACCCTTCAATGGTTGGATTAGATCCTCCTCCTATTCCTCCTTTAGGCCCAGTTGGAGGTTTATAAGTTTGGAAACCCCTCTGAAACCACCTCCCATTTTCTGATTCATCCCCATTCCACCTTCCTTCCAAGCTTGGCTTCTTTCTTCCAACTCAAGGGCCTTGTCCATCATGGCAAACAAGGTCCTAAACGAGCTGACCTTCAATTCTACTTGTATTTCACTTTTAATCCATTGAGGAAAACACCCATAACTGTCTCTCGATCCAACTCCTTCTTTGAGCTTGCAACAAACTCGAATTCCCTCCTATATTGCATAACCGTAGTGGTCTGCTTCACCTTCAACAAGGGACTCAAGGGATTGCGAGCCACCCCTGGTTGGAACCTCTTAATTAGGTATTCCTTAAACTCCCTCCGCGTTGGAACAGGAACTTGATCCTTCCACCATTGATACCAAGTAAGAGCATCTCCCCCCATAGCTACCAATGCCATCTCCAATTTATCATAATCATCCACCCTATTCACCCTAAAATACCTCTCAACCTTAACCAACCATCCATACACGTCATCACAGGAAAAAATTGGTAGCTCCAATTTTCGTCCAGTTTCCACCCTCCTCAGATGTGAATTCCCTTCCCTCCTTGCGTCTTGATCATTTTCCTCATCATCATGACCTTCGTTGCAGGGTCGACTATGACTCTGATCACAACTCATTATCTCTATCTATCGAGTCAGATTCTCAAGAATTTGTCTCTGCTCTGCTTGATTCCTCTCAAAAGCCTATTCCTCTCAAAAGCCTCCACTCTTGCCTCCATGATCGCCTCCTTGATTGCGGTAGCGCGGGCAGACACCATTCACAGGCTCCTCTAGGACGAGGAGCTCTAATACCAGTTGTTAGAACTAGTACCAATGGAACAAAATACTAAAATTTATTTAATATACTGTATTCCAGTGGGTAATATCATCTGCAAAACAATACAAACGAAAATAAAATTCCAGAAACTGAAGAAAATAATGTGGAAAACAAGCCTAGGAATAAAGGATCCATTAACCCTCCTAGCCTCATTCAAGTTCTGCCTACCCTCTATCATTCCCATGATCTGAATTTATCATTCCACATTAGAAAAAATCAAAGGGATCAGTTTTATTCTTTCCTAATTAATTTAAATAGATTTGACTCCTACTATTCCTCACTCCCATCTAATTATTCTTTCTCCTAGGCATCACAATAATTCCCCTTCCTTAAAACTCTCATTTTAATTGATATTCTTTACAGCTGTAGTTGATTTCTCCCCTGCATTTAGTGCACTCTGTTTTCCTCTTCTTGCATACACAATGTATTTGGGCTGCTTGTTCTTACTCTTGGGCCTGGATCTCTATTAGCCTACTTTCCAGTAGTTCCAGTGCTTCATTCTCGTGCTTACCACTGTGCCTTATTTCAGTGGTTTCGGTGCTTCATTCCCAGGCCTACCACTATGCATACACCATTTATTCCATCTCCGGCAAGTACCTCTTCCTCCGTGCAAGCCTCCGCCTCCTCCGCTTAATTGTGACAGCTTCAAGCTCCATGTGCTTTAGCTTGAAGGGAAGTGTTAAGAATAACAATAAATATATTCTATATCTCAAATTAATCTTTATTGATTTAGTTTACTCTAGGTTGATTTCTATTTATTATGCAGCGATTCTCTTCCTAACCTATAAATAGGCTAATCTCTTTGTAATGAGACACACAACTATTCAATAATACAATTACATTTCTCGCTATCTGATATTCCCCTCTAATCCTATTTTATTATTTCCTCTGCTCCACCATGAAACTTAAAAAAAGTGTACAACAACATAAAGCAAAAATCAACCAAAACATTTTAGAGTAAATCAAAATTATACCCGCATCTAAATACAGACGTGTTGAGGGGTTGACAAACTTTCAAAGTGTACAACAATATAAAGTAGAAATCAGTTAAACATTTTTTGTTCTATTTGTTTTGTCCTCGTTTTTATTTTTCATTTTATTTCATAAGGAGGATTTCATCCTCCTAACTCTTAGTAATCATCGTCTCTTTGTCTTAATGCATATCTATTTTATCCAAAAACAAATATGCATTTAAATGAAGGGCTCATCATAATAAATATTAGTCATATTATGTTTCACATAATATCAAGCAATGCATACAGACCACATGAGTAATCAGCTTATTTCATAATTGGATATTTTGATCTTGCATAGTTCGTAAAACAGAGATTACAATAGCCAGAGTAGTACCTTTAAAAAATCACCAGCCTGAATCATGAAATCCTTAATCACCCTATGAAATTGACAACTCTTGTAACCAATAGGCAGTCCTGCTTTCCTGGAAATAAAATCAGATCATAGAAATTATTAGTTAACCTCACCTACCTAAAAGGGAACAATATGCCTTTCAACCAGTTGCCCTTTGGCAATTTAGCATTCACTTTGCAAATAAGTCAGTGCTCAATTAACTTATGAGAAAGAAAAGTGGAAAAGTAAACTTACAAACAACAAAACGTGTGCTACCTTTAAAATCACAACTTAAGTTTAAAAAAGCTTTTAATTCAAAATATATAGTATCTATCTTGTTCTTTGATTTCTTCATTTTTATTAGATATTCAATCTTTGCATATATTTTGTTCTTCTTATATGTATTTAGTTTATGATAAGAATAAAATAAATATAACACTACCCCTCAAGCTAAAGCTCATCATGCTTTAAGCTTGTCACAATTAAGCGAAGGAGGCAGAGGTTGTCCAGAAGCAAAAGAGGCTGCGTGGAGGCAGAAGAAGGTTGGAAGAATAGTCATCAATTGTTTTCACGTGATCAGAGTTCAAGAACCACTGGAAAAAGCACAGTGGTGGAGTGGAATTGGTAGACAAGCAATTGTTATACGAAATGGACTTCCGGAACCACTGGAATAAGGCGCGCAGGAAGAGTCGTCGAAAGAATGAGTTGCCAGGCGATAAGTAGCTTGTCATAGATGGACCAATTGGTATAAGCACAGTGATAAGCACGAGAATAAAGCACCAAAACCACCGGATCGTCTCCCCTCAAGGGCTAAAGACTGTAGCGGTAGGCAGAGGCACTAGTGGCAGACAAATGGAGGCAAAGGCTGCGCGGAGGCAGAGGCAGCCATGGGTCACACAACAGGAGCAAAAATGAAAACCAACAGATACGTGACAGGACAAAGTTGCTGGATGAAAAATCTGAGGGTAGATCCAAATAGATTGGGAGGAGGCAAGTTTGGCAAAGGTCATGGAAGCGAACGTGCCATCACATGCGGTGGAAGCAGTAGCGCGTGATTAGAGTGCCAGAGAGTAGAAGCAACGTGTGCAGGCGCGTTGGATACCGGAAAAGATCACGACCACCAGGGGTTTTGGGTGCAGAGGCAGGCAAGGACAGTGGTGGGGTCACTAGACAAGAAGGATGTCAGAAAAGGTGTTGGTGAGTGTAAATGGCAGCAGACAGGGGTTTGGAGGCTGCTGGAGAAGGTGGCATGGCAGGGAATAGACCGAAAACAAGGATATGAGAGTGGCGGAAGCAGAACAAGACTGTATGGAGGCAATCCGGAGAAAGACATGGTTGATACAGAGGTCAATGTTATTTGTTTTATTCTTTAACACTTTAATAATTATATTTGCAACAGAGACTAAGGACCAAGAGCCCAAGTGAAGCAGCTACCAATGCAGCAATCACAGATATTAGGGGGCAAGGAGCAATGACATCCAGTTGCAGCATTCGCAATCGCATGTACAAGCAGCAATTGTAGTTGCAAGGAAGCAAAAGCAATCACACATTTTAGTTGCAGCAAGGGGATGGGTTAGTTTCAGATTCCAAATTCAATTAAAAAGATCCAGCCGCAACAAGAATACAACAGCAAGCATTTTTGGCTTGGTTAATTTCAGTTTGAGATCTTCTGAGTTTGGGCGAGGCATTTTCTGCATTTGGGCGACTAATCCTAGACCACATGATGACTAAGGTGGGATCAGTAGGATCACACAATCCAGCTACTTGTATGGGCTAGGACACAATCCCAGCAGAACAAAGTTTGCGCAGCATCGAGATCAATATTCAATCCAGCCTAACAAATTTGCAGAATTGTACTTCTACAAGTAGAACCACGATTTTGCCAACCATCATCCTCATAATTAAGTAGAAATCAGAATAAGTTTTATGCTTTAAATGCTCAACTCTTAATATTAAATTAGAATGATCACCATCATAACAATCCCAAAAAACAAATGTTGATATTGTAAGAAATCATTCACTAAGCACCACAATGCTGATCCTGATCCTCAGTCAACTATCAGAGTTTGAAAGCAGGAAATGACAAGAACACACTGCCAACTCAAGTATTAAGATTAGGAATCTTATGTAGCTATTCAGCAGTTTATATGGTACAGAGATGATAATTGTGTAGTGGGTATCAATAAAAATAAAAAATAAAAAAAAAAAAGTGTAGATCAAAACCAACAGACCTATCATGAATAACAATAATCATAATAAAAAAACAATAGAGGAGAGCAAAACACCAGGATAGATTGTTGTCCATAATGGAAGATAGTTTCACTACCTGTACTCCCCTGTGCAGAACTGCCTGCCAAATAACAAAAGTCGGATCGTCAATAAATAGCATCACAAGCACAATCATATACACCCATAAACAACAAGAAAAATCCAAAATGTAGTTTAAGGAGGAGAGAGCAACACGCGATTTGTCTTCTAAAATTAATCAAATCATCTATACACATTCTATGAGCATGGACGCTTCACATATGCATTGCATTGCTAAATATGTTTTGCATGACCCATGTAGCTGAACGAAATTTAAGCAGAAACTTAAGTTTCATTATTTCAAAGATGAAACAAATAATATTGCATCAACTAAGAAAAGCAATGCCAACTCTTTCACAGTATGTTTCCGAATCCCCGCTGTCAAGTTGCAATCAATAAATCTATATGAAAACATTCTGAAATTCAAATAAAGCTACATGAGTTACACATTGAATAATGCTACAAACGTCTCTACAATCAAACTTTTCGGGACAAAGTAGAACATATACAGGAATTATTTTACTTTGATAAAATAACTTCAATTGCAAACACAACTCATTATCTATCATTTCCCAATTACGTCAAGTTTAAACATATGCCCTATCTCCCTTCTCTTAGGCAAATCACTTCCAGCCACTAATACTTCATAGGTTAATAGGCTGTTCTCTGTTTCAACGTCAAATATAAAACCATTTAATATCCTCTACTCATTAGCTTAAGCTTTGGGAGAGATAGTTCTTAAGATGATATTAGAGCCTCTACGATCAAGTGGTTTAGAGTTCCATTCCTATAGCCCCATTTTTCTAGTCAAATTTCAGCAAAAGGTATAACATCAGCATGAGCATTGTGCACGGTTTAGGCCCACTGGACTCTAGCGTGAGGAGGCATGTCAAATATAAAACCATTCAATTTCTTCTACCTAATAGCTTAATCTTTGGGAGAGATGGTTCTTGAGAAAGAATGATCAAGAATTAAGATGCAGACCTTTTTTCTATAGCTTTTACTCATAACATTTTCCATCCGTAATTTATTTATTTATTTGGGTATTCTCCAGTTCCTGGAAGCCCATTCCCAAAGCTCATAGCAACCCATGTATTAAACTATAACTTTTTCATTTATTCTCATCATTGTTGTTATCATCATTATTTTTCTGAAGTAAAGATACATAGGAAAACTAAAGAAGCAGCATAACATCTCAGGGTCCGTTCTCGTTGCATTCCAGGCAACGCTCTACTAATTCATAAACACAAAGTTCCAAAGCTTTTCCACAACATTTCCCACGTACATTTATACGATATCTCAACTCATTTTCAGAAAATGAATAAAAAAATAAAAACTTAGGTGTAAAAAGATATTTTTTATAAAATACAGTACCTGAAATTCTCAGCGGTTTTGGGGGCAATATCCGCGAAGAGCTCCATCTTGATTCTACCCGCAGGTATGTTACCGATGGTGACATCGAAGAACACGATGGGGTTCTTAGGGTTGGGAGGACGCACGTGCCACTCCACGCCCGCGTTGCCTCCTCCAACTGAAGAAGCCATTCCAAGCTCACAAAACCACGCACCAATAGAGAGAACAGAGAAGCACACAACACTGATGCTACTACTTGTAGTTGTAGCTTCTGCTATTGCCACGCCATGGAACACAACACACAGAGTCACAAAACCACACAATCAAGCCCCAGAAGGTTGAAAATCAAAATGGGATTTAAGAAAGAACCACACAAAAGGAAAATCACTAGGAATAGCACAAAGACGAGAAACTCACCACAGTGAGCGGCGCAAACAGGAGCGGCGCGGTCAGGGACGGCGCCAACAGAGGCGGCGTGAATAGTGATGAAGAGAGGGAAACGGAGATGAGAGAAGAGAGAACTGTGATGAAAAGGGAGATTCAAAGTGGGCTCAAATAATAAAATCAGAGAATTACATTCTAACCAACTTTTATTTATAAAATATTACGCTGATATCTACAGATTCCTAAATTTTAAATTTAAAAAAAAAGTTAATAAAACACATAAAATAAATATTTTATCTTTAAGGTTTTAGATGAATATAAAAAATTTTACACTAAAAAGTTTTTATATACTTTTTACATTTAAAGATAACTTTAGAATTTTAAATATTATTTTGAAATAAGGAAGATTAGTGTAGGGTGGACAAATAAAGAGGTGCTAAGCAAAGGTACAAAAATAATAATTCACTCAAAAGGGTTTAGGACCTTGTAAAGGCAAAGTGTAAAAACGTAAATGTTATTTATTATGGAGAAAATAATTTTAAAATAATACATAAGATTATTTGTATTGATGTGTAAAATTTTAAATAATTTTTGAGACCTTAAATTACATAAATTGAATAACATAATACAATTCATAAGTAGTGAAAAAATATTTGTATAGTTAGCAAACTAATCAATCATACTCATTCTTCAAAATTAACAAACAATAGCATGAATCTCAAATCTAATAAGGTTCACACTTCATTTTAATTACATTGGAATGGAGAAACCAAAAAACTCAAGAATATATTAAGAATAATAAGATAACGAAGATCGTTATTATTATTATTATTATTTTGAATGGTTAATTTTTTTTTTATGATCACTAAATAAAGCCTATTGGATTATTACTAAAATTTTGACTCAATTTGTAACTCTCAAAAAAAAATATATATATATATATATATATATATATATATATAACTGCAATCCCTTTTTTATAGCTCATGTGGGTTATATCCATAAAATTTATGTTTTTAAGATCAAAAGCGAGCTTCTATTTCAAGTAATTTTTTAGTAACATCCAAAGCATTTTGAAGTACTAAAAGCGTAAAAGTTATTGTTTTTAAGCATTAAAACGAGTTTTTAAATACTTTGATGCTAAGTGTAATTTCATTACCCTAAGCAGGATTTTTTTCTCTATTGCCATTACTGTTTAAGCTTATTACGAAATTACCCTCGTTTTGAAACAATTTTCCAAAGTACCACGGTTTGGGCTGATAGGGCATCCGCGGAACGCGTGACAAGCCACGTAGGATTCGCCAACCAGAAAAATTGATTTGCACTAAATTCGCCAACAAGGTTGGCGAATTCAACCCACCGCAGCTTATCGTGCGCGGGACGCTCTTTATCGTGTGCGGGGGGAATCCATCGATTTGGTCCTCAGAGAGCCCATATCGCTTGGACTCATGCGCGCGAGACCCAACTCCCTTCTCAACTATTTTTACTAATACAACAACTACTAAAGGTATATAAACACCTCAAAGGTTTGTGATCTAACCAATGTGGGCCTAGAGCTTTTGAAATACATATTTTTCAACAAATGACATAAGTAGATATCAAATCAACAACGCAACATAATAAAACTCTAGGCACCAAAGCAATTAAAGGTGTGACAGTGAAAATGAAAAATGGAGTGTTGTCTTTGGAGGTATATCCAGTCTCTCAATTCTCAATCTAAAGTAATTTTATTTTCTTTTAGGAGAAAAGTAAAAAGGAGAGAGTATTTTTTTTTTAATTAGTGAAGCAATAAGTAAGTAATAAAAAATGAACGAAAAGTATGGTGTGGTGTATAATATACCTATAAGTTTAACAAATTTTATATATATATATATATATATATATATATATATGAAGTTTGTTAATCTCTACAAATTCAAGTGGAGGTTAGCAATCTCCACATTTTTATTTTGACATAAAACTCATGGTACCTTTCTCATTCGAATTCGGGATATGACATAAAACTAACAGATTGGATATAAACTGTAACATGTTGGAAATTTATATTTCCAATAATTGTATGGGCTCATATTAAATAACAATTATATTAGTTATTTATCATAAGGGACTTGATCTTAGTGATCTAATTTTTGATAAGCCTGTTAGACTTCAAGAAAACGAATGTGGGTCCAAATGGGTAGATGTCAGTATTAGCTCATCTGGGGATAATGGGAACCCTGGTGAGCTTAAATACGCATGAACGGTTATGGTCCCCAATACACCAAATCAGAAACCTCAGGAACTAAGGGATTTGGTTGAGGAAGGTGTACCAGAGGGGCACTTTTGGGTTCCGGAGCTCCACGGACGAGGTCTGGGCTGGCAACGTGATCTGGGCTGGCGAGGTACCTGCAAAGACTCCGATGCCAAAGTCAATAAAGGTTCGAAATGAGGTATAAGAATGAAATTAGGATTCTCCCCATACCTGAGTGCCTGGTCTCCTTTATATTCCTGTCGGACACTTATGATAGGTTTTGATCAACGCCTCAGTATCCGTGGGCAGATTGGCCCGGTTACTCCGAGACTGTCGATGTGATGGGAAATGATCGCGCTGCGGATAGGCGTAGTGCGCGGATCGGACATGCCTCTTCCAAGGGATGGGCTTCCGGTTCTAGGATGGCTCTAATGAGTCGGGCGGGTCGGGTGAGTCATTTCCGCGGAATGGGCCGTATAGGCCCAGTCCACAACAGGAGCCCCCCAACTCGGGGCGCGAGGTGACTGTGGCCTGAGTAAGCTTTGTCTTGCGCGGATATGGTGGCGGTTAGGCTCGTACCCTTTTTGGAGATCGTGGGATTTGACGGGCGACGTGTGACTTCCTAACTCGTTTGATGGACGCCACGTGTCCTGCTTTTTGGGCGTTTTGGCTTCCCGAGAGATGAATGGCAGAGTTGTAATGATGGTGGGAATTTATTATTTTTGGTGGGAAGCGTTTCGTTTCCCTTCCCTTTTCGCTTATAATCTGGTGGTGCCTCTTGTCTTTTGAATTTTCTTTCTTGCGTCTTAGAAGGTTTCCCTCTTAGAAGGTTTCCCGAGTCGTGTTTGTTCCTAGTGGAAGCTGCTTCTCCGTTGGTGCTTCTTCACTTGCTGACTTAGAGCTGGTAAGCTCCCTTCATTCTTTGCTTTTGGCTCCGAATGTATCACTGTATTCTTGCTTCGCCTCCCCCCTTTTTTTTGGCGATGCTTGGTGTTTTCCATCGCTGCATATTTCTGGTTTCTTCTTTGCTGGCATTTGGGTTTCTTCTGCCTGTGTTTTCTTTTTTCTGATTTGGGGGTAGGGTGGATAATGAGCGTTTTACTGTGCTGGGGAATATGTTGATAGGAGCTTGTCCCCTTTT
Source organism: Nissolia schottii (assembly GCA_003254905.1). Lineage (NCBI taxonomy): Eukaryota > Viridiplantae > Streptophyta > Magnoliopsida > Fabales > Fabaceae > Nissolia > Nissolia schottii. The sequence goes on from QANU01032045.1 coordinate 36,577, forward strand.
GCCTTTTCAGTCGTTGTAATGGGGAAGTTTAAAAAGGATTTCCAGGGGTTAAAGCGGCCACGTCCCCTTCGGGGAAGGCACGAGGAGATATCGTATGGATGGATTGAACCTAAAGTTTTCTCCATACCTTCAATTATCCGCGGTAGCCATGTTGAGCGGATGGGTGAAGTTCTAGAGTTGACGGAGGATGGCTTCGAAGATCATGAGTATAGGATAGAAGAAGCCTCTGCGGACGAAAGAGTGTGCATGGCGCGGCATCAGAATACTCTGCACTTTTTGTGGCTGTACGAGGATTTTTTCACTCGCTTGGGGATTAGATTGCCTTTTTCCCCCTTTGAGAGAGAGCTGATGGAGTTGTGCGCCTTCAGCCCAACGCAGCTCCATCCGAACGGGTGGGCCCTGATCCGCGGGTTCCAAATTGCCTGCGACCGGTTCGGCCTTAAAGTGTTTCCAAACACTTTCTTGAGTTTATATACTTTGATTAACCCAAAGGGTTCCACGGTTCCGGGGACAAAGTTTAGGTACCGTAGCTGGCACACGTTTAAAAGCGTTCCTGGTACTCGGGTCTTCTCACGGTGGGAGGATTCATACCAGGAATTTAAATGGAAGTATTTCAAGATTTTTGCTGCTCCTGGGTATAGGGCTTTTTGGGAGGGGGATCAAGACACCGTGGAGGTGTTGTCGTGCTACTGGAATAGGAATATTCACCATCATCGTCCTCTCAGCCTCTCGGAGGAAGAGTCGGCTGAAAGGGTCTTTTTTCTGACGCTGACTAAAGATGGGCCTCTCAAAGTTAAGGAGGTAGTTGAGAGTCCGAAGGCAGGGTCGTATTTAGGTAGATGTTGCTTGTTTGCATTGGTCTGCACTTTATGGTTTTGATTTTTTATTATTGGTTTCTGTCAGCGGGCATGCTTTTAATGTTGTCTTGTTTGGTTTGCAGATTCACGGCTTCGTGACGCTTTGCGTAAATTTGATAAGTTGAAGGAGTTTCACCGGTCTCTGGCTGAGTTTGCTCGGGAGGAAATGCGCGGAATACGAGAGGCAGAAGTAGTTGGAGGGAGCAGTGTGCGGCTTGAAAGTAGCGGAGGACCCGCGGAAGGTGGAAAGCCGGCTCGATCTAACTCCGTGGTGTCAATCCATTCTTCGACGAGGAGATCGGTTGGGCAATCGCCTTCTCGAAAGAAAATGAAGGCTGCTGCGCCTGCCACTTATGCTAGGGAATGGTGTGTTCCTGTTGGTCGTGCCAGTAACGCGGCGTGGCCGCGGGATGTTGATTTCTTTGCGGAGTTCAAGAGTTGTCTCCTCCGCGGTGATAGGCGAAAGGAATTGGACAGGTGTCTTCTGGGGCCGCCCTTGGGCAGAGCTTACGCCATATGGGCAAGCCTGTTAGACTGATGACCTATTCTCTGGATGTGGGCATAGAGTCTGATGAGGTGGAGGTTTGTAAAGAAGAAATCTCTCTGCTGAAGGAGGACGTTGAATGAGTTTTCGTGGAGAATAGGAAATTGGCAGCTCAGCTTGCAGCTTCTGAGGAGAGGGCAGCTAGACTGGCGTCAGAGGTTAAGCAGGTTGGCTGCGAGAATGAGTGGAAGGATGGTTTGTTGAGAGAAAAGGAGATGCTTGCGGAAGAGAAGTCCAAGGAGTTAGAAGGTATGAAGGATTTGCTGAAGTCTGCCCAGGCTGAATGTGAGGCTCAAAAGGCGGAGAAGCGTCTTCATCTTGTGGAGGTTTCAAAAGGCCTGGTTGAATCTACTTATGAGGCGATCATGGGCCAAGTTAAGTATGTGGCGCCTGACGTGGACTTCAGTATCGTGGCTGCGGACTAGTATTATGATGAGGAGGAGGGTGTTATTAAGAAACTGGCATGAGCTTCAGTTTTTTTTTTGTAAAGAATATTTGCAGACCTCTGCGGTTATGGAATATGCGTTTTGTTTTTACCGGGTTATTGTCCACGGTTTTACCTCGGTTTTGTCCGGGTTTTCTTTTTTGTCAGTTGCGACCGTACATGGAGTATTATTCCGCGGTTATGACCGAGATTATTTATAATATATGTCCGCGGTTATGTGTTGAAAGCCTTTTTGCAATAGTTTCACACTCTCGTCAATTTAATATATCCTTCTACAGCTTTCAGATTCACGAGGAATCCAATTGCAGTATAGACGGGTATAATCGTATCCACAGGGATTGTGTTTAAAACCAATATCTTGGAGTTGAACTATTTTAAGCTATGGAAGTGTATTGGTATTTTGCTAAGTAAATAAATGATAAATAACTGCAAATAAAATAAAGCAAACAATAATGGAATAGAGTTTAGGCAGGTAAAGAAAGATGTTGGGATCTTAGTGACAATATTTCTCAGTGCAGCCATGTGACTTATGAGTCTTATTGATTTTATCGCCACCAGTTCTTAACTTAATCATCTTTCTCAAGCATGTTAAGTTCACAAGTTCCTTTATTAAGTTGTCAATGTCTTGCACAAACTCAACAAAGTACCTTGAAGTTAAAGCGGGTGTTAATGCGATTAGTTCTAGGTCTCCAGTTATTAAGAACTAAATGAATTGATCTAGATCAAGCTCAAATAGTTGTAACTCTCGTTCACAATATTCAAGCATAAAATCAAGCTTATTCAAAGCACTATTGTTCTTAACCTGGTTTGTAACTTAACTAGCATAACTTTCGTTCATGCAAGCAAGTCTCAAGTTAAGAATCAAAAATACTAACAACAGCAAGCATTAAGCATAAGATCATTCATTAAAATCATAAGACTTCATAGAATCATAAACATGGTTGTTAAACTCTCGAGTTAACTCTTAAACTCTTACGAGTTTACGATTTTACTACACAAAAACGAGTTAACGCTTATGTAAACTCTTTTTTTGGTAAACTCGTACGAGTTTAAGTAAACTCTCGATTCTACTAGCGAGTTCACGAGTTAAAATCTACCTACGAGTTTACGAGTTTACCTCAAAATGTACAAATTTTGTAACTTTGTTAGATACTTACCTAACTTTGTTTATATTAGATAATGTATATTGAGTTTATTTTGTTAATTTCATATATTTATCATAATTGAGCTATGTTTTATTGAACTATAAAATAATACATATACTGAATAAAGTATGACATAACCACTAAGTGTCATGCATTAAGGTGTATTTTATGATATGTCTTTCATTAATTTAATTTAAAGTTAACATTATTCAATTTCAATTATAAATACATTATTTAATTAAGTTGAGTTCCTAATTATATTGCTTATAACATATTTTTTTACATATGTAAACTCATACGAGTTTACGAGTCGAGTTTACGATCCGAGTTTGCTGAGACTCCACGAGTTTACTTAAACTCTCGAGTTTGACAATTATGATTCATAAACATAAGTTACAATGGATACATTAAGAAATAAAGCACATCAATCCCAACATAAAAGAAAGTTAGCTATCCATTGTCATGGATAGTTTACAGACTTACAGGGTTTTAGAGCAATGGTTGGTTGAGAAGAGTGGTGAAATGTCTCCACACCCTCACCACGGATCGCAACCGTTGGCAATTCGGCAGCACTTCCTCTTAAGGAAAGCTTCTAAACCCTAACTTTCTTTCTAAACCTAACCTAAGTAATGTATGAAAGTGTAAAATGGAAGTGGTATGGAGTGAATGAAGTGGGGGAATGGATAAATCCTGAATACCTCGGCCTCCCTCTATTTATAGGCAAAAGTTGGGTGCCTTCGATCAGCGGTTTTGATGGTCCGCTGAGCGATTCTGGTCTTATCGCTGAGCGTCGGCGCCTTATCGCTGAGCGGTTGTACTTTTGTACGCGGAGTCATAAATGCTCTGCAGCTTTTCAGGGCGGCGCTGACGTGGCAGTACGGCGCCAGGCTGGCTCCAGCTGGCGTAATCATTGCGCCGCGTGCAAGTTGCTTGTCGACATACATTCGCTCAGTGGTAAGGGTGTCTCCGCTGAGCGATTATCCCTTAACCGCTAGGCGATAAGGTGTGATTCGCTGAGCGATCTTGTCTCCAGAATCTTCTCTTTTAAGCTCTCTTCCAATTCTGCCCTTTTCTTCTATTTTTCATGGGATTATTCTTCATAAATTCTACTTGCATCCATCTTCAAAATATATTAGAAACCTACAAAATATGAAAAATTAATTAGATAATTCTTTAAAAACATAATAGATAAGTGCCATTTTGGTAGGTCAAATTTGTATAAATCGGGCACTTATCATTATGACTGGGGTTATTTTTGATTGCGTACGATGTATCTCCGCGGTTTTGATTATCCCACAGTTCACTTTGTTGCTTGAATGCGTACGGAAGAGTTTATTGATGAAGTTTTTTCAGCCCAAATACAAAGAAGTGTTAAACATAAATTAAAGATAATAGATTCGAAGGTTAGCTGCGTTCCAGGTTCGCGGTATGTCTTTTCCATCGAGGGATGTTTGTAAGCTCCCCGTCCGAGGGCTTCGTTCACTAGATAAGGACCTTCCCAGTTGGGGCGTAATTTCCCCGGACCCGCTTGTCTGTTGCCTATGTCGGCTCTCCGCAGTATCATGTCCCCTGCTTGAAAGCTCCGCGGGACAACCTTTTTGTTGTACCTGTGGGCAACTCGCCTCTTGGCGGCTTCTTCTTTGATCCGCGATTCTTCTCTGTGTTCTTCAATCAGGTCGATATCTTCTTTTCGATGCTGATTATTATTATCCGCGGAGAATAGGTGCACTCTTGGACTCATTTCTCCGATTTCTACTAGTATCATGGCTTCACTTCCGTATGCCAGCTTGAATGGGGAATGAGCTGTCGTTGAGTGTGGGATAGTTCTGTAAGCCCACAGGACGCTTCCTAATTCATCAGCCCATAAACCTTTTGCTTCGTCANCTCCACGGAGGAGAAACGGTGCTTGATTCTGAAACCCTGCAAGAATGTCGTAAATCCCTTGTCAGTGAACTGTGTGCCATTATCAAAAACTATCGTCTCAGGAATGCTGAACCTCGTGAAGATGTTATTCCACACGAACTTCCGACATTGGGCAGAAGTGATGATAGCCAATGGTTTGGTTTCGATCCATTTGGTAAAATAATCCACGGCTACTATGATAAATTTCCGCTAACCCGTTGCTGGTGGGAATGTGCCTAAGATATCAATACCCCATCTTTCAAACGGCCAAGAAGCAGTGATTGAGGATAATCCTTCTGGGGGAGCAACATGGAAGTTGGCGTGCTCTTGACATCTCTTGCATTTCTTTACGTAATCCGCGGAATTCTTTTGCAGGGTGGGCCAGTAAAGGCCTGATCGGAGTATCTTCAGGGCAAGGGTTTTTGGTCCCATGTGGTGGCCACAAGCTCCTTCGTGGACTTCTTCCAAGACACGGGGGATGTCTTTTGATTTTATGCATTTTAACAATGGCTGTGAGATTGACCTTCTATACATTTGACTGCTGATGAGGGTGTATTTTGCCGCTTCTCGCTGGAGATTTTTATCTTCCGTGTGTTCATGTCCGCGGATAATTTTTTGCAACGGTGCGGTCCAGCATTCCTCTGCTTGTTGTTGAATTTCTGTATTGTTGACGCTAGTGACTATGGAGGGACAATGGAGAGTCTCTTGAATGAGGGTTTTGTTACTCCCTCCGGGTCTTGTGCTGGCTAGCTTGGAAAGCGAATCTGCTCTTTCGTTCTCCCTCCGCGGAACATGTTTAATTTGGTGGCTATGGAAGTTTGATAGAATTTGCGTAATGTAACAACCCTACTTTTTCCCTTCAGTTAAAATGCTGTCTAGGAAAGAATTAAAAATATAATAAGACGGAAAAGGTGAGATAAAAATGAAATAAAATTCAAATATTAAATTTTATCTCTGTAATATTAGTTAAAATAATAATTCTGTGATCTCGTGACGTCCGGTGTCGTTTGGATCGAAATTAAGGTTTTATTATAATTTCCTCACGACTCACAGGAGTCTGTAACATATAGTAATATGAAATTAAATGTAAGAATATGTCAACTAAGATTTAAATATTATCAAGGATAATTAATAGGTCACAACGGTATGTCCGGAATATTTTTTAGGACGTCCGGACATAAATAATTAATGAACAAACATGACCTAAAACACACTAAGGCTAAAATTGGAAAACTAATTATGGCCAAAGAATTAGAAACCCACGGCCAGCCCTAGCCCCCAAAACCGAAAATACATACACAAAACACACCAAGACCATTTCATTTCTTCTTCCTAAGTTCTAAGGCTTCAAGCTCCATAATCATCAAAGTTCAACCATCATCCTTTGTTCTCATCATCATCAACCACTCTCAAAGCCATCAAGAAGGCAAGTTAACCTCAAGACTAGGAGTTCTCTTCAAGTGGAATCCAAGAAAAACCAAGTTCCATAACCCTAATCTCCATAACCTAGGTTTTGTTCTTTCTTGGAAAGAAAAGTTCAAGCAAGTCATCAAGCTTCAAGTTCATCTTTCTCATCATCATAATTCATTCCTAAGTCCATAAGGAAGGCAAATCAAGAGTAGTTGGTGAGTTTTCATCCCTTGGTGAAGAACCAAGCTTCCATAACCTATGTTGCCCTAATTATGTCAAGTATTTCATCTTAGGTCAAGGAGACTTCAAAAAAGCAAGCAAGGCTTGATTTCCTCTTCCTTCTAGCATCAACAAGTTCTTGAGGAAGTGGGTAACTCTAGTTCCTCACCTCTTTCATGGTGAATGATGTTTATGTGATTGTATGTATGTTAGAGGATTTTGTGATAGTATGGACATAAATGTTAGAAATGATGTTAGGACTTAGGAAGACAATTCTGAAGGGTCTTGTGACCTAGATTAGATATGATTATTGTGCTTGAATTATGTGTGAAACTCAAGTAGGGTTCCATGGAAGTTAAGGGAAGAAAATGGAAGAGAAGAGCAATTCAGTTTTCAGCTCTCGCACAGGGGCCGCTGAGTGGAGGCTCAGGCGCCCCTGAGCGGGGTCAAGCCCACCTGGAAAGTTAAAAAGATATTTTTAATGTAAGGCAGTGGAGAAAATTCGAGAAAGTTTCAGCCGCTGAGCGATGAGGTTAGTACCGCTGAGCAATACAACCTTTATCGCTGGGCGCAAAGGCTCAAACCGCTGAGCGAACATCAGTTTTCGCTGAGCGGCTTGAGACTAGAGAAAGCTATGGCACCCTCTTGAGGCTCATAAACTAGTATTTGATGTTGTATCTGTGATCGTTAGTTGAATCGTATGAATGTAGATGCTGTACATGGAAGAAATGTATCAAACATGTATATGTCATGTAATCTGTGATGATATCTGTAGCATTCCATGCATTCATGATACACCTAGTTAAAGACATGATAATTAACTCTGAGATAAGTAAAGATGTTGAAATGAACCATAGGGAACTAGTATGCCATGCTGCAGGTACCAAAATGCTGCTGAAAAAGGGCCAATGCCCAATGCTGTTGAAAAGGGCCAATGCCCAATGCTGCTGAAAATAGGGCAAATGCCCAATGCTGAAATTGGCTATATGCCACATGCTGAACAGGCCGTGATCATGTGAGCCACTATGATCCCACTTCAGGAGGTCGAGGCATCCTAAATGTGGAAGCCCGCCATAGGTGGTGTTGATATGGCATACCTGGAGGTGTGCGGTTACCACGCCTATGCATTATCGAAAGGGGGCAAGCTTAGGTGGGGGTACAATATCCGCCCACTGTCGAGGGGTCCCGAGGGGGCACACGGCAGGTGGACGCCCACCGCAGTAAGGTCCAGACAGTGTCGGCCTATACTGATGGTGTGAGGTTATTCCGTCATACTAGTGTCAATAGAGGACATTACTATGGTGGGAATAACACATATTCTGTTATGCTGTTACATTCTGTTATGCTGTTACATTCTGTTAGAAATGTCACTCTGATAATTCTGTCATGTTTATGCTGCTGACTATGCTACATATATTCTGCTGATTCTGTTATGTTTACTTTGGATGACTATGTGATGCATACTCCGATGATTCTGTTATGCTGAATGTACTCTGATTATATGCTATTATTCAGTTTGAATGGAATGTATGATCTGCTGTTATGCCGTACAGTCAAGAGCACGCTCGAGACGAATTTCACGAAATGTTAATCAGCACGAGAATGTAGTAAACAAGAGTAGTTCCCTTATCACATAATAATGCAGATAAAGCCGTTCAGATAGGCCAGATAATAATTGGTAGGATATTTAGTTTGTATGTTCACCTAGAGATCTCTGAGCGGCCTAAAGTCCGACACAATCTGGTACGAAACTCAGGAACTAAAGTTATTTCCACTGAGAACCTACCGTTCTCATTCCCACTGTTTTATGACTTCAGGTACAGAAGATGATGAGTCCTATTTTGAGGATGAGGATGAGCCGCTAGCTGAGCCATGAGAGGCTAAGAGATAGTTAGACATTTACATTTTGCCAGGGACATACTGAGTAGCATTCCAGTAGTCCTTGTATTTTGATGCTGTGTATTCTGGATTATGTATTTGATATTTTGGATCTATGTACATATTATGTATATCTTATACTATGTGACCTTGTATGGTGGACCCACTGGATGTATATTACAGATTCTAATTATGATAACGTTATCCGCATTGTTATATTTATTTTATTCCAACGCATGGCTCTATTTTAGTATTGATGTGATACAAGCAAAAGTTTAAAATGGGTCCTTATTTTCTTGAGCAACGATTATTTTCAAAAGATAACTATGGACTAAGGTATTCCGACCAAGTAGACGACAACCTAGTGAGCTTTGTTTACTACGTACGGGTGAACAGTTAGCTAGGGTGTTTCACGTAACAAGCTTCAGGTATTGTTGCAACTGAGCATCTTTAGCAAGGTATTCTCCTTTCACCTGTGCAACCACGATCTGAGAGTCACTACATATGACAATCTTCTTAGCTCCAACGTCCCTGGCCAGGTTAAGACTTGCAACCAAAGCTTCGTATTCCGCCTGATTATTGGAAGTGGCAAAGTCAAATTTGACGGGCATTTCCAATTTGAGTTCATTTGGTCCTTCAAGTATTACTCTTGCCCCGCTTCCGCGTATACTAGAAGCTCCATCGACGTGTAGTGTCCAGGCGTCTTCCTCGGTGGAACTATCTTCTCCCGAAAATTTGGCTATGAAATCAGACATGGTTTGGGCTTTGATCGCTACCCGTGGTTCAAAATGAATGTCGAATTCGGATAATTCGACTGACCAGGCTAACATGCGTCCGGCTAGGTCGAGCTTTTGGAGCACTTGTCTTATCGGTAGATCTGATCTCACCACTATAGGGTGTTACTGGAAGTAGGGGCGAAGTCTGTGCGCAGAGTTGATGAGGGCAAACGCCACTTTTTCAATTTTTTGGTACCTTATTTCCGCTCCGTGAAGAACCTTGCTTGTGAAATACACAGGGAATTGATTTTGACCTTTTTCTTTCACTAAGACAGAGGCTATGGTTTCCTCGGATGCAGAGAGGTACAAGTAAAGCTTCTCCCCTTTCTCGGGTTTCTTTAAAACAGGCGGCTGAGAGAGGTAGGACTTGAATTTGTCAAATACTTTTTGGCATGTATCGGACCACTCAAAGGAGTTCATATTCTTTAACAGCTTGAAGAATGGTAGGGATTTCTCCGCGGAAGCTGCCATGAATCGGTTAAGCGAGGCAATTCTTCCGGTCAAACCTTGTACTTCTTTGATGGACGACGGAGGCTTCATGTTTATGATGGCTTCACACTTCGCGGGGTTAGCTTCAATTCCGCGCTGGGTTATCATGAAACCCAAGAATTTTCCTTCTTCTACCGCAAATGCGCATTTCGCAGGATTTAACTTTAAGTTATGATTGCAGAGGGTGTTAAAGACAGCATTCAAGCTAGCGGTTATCTCTTCTTCCGTGGATGTTTTGACGGTCATATCATCCACATATACTTCTACTAACTCCCCGGACATATCTTGGAAAATCTTATCCATCATACGCTGATAGGTGGCCCCTCCGTTTTTCAAACCGAAGGGCATGACTTTGTAGAAGTAGTTGCCTCCTGGTGTTATAAACACAGTTTTCTCTGCGTCGGCTCGATGCATAGGTATCTGGTTATATCCAGCATATGCGTCAAGGAAGGTTAAGAATTTGTACCCGGATGCGGCATCTACCAATAAATCGATGTTTGGCAAGGGGTAAGGATCTTTGTGACATGCTTTGTTTAGATTTGTGTAATCTACACACATCCTCCACTTTCCTCTTGGCTTAGGGACCATGACCACGTTCGATAGCCATGATGGGTACATGATTTACTGTATGAACCCTGCCTCTTTTAACCCTTGAACGTGCTTCTGTACTTCTTTAGCCTTGTCGGAACTCATTTTTCTTATTTTCTGTTTCACGGGCCTACTTCCGGGTAAGATGGCTAATTTGTGTGCCATGAGAGTGGGATCGATTCCAGGCATGTCTGCTACTGTCCACGCGAATAAGTCCGCGTTGCATTTCAGGTTGTCAATTAGTTTGCTCTTTGTTCCAAGGGGGAGGTTCTTGTTGATTCTGGTGACCTGTTCAGGGTTAACACCTATCTGAACGGTCTCTAACTCCCCTTCTGGCTCTGGTCTTTCGCGTAGCGGTACGTTATCTGCGGAAATATCAGCTAGCATTACCTATGATATCTTGTGCACATCTTTTCTCCTTGGAGGCTGCCGTGGATTGTGGGTCTGGAGAGTAGTGTTGTAACATCTCCGAGCCGTTGCCTGATCTCCACAGATAGATGCAACTCGGTTATCCTGGGTAAGGAACTTCATGGTCAAGGCAGCCGTGGAGATAACGGCATTTACAGCGTTTAAGGTTGGTCTCCCCAGGATGATGTTGTACGCGGACGGCTTATCCACAACCAGAAATTTCACTCGTTCTGTTCTAGTTAACTGTTCAGGTCCTAAGGTTAGGTATAGAGAAATGTAGCCATCGGGGGTCACTGTCTCCCCCGAAAAGCTTACCAAGTCTTCAGGATAATGTTCGATATCCGCGTTTTTCAGCCCAAGCTGGTCAAAACAGCTTCTGAAGATTATATCCGCGGAACTTCCCCGATCAATCAAGACTCTTCGGACTTCCCTTCCCTAGACTTCCCTTATGTAGGGTTTTTTTTCTGGTTCTCTGATTTCCATCTTTCGCTTCCTTTCCTGGATCACATATCGCTCTAATTTTCCTCCACGGACCCACGACTCTACTTCGTCTTTTAGATCTATGCATTCCTCAGTGCTGTGACCATATGAGTTGTGATAAGTGCAGAATAGTGAGGTATCTGTTCCTGGTCTCAGGCGGATTGGCTTGGCCCGGGGAAATCCGTCTTTATGCTGAATCTCCCTGTATGGCTGTGTGAGGGAAATTGTCAGTGGAGTATAGTTCGTGTACCTTCCTTATTTGAGTATTCGAGGTATGTTTATCCGAGGACGATCGATCCGCGGTAGATGGTTGTACTTTCTTCTCGCGCCTTCCCCTCCGTCCTGAGAAGGATCAATCCTTATGGCTTCCATCCCTTCCTCTTGGAAAAGATATTCTTCCGCCCTTTTTTGGATTTCTACTAGGCTCCGTGGAGGTCTCTTGGATAAGTTCTTTGCGAATGGGCTTCCTTTTTTAAGGCCATTCGTAAGTCCCATCAGCACGGCTTGCAGCTGCAAGTCCTCTATCTGCGCACATTCTTCATAAAACCGGTCAAGATATTGGCATAGATTTTCCTCTTCCTTCTGTACAACCCCTAAGAGGCTTACAGCCGTCTTGGGTTTAGTTCTTCTCGTAGTAAAGTTGGCCGAGAATCGCTCGGCCAGGTCGTCGAAATAGCAGATGCATTTTGGAGGTAAAGCATTAAACCATATGAGCGCACCCTTCCTTAAAGTTACTGTAAACGACTTACATTGGATAGCATCCGAGGCTCCGTCTAAAATCATGCGGTGGCCAAAGGCGTCCAAATGATGCTGCGGATCAGTTGTTCCGTCGTAGGGTTCCATGTCAGTTGGAGGGCGGAATCCGGGGCAATGGTAGTGCATTAAGAATTTCGTCAACGAAATGGTGGTTGTCCTTCCCTTTCGCTCTCTTTACCGCTCCTCGTATCTTATACGACAGTGTTTCAGCGGCTTTGTAAACTGATCCTTGACCTTCATCCTCTTCGGAAGGCCTATCACCACGGTTAAGACCGTCGATGTGGCGTTCCCTTTCTTGGGCTTCTAAAACAAATTGTTTGCGCCTTTCTTCTGCATCCTTTCTGGCTTTATCCGCGGAAGCTCTGATGTCCTTTTGTTTCTTCCGTTCTTCTTCAGCCTGGGCTAGCACAGCTTCTTCCAGTTTCTCGATTTTAGCAGCTTGTGACCGGACGATGTCTTCTAGGTTAGGAGAAGTAGCGTCATTAGCGTTTACTGGTGGGGAATGCGGGGTCTGATCGGGTACTCCACGGTCAGGAGATGGAAGCGTTGGGTTGACTAGGGCATTGTTGTCGACAGACACAGAACCCTTGGTGTCACTTGATGTCACTAGTCGGTAGGTTCTTCTGGTTTTGGGAGGCATAATGGGTATTGGTGCTTCAGAACCCGAGAGGGGAGGGTTTAGGAATTGGTTTCCCACAGACGGCGCCAAATGTACCAGAGGGGCACTTTTGGGTTCTGGAGCTCCACGGACGAGGTCTGGGCTGGCGGGGTACCTGCAAAGACTCCGATGCCAAAGTCAATAAAGGTTCGAAAT
>QANU01032132.1:0-25979 GCA_003254905.1 Nissolia schottii
TTTGATTTGTAATGCACTTTATAGTTCACGGTGAACTATAAGTGTTACTATTATATGTAGTTACTTGCGGTTTGCCAATGAAAAACTACATCCACCCGTAGGGCCGTCAAAACGGGCGGGCCCGCCTGTTTACGGCCCGTCCTAAATGGACCGAACAAAAAATATACATATTTTTAGGGTCCGGTTCGTTTATGGTCGGTCCATGGGTCTAAATAGGTCATCCGCTAACCCGTTTATTTTTTAAAAAAAATTAAAAAATTCAAAAAAATTCAAAACAAAATCAGGGCTGTCAAAACTTGTCCGCCCGCCCGTTTATGGCCCGTCCTTTAAAGGTCCGCGGGCCTAAATGGGTCGGGCCAAAAATATGCATATTTTTAGGGTCCGGCTCGTTTATGGTCGATCTGCGGACCTAAATGGACCGCCTGCTAACCCGTTTATTATTTTTTAAAATTAAAAAATTAAAAAAAAATTAAAAAAATTAAAAAAAAGTTTAAAATTTTTTAAAAAAATTCACGGGCTCACGGGCCGGTCCAATTTATTTTCAAATTTTTGCTGACCTATTTTTTGTATGTAAAGTCCATCCATTTAACCGAATAAACGGACGGGGCCCATTTTGACAGCCCTATCCACCCGCAAGTTCAATCTACATCCACCCACATTTTCAGATTTCAAGATTCTGACGTAATTAGACTACTTAAACTACTTAAGCTAATTCGCATATATGTAAATTTAGCCAAATCATTAATTTCATCCAAAAAAATATATATGTCCAATCATAGTTTTTATATATAATTGTTCAATGACTAAGAAAAGAGGCGACATTATATTTATACAACCCTTTCAAATAAAAATCTAGTCTCTAACGAAAGGCCAAGATACTCCAAACTATGACACAAGCTTAAATAGAATCATGCTCTTCTACATTTGATAACGATATATCCTAGACTATAGCATACGTTGAACAGGTAAAGCAAACACCAAAGGGTCAACATAATCATTGCCCACTTCAATATGAATCTTGAAAAAATAGCTAGATTTTAGCACTTACACTAGAGAAAGCTCAATGGGAACATGCAGGACCCAACAATGTTCTGAATCTTGAAATCCTAAAGCATAGTACAAAAGGAGTGGTTTCTCATGTATTCCCTAATGTAAATACTTTATGCTACTTAATTTATCTACTTTTGATAATTTTTTAATTAAATTTATTGAATTTTATTATCATTTAATGATTTCATATGACGTATTGATGAATTATGTGATCTAATATGATTTATTAATATTTTTTGATACAATATTTGTAAAAATGTGCATCGTAAGTTCAAATGGTCTGCAAATCTCTAAACCTCTTAAAGTTAGCTCTTTCAATTATTTGACTAAAAAAAATTTTATTGCGATCACATAGAACATGAAATAATAACAAAATTTGATGAATTTAGTTTTAAAAATTATAAAAAATAAATAAATTAAGTAACATTGAGTATTTATCCCACAAGCTAAATGAAAAATCCGAACAAAAGGAACTATAGTGAATGATCAAGCACGACTTATATAGAGATAACAAGAAATTTGTATAGGAAATAAACAGAAAGATGCTTATTAAAGGAACAAAATTTTAAATAGAGGAGCCAATTCCTTTAGAAACAATAAATCAAAGATAAAACCAAATAGATAACTATAATAAACACTAAAACCATAGAGACAAAGAGAGAATCGACCGACAGAGGCAAGGGGGTTGAAGGTACCTGGGTTGTCTATTACTTCAGTAATCGAGGCTGTGACGATGTTTGCTACTTTAGCGGTTGGATCCAACAACGATGATCTCTAGGGTGGTGGTCTCCTTCGTCGGTGGTTGAGGCACTTCACGACGTGCACTCCATCGGCAGTGGTCTCCTTTGTGGGTGGTTGAGGCACTTCACGATGTAGGTGGCTAAGGAACTTCACGACGTGCACTCCAACGGCGGTGGTCTCCTTTGTGGATGGCTGAGGCACTTCACAACGTCGATGGCTAAAGCATTTCACGACGTGTGCTCCAACAACGGTGGTCTCCTTTGTGGGTGGCTGAGGCGATGGTCTTCTTTGTGGGTGGTTAAGGCACTTCTCCTCCGTGGCTGAGGAACTTCTCCTTTGTAGCCAACCTAATTGCTTTACTAATTGTTTTAGATTTTATGATTTTTTTCCATTAATGGTGTTAGGTAAAAGTTAAATTAACAATTGAATTTATTCTGATAACAATTAATAATGTTTCATTTTAGAAAAAAATATTTATTACCCATACATTATAATTTACACATATGTACACTATAAGACAAAACAACAAAACTGAATCTCTCCCCACTGTAAACACGTGTCACATTTTTATTAGATAGTTTCAAATTCTCATTGGTGAAAAACAATTGTTTTTCTCACCCGAGGATGACCCGCGAAATTTGCAAAAATTTACCCATCTCTTCTTCGAGTACAAAGACACCCTCCTAATTAACCGATTCACCATTTAAGTACAAACGTTTGCATGGTCCACCTCAAGTCAATTGTATTCATTTTCCTTCTTTATTAGGCTCTATCCTTCGGAGCTCAGAAACAGGTTAATGGTCCTGATAAGTAGACACAACCACTTTCTTTCTTCCCTCAAATTCGTAACGAACACATTACACACTCTTGGCCCAATCTATTCGTTACACATTGACTAAATGTACGTACACCTATGGTCCAATAATAAAGTTTCAAGCTTAATGCATTAAAAAATGATAAAGAATCCAAAGTTTGTGCTAGCTACACCTAACCAGAAGAAACTAGACAGATTACAACAAGTCACACCGAATGGTCTCCCACAAGCAGTCTATTTTTTATGTTTCCTCATAATTGCAAAATGATAGCATCGAACACTATTCATGTGGTTCGTGAAGGGATTGGTTGGACAAATTTTCTTCCTAAAGATGGGATTTCAACATATAGTTGCTTTCACATTTTGAATACCCCTCCACCTACTTTGAAGCCTCTCCTTAGTGCTGATTTTAGGAGAGTTTGGTTTTTAAGGATCCGACACGTAACAAATATCGGCATGATAATATACAATTTAGTCAACCATTTCAAAAAAAAAAAATCTTTAATTTTAACTATGTGGTTTAAAGCGGCATAAATCAGAATAAAAAAAAAGTGAGACAAATTGCAAACATTTTCTAGATCGATTTATTAATGACTTGATAAACTAAGAATTGAGCTTGAACCGTGGATTTCAATTCACTCATTAAACGAATTGAACTTGAGCTTTGTTATATTTAACTCAATAGTTTGTGAGCTACTTTGACTATATTATTATTATTATTATTATGGATATGTTTGTATAACCATGTATTATAACATATTAACCGTAAAAGACTTAATTTATATCTAACTCAAGCTGTTTAGTCAAATTTAAGTAGCTTATGAACTAGTTTAAGCTCGATGAGCTTTTAATGATAAGGTCGAGCTTAAAAGTTTGACTCACTTCTTAATAAATTTGAGCTCAGTTCAGCTCATTAAGAAGTAAGTCGATTGTGTTTATGTATTTAAATTTTAGAAATATTTTTAACCTATTAATTTATCAATATTGAATTAATTAAAGTGGTTTAGTATTCTTTTATATAAAATATATTTGTCAAGAGGGGTAACAAAGAAGATAGATTTATAAGTTTTCAAAGATAGATTTATAAGTTTTGTGTATGAAAACATCAAGTCAAGCCAGATAAAGTTTTAACTTTTAACACAAATTAGAGGCGCTTATTTATATGTACTGTGACAAAACGAGGGTTTGATGCACCTTGATGTAAAACTTGAGTGTATTCTAGTCTCACATAATAATAATAATAGCCTTTAAATATGTTTTATTTATAATGAATTGCTAAGATTTTGTACCCTTTATTGAATGCGACTTATTTATTGTAATTGTTGTTAATATATTTAATTATTTTATTTACACCTTATTTAAAACATAAACCTATAATTACAATAATTAATGATAATTAAGCCCTCCATTCCTCTATCCTCTATAGATCTCTTCCACTCACCACCATTTCGGGTGAGTCCACTACCACCATATTGGGAGTGATATGATTCCCTGTTCGGTCACTTGTGTTAACTTGATGAAGCCCAAATAGATTTGTCGCAGGACCGCCTTGCTAAAACCAATTGGTGTTTGATGGGTTATGTTTAGATTTTTCTGTGTTTTTGTAAGAACAAAAGAAGGATATAGACACTACACTCAAGATAACGGTGAGAGGTGAGTGATGAATCTTGGTTGATCGCCACAAGTTGCCTTGATAAGATCAGATTCAGTTCTTTACCCAAGAACAAAAGGGAAGCTCTCACAGTGGGAGAAAAACTCAAAATTCATTCATAATCTGATTTGAGAATTTACATTGAGTCCCTTTTTATAGGCTTAGTGTGCTGCCCCACAATAGTGAATTTTTCTACACTTTCCGCTAAGTATTTCATTTCCCACTAGTATTGAAATAAGCGCTAACACTCCATTTTCTAACATAATTGTCTAGGAACTCTAAAGATACTTAAAACTAATTTAAGAAAGACTAAAGTCATCTGAAACTAATAACCAAAATAAAAGCACGAAAATTACATAAATAATACTAATTTCAACTAATTAAAACTAATTTATTCTAGCCCAATCTGTTTGTAACTTGATCACTTGAATTAGGTTCTATCTTGGATTTTCAAGTAACTTCTTTATGTTGGGATTGACTATTCTTTAAGCTAAAGATGAGTAGTCCATTTTGAAAGCTCATATAATGTCCAATTTTTGACCCCCCGTGCATGTATCACGGCGACACCACCATATCTTCTCTCCTCTCCTCTCACATTGACCTTTTCTCATCACCAGCAACTGTCAACAGTCGTCGCCCCACCCCTCACCACCACCTCACTCCTTACACTGCCCTCCCCAATCACCACCATCTCATCCCCACACCGTCGTTTTCCATCTTTTACACCCCTAACTAATGCATTTTATATGCATATAGACAAGAATCTAGATATTTTTGGTGACTAATATAATTTGGACTCCATCAAAATGATTTCTATCTTCAGTGAGCACAAATTGAGCTCACACTACATTTGTACTCCAAATACCCTAATAAATAACATGAAGACAAAAAGAAAAAAACTATAAGAAGGCCAAATAGTAGCCGTCTCCTTAATTCTCGTAATGGGCATGAGGAACTGCAATAGGTTGTTGATACGATTTTTTTGCAGCAAGTATATTGCATAGTATAAATAATAAATAGTGAGAAGGATTGTTATATCCATGAGGACAAATCAATTGTGCAGTTTAATTGGTAACCTAAAGGATTGAAAGGGAATGGAGTTGTTGTTTAAAATATGGAAGATATAATGACAAATAAACAAATATTAATTCAAAGAACAAAGGAAAAACAAAGAGAAAATTGGGATTTAATTTAATGACAAAAACACTTGGCCATTTGACTCAACTCATTACACTTTTATCAATTTAATCTCAATTACCCAATTTATGATTTACTCTATTGCTGGTTAGAATTCCTACTTTAATTACTAGTCTATTTCGAGAACAAATAATAATATTATTCTAAATTGGATGCCTAATCTCTTATCACAAACCAAGTCATTCAAATCCTAAATTTATCTATGAATTCCTAGCAAAACCACATAAGTCGCGTTGACTCGTCTCCGACTTTTGCTCAACCTATGATTACTGTAGAAATTTCACTCTTGTATTTCCTTTCTCAAGTTGCATACAAGACAAGAAATCAATTAATCGGTGATCGGATGATCAAAACATTAAGCAAGTCGTGAAGTAATACAACAATCCAGCCATAAACTGAATAACCCCAATTAAATTGAGATAGTAGCAAAGGTTTACATGAAAGCCCTAAACTAAGGGAATTTGCTCATGTTCAAAGAGATAATGAAAACAAACGTAGAGTATGAGATGAAGAAGAATTGCATAGAGAATTTACAAGTAGAATTCCCAAAAACTAGGATTTCTCTGCTCTTACTTCGAATCCTTTGTCTTTGATCTTACTCCTTGCGTTCCTCTAGGGTTTCATGCCTCTGCCTCTGCTTGAATGAATCCTTTTACCCTTCCTTAGTGATGCTTATATTGTTCCAGGTCGAAATTACCAAAAATGCATTGACTT
Source organism: Nissolia schottii (assembly GCA_003254905.1). NCBI lineage: Eukaryota > Viridiplantae > Streptophyta > Magnoliopsida > Fabales > Fabaceae > Nissolia > Nissolia schottii. The sequence goes on from QANU01032132.1 coordinate 6,168, forward strand.
TTTTTATTTTTTTCCTGATTTTCCATTGCACTACTCGAGCAGTTCTCGTCGAATAGACTTTTGGAGGTTCTATCTGTAACATCCCACTCCTTTCCTCATGAAAATTTTCCCAAATCACTGTTTGTAGAGCCTTTTGTATAAGTTAACATGTAGAGGTCAGTAAAAATTATTCTGTTTGGTTTTGATAAATTCTGCTGACACTCAAATGATTACTCCCGACCCCTAGAGATGGATGAAAAACCTAACGTGTCGGTAAAACAGAAAATGGTTCGTTTTGGACGATTCTGCAGACACTAAAATAACCCCGTTTGGCCACGTTTAGCCAGTACTGAGCAGAGAGTCTCAAGTCTCTGGAAACCCACCTGTACCGGAAAAAAGTTTCAAATACCTTAGATTAGCCCCAAAACCTCATTAGGGAGAATAGGAGAGAATAGGCGATCACAGAAATACAAGCGGAACGGTTGTCTGCAGTCACGAGAGCTCAACAATGTATCAAAGGTATCTATGAAGAATACTCCCCCGGAGAAAAATTCACAAATGTCCTTAGCTGACCTCAATTCCATGTTAAGGAAAATTAGGGGATCGCGACGATATGCTCGAAATATTTTTCGGACGACCGTGCGCGACGCACCGGGACTACGAACGACTAAACACGAGCGAAATGGAACCGGGAGGGACCCACATCTGCATTCACGACGTGATGCATCAGATTTTTTGAGAAAAAATAATAAAATAAGGGTTACTATTCATTGATTTGACCTGATTTGACCTTATAATTATCCAAAACAATTAACTAATTAATAAATTAAATTAGAAATGGCAAAATGGTAATTTTGGCAAGGGCAAAATGGGAATGATGAGCTAAATTTCGTGGCTATATAAGGCCATGCCACCAGCCCCATAATTCACTCATCCATCCTCTTAGAGGTGCCGAAACTTTGCCCGTGTGCTCTGTAGACGCGCTGCGGAAAACCTGCCAGAACCTAGGCAAAAGCTCTGCGCTTAGAGTACTACTCTCCCCAAACTCTCTCATCGTCCAACCAGCCTTGAAAGCCCCTAAAGAAGGTGGGTAAACTTGGCTTGCACACCTTTTTGGTGGCTTATGTATGCTTATGTGATTATGTGAACTATTGTAGTTTATGTTGGCTATGCTAGGCTTAGGTTGTAGATGACTTATCCATGATTTCTTTGAGTTGAAATATGTTGGATAATGGTTGTTGGAACTTGTGGAAGAATCCCAAGAAGTGTCCATGGGAAAGGATGGATAGGAAAGCAAGAAAGCAAAGCAGGTTGTGCAGGTTGCGCCCAAGGCACTGAGCGACCTTATGAACCGCTGAGCGGCCTCATGAATAGCTGAGCGGTCTAGGGGCTGAGTTGGAAAAATGGATTTTTAACTGAAGTTTTGTGGACTGAACGGTTTCAGGGACCGCTGAGCGGACCCTAGGGGGCGCTGAGCGGCCTGAAACTTAGTATTTCCCAAGGAGACCTGGACAGGGATGACGAGGTGAACCGGGAGTTTCCAGGGATAGCAAGCAGCCCAGGAAGCTCTAGGTCACCGAGCTAACCTAAGCCAAGCGACTAATGTTTATGAAAACTGTCTTGGGCACATAGTTCCAATAAACATTAAGTTGGCTAATATATATGGACATGTATGATGTATGTGGAACATTGCATGTAGAAGGTTTATGACTAGAATGTTTATGGTACCATGCATCATGAGGACAAGGTTGTCATCTAAGTGTTAGGGCAACCTTAGAGAACTAGAGGTTGATCACCTAAATGCTTAAAGATCATAATTGAACACTAGGGAACAAGTATGTAGTTATATGATAGGATGTTCCTCTCTTGGCATGTCTACGGACAAGTCCCTCACCAGTCCCAAAAGGGTGGATTGGTCAATGATAAGAAATGAAAAGAAAGAATGAAAGAAAGGAGTGAAAGAAAAGAAAAGATGCATGTGCAAGGGTGACGTCACGCCTATGAGATGACGATGATGATGTAACGATGACGATGTATGATTCCTTGCTCGGATTGCGTCACAGGACCAACCCCTCGTCATCCCACCAGGTAGATGGTTATCTCTATTGATGGTCGATAGACGGAACATTAGTTATCCCCGGTGGTTCGCAACCACTCAGGTTTAGCGCTGCCTGGTCGACATCGATACGAGGACAGAAGCAGGTTGTAGATGTATGGCCACATCTACAAGGGTGGAAGGACTCGGTGCGACCTTGGTCCATTAGTTAGCTGGGAGTCGACGCAGCCTTGGTCCGTTAGTTAGCCGAGAGCCCAGAAAGAAGGACGCACCCCGATCCATTAGTTAGCCGGCACGCGTAAGAGAGTTTCAAAGTTATCATGCATAAAGATATGTGAGGAATGAATGTATGAATGTATCTATATGAAGTATGTGAAGTATGTACATGCTATGAGTACAGTCAAGAGAACGCTCAAGACGGAATATGTATACGCGCTACGAAGTCAGACAGTAAAGATAACAAGCACGAGAACATAGATAAGAAAGACTAGATCCCTCGTCAACCAGAAACTTAGATAAAGCCGTNGCTTTCAACGAGCTTGGCATGGTTGTGACAAAATCTAAGCCGTGTCAAGATCTGAGAAAGTGGGCAAAAAGGCTTTCATCATATGCATGAACACGTAGAGAAGCAGATGATTATTCATGGAATGTGAGAAGCAGATGATTATTCATTTGCTTCCGGAAGAAATCGAAGAATTTCTTGGGAATCCTACAAGAGCCAATCGTTCTTTTTTCTCTTACCGAACTGCATCTGGGTTCGAATCCTACCGAGAGGTCCACTAGAGATCATAAATTGCTGAAGAAAGAACAAGATGTTTCTTTTGTTCTTTCGGGGCGATCGGAAAATAAAGAAATGGTTAATATATTCAAGATAATTATGTCCTGAGCGGCCTGGTTCATAAGTGAGTTAAAGAAGTATCCCCACACGCTAAGGTGCACCACTGAGGACACACGTTCTCACCCCCACTCGTTTATGCTTCCAGGAGCAGGCGAGGACTACAAGGCCTATAAGGAGCCATATGAGGAGCCACACGTGGAGCAGTAAAGGACCGAGTTCAGGCTAGCAGAGGACCAGACCCTGAGGACCATCCAGTTTAGTTTTGAAATAAATAGACATTTTGTTATGTATTTTGATGTGTATGGCTTGTATATGCAAACTATTTGTATACTAGGTTTTGTTGTAATTACCTGTGATGGACCAAGCACGTGTTTATGTAAATATTTATTCCATGAGTTATTATCAGCAGTAATGCGTCAGGCTCTACCGTTTGTATTATATATCTTGATTCTCACGTGGCTCATACTTTATGAATAAGTAACCAATGGAAAAGTTTTAAAATGATCCACATTTTCCTTAACTTAGTATTTTTGAAAAGTAATGAAGGACTATAAGTATTCCCACCAAGTGATCAACAACCTAGTAAGCATTGTGTACGACTCGAGCGTAGGCAGTTAGCTAGGGTGTTACACTATCCAAGCACTACTTGAGTACTGGCTAGCATTACTCGAGTAATGCTCCAAAAATTCAGTCTCTGTGCATTATGCTAGTGCACTACTCGAGTAGTGCTCCAAAAATTTAGTTTTTGTTGCATTATGTCTATGCACTACTCGAGTTGGGCCCCCAAATTTTTAATTTGTGACTTGACTCCTTAATAATTTATGAACTTGAAACTCATTCAACAAACACTTTAAACCATTCAAAAACATGCATATTTATGTATCAAGGACCATGGGCTAATACCAAGATCAAAATAGATTAAAAGACTCTAAAAACAACCTAAATTACCCTAGATAAACCAAATTTCCTAAACAAAAATAACTCTTACTAGAGGGTTATCCGTTGCTGCATAGGAGTTGTAACAGATTATGCATAATTTTAACAATGATAAATCCCGTCAATTTTTTTTAAACAATGATAAAAGGAATCATATTTTTAACCTGAAAATAACAACTAAAGACAAGGACCTGAAAGATCAACAGCTCTAACTACTCAATCAACCAAGTCATAGAAGGGGACCTAAACCCACCCCCTCCGCTCCCCCCCCCCCCAACAATAAGCACTAGTGGGGTGTGACAGAAAGCACTATCATAAGTGCGGCGTAGGCACAAGGGTTTTAGATTTGTGCAAGAACAAGGGTGAATGAGGGTCTTAGAATTGCACTATTCACAACAATGAGGGTGGCACCAAGGCCGGGAGGGAGTCGTTGTGTGCCGCCGTTGTCCAATGGGAAAAGGGAAGCCACGGTGAGTGAAAGGAAGTATGCAAGGATTTTTGGATTTGAGAGGAGTAATAAGAGTGCACTACAAATAAATGGTCCATGAAAACTCAATCTTATTAACGTTATTTTGCAAGTTATAAGTCTAAGTGGTCTACCATATTCTCACAAGGTGCATCTAAGACTTTGCCCATATAAAATTGCATAGAATTAGATAGATTAATAGAAGTAGGGCTGTCAAAACAGGCGGGCCACCTGTTTATGGCCTGCAGGCCTAAACGGGCCGGACAAAAAAATATACATATTTTTAGGGTCCGGCTCATTTATGGTCGATCCGCGGGCTTAAACGAGCCGCCCGCTAGTCTGTTTATTTTTTTTTAAGAAATTCAAAAAAGTAAAAAAATAAAAAAAAATTCAAAAAAAATTTAAAAAAAAATTCATGAGCTCACCGGTCGGTTCGTGGGCCAAACGGGCCAGGCCTAAATGGGTGAGCTTAAATGGACTGATCTAATTTTTTTAAAATTTTTACAGATCTATTTTTTACATATAAAATCTGTTCATTTAATCTGATAAACTGACCGGACCAGTGTTACCGCCATACATGAAAGAAAGGAGGATTAGTAAGATTTGAGACTGGGAAGGGAAGGAACCAATATAGCTGAAGTTGCCCAACCTACGCACGCTTTCAACCCGCGCCTTCTTCAACGCCCCTTTGTACGTTTAACTCTTTTCATCATGCATCTCTTCCTGTGATCCATCCCTGCTTCCTTCTCCAACATTATTTTTTTTTATTTTTTATTTAAGGGTATGTTTCTCCCGTCATTTCTCTCCGCGATGCTCCGTCGAGATTTGTTCAACTCAAACTCATTCGTTCATTGATTGATTTTATCTTATCTTAATAAAATTGTTGGTTCAATTCGCTGATTACATGAATTAGTTTTGATGTTGTTGTTGGTGGTGAGAGTAGGCTTGGTTGAGAACTTTTGAAATTTGATCTGGCGTTGGAATTGTTTTGATTATTTGCTGGTCTTCGCTGTCTCGAACAGATCATTTCCTTGGATGGGAAAAATATAAATAGGAAAATCTGAATGAGATTTTTTTTTTTGGGGTTTTTTGTCTTTTTTGGGTTTATTTGTTCTCTCTTCCCAACGGAGAAGTTAGTTCGTTTGTAAGGTTGGTGGAGCTACCCTGCGCATTCTAATTTTGATTTGGTGCAATTTGCGCTGAATTTGTATAATCCTGGTAGCTTAATTGACCCCTAAGCTTGTGTTTAGATAGAGGAGTTTGGAGAGGAAGGTAGGAGAGGGCTAGATTTTTTTTAATTTAATTTTGAATAATTGTTGTTGTTTGGAACACTTGAATAAAGAACGGTTGGAACTTGCAAGGTTACACGGCTATCTCTCATTTTTATCATTTCTTTCGAATTTGCGAATAAGGATAGTGTTTACTAAAAACGAAAACTTAACCTTCCCTTCTTTGAATCCAAAGTCACCCTCCGATCTGATTCAAATCCCCCCCTTCTTAGGTGTTGTGGCTTGAACTTGATTTAGAGGTTGGGCTGTTGGGGGTCATAGCTAGAAAGAAATTGAAGAATTCTAGGCTTGACTTCTAATTAGTTTTATTGTCAAACCTGCTGCAGGTAGTCTATATATATATACTGCAATTGTATCAGTTTAGTTGAGACCCAACATACACGACAAGGACCACCCGCCCAATTGCCCTGTTTGGACTCTGTTGATGTCCTGAACTGTTGTTCGAAAGTAACCATTTTACACATCCAATTTGGTCATTGATGTGGCCCATATACTTGCTATTCAGCAAGATTCTTAAGGCGGAAGATGAAAGAGAAGTAAAAGGAGATAATTTGAGTGCAACAGATCCATACTTGTTTCGGCAATCATCAAGCAACATAGATTCCCATCTTCCCTCCATACGCTGCGCACTCTTTGTTGAAGTAAGTGCATGTGGTTTCTTGCTGAAATCTTTTTCTTTACATATTATACTACCACTGAGTATATCTGTAAGATGTATTTTCGTTCATGCTTGTAGGTACCACACATAAACCAGTTACATACATGGGATTGTGGCCTTGCTTGTGTCTCGATGGTTTTGAAAACTATTGGTGTCAACGACTGCGATGTTCAAGCACTGGTTGAACTGTGCTCCATAACTAGGTATTTTCGTCAATAGAAGCTTGGAACTCCTAGTTGCTATGTTATATGAAATGCTCGAAGGTCCTAGATGATATAAACATGATAACGATAATGAGTTCTACTGAAGGAAGTAAATTTCAGACTTTTCAATAGGTTATGAGAAGTAAAGTGCCTATGGTAGGCACACTCGCAACCATGTGTTGAACTCACTGTAGATTCCACATGTTGTGTGTGTCCACTGTAGGATTGTGCCTATGCATGTATATCTTATGTCATCTTCTCCTGCCCTATGTCTCTATTAAAAACCATTGAATATCTTAAAATGTTAATCAGGTGGCAAGGTTTCTTAGCATCTTTACATTACCTTTTCGACCAGAGTATCATCAAATTTCCAGATTAGATAACAAATTTCTTGAAGCTTCCATTCGCTGATGATCATACCAAACTAGATTTGTTAGAATAAAATTATCAAAGACTCATAATATCTTGTATCAATGAATTTATTGTTCTCTGCTTGGAGTTGAACAGCCAGAACTAAAGTTGGGAAAAAGTATTGATGGATTTTCAAATATGAAATTTGAAAATACAGGAATTAGGATAGTGTGGCCCTACTTGTAAATTTTGTCTTTGCTTAAGCTGTTGAAGATCCAAGTTACCTTTTTTAATACAGGAACTTGTCAGGACATTTTCAACATGTGTAGATCCAAGTTACTATCAGTACTCTCTTTTTAATTTGAATATTTGAAATATAATCATAATGTAAATTCTGATTTCATAAGCTTTTCAGGATTATGCTCTCAACAATTTCAACTTTATTTTCCAAACAATATCATTTAATTGACCTGTTTCACTGAATCAAATACTAAAACTGTTGAATTTCATGTACTGAAAATAACAGATGAGTATCCCAATTCAACATGAAAATATATGATGGTCTTCTGACTTGTCTCACTGTTGATTGCTTTTTTGCAGCATCTGGACTGTTGATCTGGCATATCTGTTGCAGAGATTTTCTGTTACATTTTCCTATTTCACTGTGACATTTGGTGCAAACCCAAATTATTGTGTTGAATCATTTTACAAGGTGATTCACTGGCATACTGCTATAGTTACAAGCTCTTTAGTTTGAGTAAACCCCAATTTGGACCTGAAAAGTCTTCCAAACATCAGTCTGGTTTTCAAAAACTTCATTTGGTCCCTGAATGATGATGTTACAGACCCAACTTCTAACCAAAATGGAAAGGAAATAATTCCTTTTCCGCATCACTATTCTAGAAGAAATAAGAGCAGATTAGGAGGGAATAAAATCTGATTTGTTAGAGACAAATCAGGATTTGTTAGGAAAGAATAAATTAGTTGAGACAAATTAGGAAGGGAGGATTTTTAGGAGAAAATAATGCTTAGTTCCTTGATTCCTTCCCATGGATTATTATAAGTGAGATCATGGGAGAAGGAGAAATTCATTCAGGACTTGAGTGGACTAGGAGGACGAAGGGATCCTTAATTCCCAGATTATTTCTATTTTTCTGTTCATTAATTTTTAGCCCTTTTAGCCATTCTGTTTCGGTTCTGACTCAGAAATTCCCTATTGGAATTTCTGCACTGTTAAATAAAATCAGCACCATTTCAGCAAGCTTTTCCCATTGGTACCAGTTCTTGCAACTGGTATCAGAGCACCGATCCTAGGGAGGACTGTGTGTGGTTTCCACACGCGCCGCTATGGAGGTCAGGTTAGACGCATTGGAGAGACAAATGGAGGAGGTAAGAGAGTCTCAAGCTCACACGTTTGAGCTCTTGAGACAGATTAAGGAGATGCTGCCACAACAGCCGCCAGGGAGCAACAATGGCGAGGAACAGGGGAGATGGAGAGGGTTCAGGAGGTGGAAGGGGAGAGGAGAGGAACGAGGACGATGAACCGCAGCGGAGGCGGTTTGAGGCCAACCGAAAATTGGATGTCCCAATTTTTTCAGGAGAAGGTGCGTGTGATTGGTTGGTCAAAATGGAAAGGTATTTCCGTGTTACTCAGGCAGCCCAGGAGGACAAGATGGATATTGTCACATTGGCTTTGGAGGGGGAAGCCCTCACGTGGATCGAATGGTGGGAAGAGCATACCCCGTTCCTAAATTGGCGGCGGTTTAGGGAAGACCTACTCAAGCGGTTCCAACTAGGAGCTGCTCTCAATCCCTTGGCCCCACTATTGGAAGTGAAGCAGGTAGAAGGCGTGGCCCAATACAGGAGAGTGTTCGAGGCAGCAGCAAGAACTCAAAAGAATCTGGGGACAGAGGCCCTAATGTGCATTTTTGCAAATGGCTTGAAGAGGGAGATTCAAGCAGAATTAGAGGTGGCGAGGTTTGATAACCTATTCGCCGTAATGGACAAAGCCATGGCGATAGAATGGAGGAACCAGGTGTGGAGGGAAAATGGAATTAACCCCAGCTGCCGCAGGACAGAAGGGATTTCTAGAAGCAGCGGAGCAAGTGGAGGGGCTCCAATAGGAGCTATTTTTTTCAGAAATGCAGGTTTCACCAAAACCTATGAGAACAAAGGTGGGGGACGCGGAGAAATGGGGTCCAACATAAGCCAAAAATTTTCTGACCAGCAAACAGGAACCAGGCCAAATCCGAATGGGAGTAGCAGCACAGCACAATCAGTCCCAACCAGAAACAGCAGCACGCGTTGACTCTCAAATGAAGAATGAGCAGAGAGGTAGCAGAAAGGGCTCTGTTTTCGCTGTGGGGAGATGTGGGGACCTGATCATAAGTGCACCATGAGACATTACCAGATTATAATCCTGGGTGATGAGGAAAGAGAGGGAGATGAAGGAGGCGGAACGCCACACCTGGAGATACAAGAAGGAGACAGCGACAGAGATTCAGGCGGCTTTCCCTTCCTTCCACCTTGAGGACAAGGTGGTACTTCAAGGGGAGGGTATTGTTACAGACCCAACTTCTAACCGAAATGGAAAGGAAATAATTTCTTTTCCGCATCACTATTCTAGAAGAAATAAGAGCAGATTAGGAGGGAATAAAATCTGATTTGTTAGAGATAAATCAGGATTTGTTAGGAAAGAATAAATTAGTTGAGACAATTAGGAAGTGAGGATTTTTAGGAGAAAATAATGCTTAGCTCCTTGATTCCCTCCCATGGATTATTATAAGTGAGATCATGAGAAAATGAGAGATTCATTCAGGACTTGAGTGGACTAGGAGGACCAAGGGATCCTTAATTCCCAGATTATTTCTATTTTTCTGTTCATTTATTTTTAGCCCTTTTAGCCATTCTGTTTCGGTTCTGACTCAGAAATTCCCTATTGGAATTTCTGCACTATTAAATAAAATCAGCACCATTTCAGCAAGCTTTTCCCATTGGTACCAGTTCTTACAGATGATTTTCCCATCTCAAACCGTAAATCCTTCGAGGATGAAAATGAAATTTATGTAATAATCCTGCAAAGACCAAATTGATGTTCCATAATATTTTTGAGGACCGTAATGGGCATTTTCTCTTATTAACTTAGGACACTTATGTCGTAGTTAAACAAGTCAGAGATATAAGCCGTTCCTTGAGAGTGATTGGGGTATGGGTTAAAATATATTGGTATTACAATATTATTATCAAAGTTGGAATTGCCTCGATCTGCACAATTAAATGGCATATGGTTAAGTGATTCACCTGTTTTGATAGAAAAGTGAACTTGTTTTGCCTAAAATGTGTCCATGCTTGGCTTTATATCTTATTGATAATAATGATTGGGTGGAAAGGATACCAGTTTATAGGTTATGCATGCCTGTTTTATGCTTGTTGCTTTCGATATTAGTTTATTTCTTTTGAACACTGTTTATATTTTTCAGGATGTGTTGAGTACTTTGCCCATTTATTGCATTAATTTGATAGGATTTTCTTTTAAATGTTGTATAGGAGGAACTGCCTAATGATCTAGGCAGAGTAGATATGCTATTTCAGAAGGCAGTGGAGGCTGGAATTGATATACAGGTCTGCTGCACCTTTTTTTTACTGAATCCTTTCAGTTTCAATTTAAGAGAATTTCTGATATTGCCATGTATTGGAGAAGAAAAGAAAAATGTTATAGGGCGATTTATTTTGGTTAATCTTTTATTTTGATAGGAAATTATTAAATTGTGTGAAACCAGTTCCCCTCTTACTACTTATATAGAGTATTCTAGGAGTAGGAAATCATTTTTCTAATAAAGCTTGCTAAAATGGTTTTCTAGCAGATTTGTTGGACTTAGAAGAAACTGTCACTAGACCTTTCTGCTTATATTTGCCTTTCATTCTGTCGGGAGACATATATACTTACAACTTTGTTGTTTGTTTATAATATGTAGTCAAGAAACCTTTCCATCTTTTTGCAGTGTAGGTCAATTAGCGGAGAAGAGATTTCTATTCTCATATTGTCTGGGAAATATATTGCTATTGCATTAGTTGACCAAAACAAATTGAGGTGCAGGTTCCTTCTAATCTCTTTCCCTTCTTTTCTTATTTGGTTGGTTTCAATACTTAATTGATAATAACTGTACAGCATGTACATACGCCAAAAGCTATTACCAACTTTAGATAGCATCTGTGGTAAACCAAGTTCGTTCATTGATATGTTTTTTTTTAAAGGAAAATTTGCCACCCCAAGCGTAATATAAATTCTTTCCTATTTTGTTTTTCTTTTTCCATGATTATGTCATTTTCTTTGTGTTGTGTGATTCTATCTGCTTCTGAAAAGTTTCTGTTTTAGTCATGTATGGCAAGAAGATGTTCATGTTCCTGGAGTCTTCAGCAATAACCCTGGCTACACTGGTGAGCACTGATATTTTAGCTTTGACTTAATTGTGTAAATCTTTGATGTATTCTTTTTATATGGAAGTTGCCATCTACAAGTTCTCCATACACCTAACTAGCATTCCGTTTATGTTAGTAAGTAGTAACATATGTGGTATGCATGTCTAAAACTCTAAATGACTTCTTTACAAATTTTTTTTATGAGAGACGATTTTTAACAAAAAAATTTTATGAGGGGTAAAACACAAAATTCAAAATTTATGACGGACTAAAAACATATTTAACCCAATTTTATATTTATAATGTTGCTTTTATCTTGGCAAGGAAGTGCAAGTTTATAAACAATTCTCCACTTCTGTAGCTCTTCTATGAACTTCGAGTTGATGATCCCTACATTTCAACTTGCCTCTAAAAATTTAATATTCTTCATCCTTTAAAGTTGTTAGGAACCAAGGTTCTTTAATTGCAGAAAATGGAATTAAAGAAAATGGTAATAGTCTCCAATTGAGATTTCAGACTGAATCATATAACAGATATCCTCACCCTCTTAAGACTCATAATACTAAAGGCAGAACACTTTAAACAAGCACTAAACAATCTCATTCCAAACGGGGTAAAAAAAAATCAAAGTACTTCCCTGTCCAAAAGCGCCAATTCCTTACTCAATGACTGCCTGCCCCTACTCTCCTTTCTTTTCACATTTATTCTCACTCGCCCCATTTGAACACACCCCTTCTCATTCATTTGCCAATGTCACCTAGCCATTCTGTAATGCTGTGCGTATTGCCCATTCCGTCTTCTTACCCACCTGTGCTAATCCTTTCCTTCCTATAATCTTCCTTTTAGATTTTATGCACTAACAACTGTATTAGGTAATCCTCTGAGCTATCAAGGTTTATCTACTTTACTGGACTCACCTATTGGATTAAATGTGCACTTCAGACTTGGTAAATTGTTGGTTTACGTGTGTCATGAACCATCTCGCCCAAAAGCTTAAGTTGTTGGATAGGGGCAAATGAATGACTTTATAGTTCCCTCATGCAAGAGCCCTTTGGGCTTGAAACACGGATAATTCACAACCTCACCTACCTTGTGTTGAAATTCAGCTTATTTTATTTTGAAGAATCGAGACAACAAGTATCAAACTCTAGATGACATGGTCATAAAGGCTCCAATAATATGTCATGAGCCATTTCTCCTAAGAACATAAGATGTTGGGTAGAGGCAAATGAATGATTTTATATCTTAACCTTGTGAAATCCACTTGACCTTGAAATCTTGATGAGGCATGTTTTTCTCCGTACAAATATTTTAAACCTTTTAAAGATATGCTGGGCCAATGTGCCAGTTGCGTGTGCCGTGTGCGCCATGCGCTTGCCCTAATTAAATAACAGTCTCTTTAATAAATGGTCAAGAAGCTTTTAGTACTTGAGTGGATTTGCCTAATTTTTGGGGGAGAAGTTGCTAGGGTTTTTTTTACTTCACCTTTTTCCTGAAGCTTTCTAAGTAGATTTTTTACTAAATGCTATTTTCAACACAAAATAAGCTAATTCAAGTAAACACTTGGTCAGACCCTAGCATGTAACTTTTATCCATGGCTACCATGGAATTTGGTGGAACTGTTGGCATATAGGGAGCAAAGAAACTCCTATCAAGGAGTTGTACACTGGGACTTGTGTTCAAACAACCTGTAGTTTTTATTCTCCGAAATTTGGCAAATGTGGGACAAAAATAAGGTAATATATACAACAACAACCAAGTCTTTTCACACTAGGTAGGGTTGGCTACATGGACCGAACAACACCCTATCGTAAACTGTGTGTATAGGCAAGCCATTAAAATCTAAGTCGTTTTTAATGATTTCATCTTTAGTTTTTCTTGGTCTTCCTCTACCTCTACCTATTGAATTGAGCTATTATCCACCTGATGCACTCTTCGTACTAGGTCTTCTTCAAGATTTCTTCTCATATGACCAAACTACTTAAGGTAGGACTCTACCTTTCGACAATAGGTGTTATCCAAACTTTCTCTCTAATGCATTCATTCATAATCTTATCTTGTCTAGTGTATCCACTCATCCAATAGAACATTCTCATCTTCGCAATATTGATCTTGTTCTCTTGTTGGCTTTGACCAGCCAACATTCAATCCCATATATATTGCAAGTCTTATAGTTCTGCAGTAAATGGTACTTTGTTGTTACAAATAACACCTAAACACTCCTCGATTTCATTTTCGTTGCTTTGAGTCTTATGGTTTATATCTCCCTATATTTTCCCCTCAATTTGGATGATAGACCTAAGGTGCTTAAACCACATGACTTGTAGTATGGTATGATCTCTCCAGCTTTTACTTTTTAACCTAGATTTAGCATGCTTCTTGATGAATTTACATTGCATCTACTCCGTCTTGCTTTTTCTTAAACGAAAGTCATGTACTTCTGAAGCTTGTCTCCACAATTCTAACTTTCTATTTATTTTCTCTCTCGACTCTCAAACTAAGGCTGTATTGCAAAAAAGAAAATAATGCATTGCATCACAAGTTCTTGGACAGTAAGCACTTCCAAGACCAAGGTAAATAGATAATGGCTCAAAGTTGACCTTGGTGCAGGCAGTTATAAGGCAGTCTTTTATAGCATGCATTGTATCTCTTGTAAATAAATAATGTGTGTTTTTAAGCAGGGCAGTTGATGTATTTATGCATGTTATATATATGTATATATATGTATATGTGTGTGTGTGTGTGTGTGTATGTAAGAACTGGTATCAATTATAAACTTCTGGCTGAAAATGCTTGAAGATTTTATTAATTGTGCTAGGAATTCCAGAGGGGAATGCCTAAGCAATCGTACAATGGGTGNATGATGGATTCATACTTTTATTAGTATTCATTCTAACATTCTGAAACTAATCAATTTATTAAGTCAATGATTAAGTAGAAAAGTTCCATTGACAGGTCACTATGTGTTGATATGTGGCTATGATGCTGGAGCAGATATGTTTGAGATTAGAGATCCTGCCAGCTCTAAGTATCCTCTTTCTCTCTTTTCACTGTATGGATGTCTTGTATTATATTAAATTTTTCTGCACAATAATATTTTATTGTGTTTGGAACATAAACATCAATATTTGGATCCCTAAAATTATCATAAATGAATCTCCTTTTTTTGAGGAAAAAATCTATTCTAAGAACATATAATGCTTATATACAATTAGGGGAAATTGTAAAACAATTTGTTTCTCTTAATGTCACTGTCGTTTTCTATTTTAATCATTATTTTTATTTTATTGTAACCAATCCACAAAGAATTCCATTTTTTATAGTAAATTTGTGTTGGCATTCAGGGATTGTTGTAATACATGTTCATAGTGTCATGTAGAATAGTGGGCTTCTAGTTCCTGCCTTTAAAAAAATGAAAGAATGTCGTTTTATTTTAGTAAAATCATTAAATGGCATATTTTACTGTACATACATTTAGTCAGTTGTCTCCCCTCAGGAGCTTTATAATGACTGAGATATCATCTGCTATACTTCTATGAAGTCGAAATATTTAGAGAACCTCTGACTCACAGGAAAAATGTTTCATAGTTGAGTTTTCTAATGACTTTGACTAGTATACATGTGTCTAAGTGGAGCTCGTGCAAGTCATAACAACTCATTTTTCAAGGCAACCTAAAATTTCAAGATTTAATGTTATGCCACCTGAGTCTTTGAATAGATTTTATTTTCTGCATTATCACTTATTTATTTTTTCACATATAGGTTGCATCTGCTCTGTTGAGTTGAGCCCTCATATTTATTTTCTTTCCTGTTCCATTGTTTATTAAGTTTTCCCAGGCAGTGGATGTTTATTGTGTGGTGATAGTGATGAGGATTCCATTCCAATTAAATCACGCCGTTGTTTGTTAATCCTTTGGTTTTGATGGACTAACCATTTGTTTCCTTAATTTCCGTATAATCAAAATTTACATATACTGTTTCTATAACCATATATTGGATGAAACAACTGGCCAGATCAGTCTAGCAGCATATAGGCATATGCCTACACACACTGTCCTTCTATTCCATAAATTTAGATGTCTACATGCTTTAGATGAGAAGACCATCCGTGTGAATATTCTTACTGAATTGTGGGTCCATGGGTATAAACTCTAAGCTACTACTGTCTTATTGGTGCGAGGGAATTACAAAACAAATGACATTGTTCTTCTTGAAATAAAAATCCTTAAACAATTTGCTGAAATATGACAAACTTGTGCGTGTTAGTTGGGTGGATAAACTGTTGCCTTGCTTTATTTGTGATTTTGATCCTGAACTAAGTTGATTTGTCATCTTTATAAATTCACAAATTCAAAATTTCCCGAAAATTATGCAGGAAACATAAGAGGATCTCTTCAAAGTCCTTAGAAGAAGCTCGCAAAGCCTTTGGCACTGATGAGGATCTTCTCTTGGTACGTTAATGCACCATAACACTACCTCAAGCCATATTTAATTAAGAAAGCTCCTTTTATTCTGATCATAATGATCATAACCTTTTTAGTATTAACCACTAAACTTTGCCTCAAATCAACATTTTAGGCCAGGACTCTGTTAATTTTTTTTCTCCAATTAACCAATATTTTAAAATACCTTCTTTTTATTTACTTTTCGCTAACTTAAACGAAGGAATTGGGAGCGCTACAATTTGTTTTAGGTGTTAGACAACCTGAAATGTGTTCAGATCCTCTGTGCCTGATGTGCTCATACAAGTAGTTTTTCTTGGATCAATCTAACTGCTTAACCCGCATTAATTAAATCTGCTATTGATTCAATTTTCTAATAAACAATGGTGATTTTTTCTTGTGCTCAAATCTTGAGCAACAGAATGGCACAGATAGTTCACTTAGTCATTTTTTTTTTTTTTGGTTCTATGTTCCAGGGTCATTGTCAAGGGTTTTGAAGTTGTAAATGATAATGCTGATAATTGTAGGTTTCTATTAGAAATTGGATGGATGCTGATAAACATATTCGATGTACCTACATTGTTGGCTTCTAGTCGTGCATTAACTACTAAGCAATGGGTTCCCTGTAACTTAGTTTTCTGTTTCAGGCTATCAGAATCAATTCTGGCTACTGAAAGTGACTATTTTTCACTTTTCCAACCCGCCAGAATTGATTCTGGCACCCTATTAAGCTTCAGAGAGTGGAGAGAATGAGGGAATTGGAATCAATTGAATTGATTGAGTTAGATTGCTTGATGCACAAGCAATACATATATATACGAATACAGCAGCAAGCTTGCATTGCAAGCTGTTAGCAATAGAAAAACAGAAACGGTTTTGTACAGCTGTTAAATAACTACCAAGCTAACTAACTAAGCCTAATGAAAATGCTTCATTACTCTAATACTCCCTTCCACCAAGAATCCAAACATGCACTAGGTCGTTATGTGATTTGCTATCTCAATTGAAAGTTACTGTCATTCCATTTATATTGATAAAACCTTGTTTATATCATAATTTTACTCATATTCGGAATATTCCTACTAATTACTCAACTCATCTGATAACTTGATATTATTGTGTGAAATGGTTATTTTTTCATGGATGGGCGAAGCAGATATCTTTGGAGAAGAGCAAGAACCATCATCAACTTTCAATGCAACTTCCCAAAGATGTCAATACGGATTGAGTTTCTTCCCCTCTTTTACAATGATTTGCCACCTATGTTGCTTCATTTCAATTTTTTGCATATATTACATATTCCTTGTGTGTTTTATAGTTGCTACAGGGAATCATAGCTTCTAATGTATTTATATTCCCAGTAAAAACCTCTTAAAATGGTATATTCTAGTGTAGATACATAAAATTCATTACTGAAAACTGTATAGTAGCCAATCAATTCATTATAATCTTATGTAATACATGTATTCTTTCTCAAGAACATGAGACAGACAGCTGTCTTACTGTAAATGGATTTGGAGCTCAATTGCTCTACCTGGGCAGAAAGAGTTACAACATTTCTCCTTGAATATATATATATGTGTGTGTGTATAAAAACAATTATTTAAATTCTGATAATTCTCCAATTTGCAATCTATTTTCTGCTTCTTTTTTATTACTCCTGTATCACGTGACATTGTGATTGTTATTAATTATTTTTAATTTTTTTTCTTCTTCATGCCCTATTATCATTCAGCTCATGTGTTTTTTGCAATTTGAAATAAATTCAACGTGGTTTAGTGACTATAGATGAATACTATCTAAGCAGGTATACATGATTGTAGTAAATAACATTCCCCCTTACAGAGAAGGCAAGATGTTGCTTCGGGTATTCTTCTCTACTCAATAAATGCATGTGACGTGATATCATTTTTATTCAGTGAACCTCATACATTCTCATTCATGACCTGCATGGCGAACCATTAAATGCATCATCTCTCACTCAGTCTCCGATGGTTACAAGAAGCGTGTTGGTTCTAAATGTTAGAATTTATCATTTACATCATGTCAGATTATCAAGAATTAGAGGATCACATAAAGAATATAGGATTTAACAAATACCTGTATCCATAGCTAAGCAATAGAAATCTCTTTCTGCGACTGATGCACGAACGAGAGCGTTGGTTCCATGGCCTTCCTCAACCAAACCTCTTTAGTTCTTCAATGGGACCGTTCTTGACGTATTTAAGCTTACCAGGGTTCCCATTATCCCCTGATGGGCCAATACTGACATCTACCCATTTGAGCTCACATTCATTTTTTTTAAGTCTAACAGGCTTTTAACCAAATAATTAGACCACAAAATTAAGTCATTTATGATAAATAGTTAATATAATCGTCAACGAATATGGGCCCACAAATATTTGAAATATAAATTTCCAAACACTAAATGCATGAATGAATGTGTTATTATAGAACACAAATCTTGTTTGCTCCCACATGCAAGAGTGAAGTGGAATGCAACCCGGGTTTCATGGCTTTTCACCGTTTGGCACTGCTTTTAATATTTTAATATTTCCTTAAATTTGGCCGTAGCCGTGATGCTGATTTAGAAAAAAGGGTCCAAATAAAGTACTAATTTTATGCGCAAGCATGTTTAAGGTTCAATAATTAAATCCTTGGTGGCCATGCCATTTTGCTGTGTTTCCCTCAAAACAATTGTTGTCATTACTGTGATGGAGTGAGTTGGTCAAAACGGTGATTAGATTCTGCAGGGACAATGGAACTCACTTTCCCAAGAATCTTCTATTAAAACAGAGTTCCCCGACACGTCGTCCCTTTCCCGCAAAACAACGAGACGTGTTCTCCATAGCTAGTTTGGATTTAGTGGTAGTATTATATCCATACATTAATATATCATCATAATCATCATCAATTCATCGTTGTGTTATAATGTCATTCTTACACTGTGGCTATCCAAAATTTTAAAAAAAAAACAAAACAAATTATTTCGATCTTCGCACAATATAGTGTCATTTACTTGTTGAGCCAGACACCACTAGGGTTTGTCCTGCATGCTCTTTGGAAGTTACTTTCATGGTATTGCGAGATTGTTCGCTGTCATTGTTTCCTCTCTTTCTTCTGGGTACTTACATTTATTGCTCAAACAACTTACAGGCTTGAAATATTTACATTTAAATGGCCTCAAAAAAATTTTAATCCCATATTATGGTCCAGCAAAAATATACACGAATGTATGATTTTGGGTCTGAAATTGCCACCCCTTATGGCGATTTTAGACCTCAGTATTTTTTTTTTAAAAATGTCTGAAATCGTTACACCATGTGGCGATTTCAGACTTTTTTAATTTATTTTTTTAAAAAAAGTCTGAAATCGCCAGAGTATGAAACACTTAGTTCACACAAGTTCACATCACCATACTTTACACCATATTTATTTTTTGAACTTTTGCAGCTTAGTCCTGTAATATGTTTCTAAATAAGAGTATTTTGGTAAATAATTTGTATAACAGGAGTATAATAGTAAAATCCTCCAAAATGTCTTTACCTTTATCATTGAAATGTCTTCACCGTGTTTTCCGCCCTTTCGTCTTAATTTATTCTTGCCACGCACTATTTGTAGAATTTCGTTTTGGGCTGTTTAGCGTTCATAATTCCTGATGGTCAAGTTCTTGATTATGTGCATGTAATTAGAAATGCTGGCAATATATGCCTAATAAATAAACGAGGAAGGGACAATGAAAGTGGAGACATGTGCAGCATAAACAGGCGCAGGTGCTGCCCATGACTGTAGCACACAGAAAAGAGGACGACATTTTCATCGAAAAAGTAAAAGTGAGTCCACAGCAGGAATATTTACATTTAAATGACCCAAAAGAATTTTAATTTTCTATTATGGTTTAACAAAAATATTTATGAATGTATGGTGTTGGATTTGAAATCGCCATTTCTATGACGATTTCAGATCCCAGAAATTTTATTTTATTTTTTTAAAAAAAGTCTGAGATCGCCACACCCTGTGACGATCTCAGACATTTTTAATTTTTTTTTAAAAAATGTCTAAAATTGCTCGAAGGTGTGGTGATTTCAGACCCAAACTCATATATTTATAAATTTTTATTCCAACCCATATTTTGATATATAAATTATACCAAATAACATAGANATATTTATAAA
>QANU01032132.1:45813-103126 GCA_003254905.1 Nissolia schottii
CTTTTCCAAAAATTCTGACTGTTTGCAGCATCAAAATTTGTGCTTTTGTTTTTCTTCTCTTCTTTCCTTTCTCAAGGATTGCTCACATTTTATTGTATTTCTCAACGTGAAATTAGCTTACTTTTTACAGAACATTTGCTTTCCTCTTGTCTCATCTTCTTTCCTTTTCTGATGTCGTGAGCTTTGGACCGTGGGAGATTTTGTTTCCTAAAATGCTGTCATTTACAACATAGTTTCTTTCTTTTCTTGCCTTGTTGACCGTGAAGAAGGGTTTAGTTTCCCAAGGCTTTATTGACATGTCAATGTCAATCTTTAATTAGCTCCCATTTCTCCTTTCTTTATATTTTTTCTTTCTCACTTCTCCTGGTGACATAACTTCACCTTTTTCTTGTTCCCCCTTAATTTATTCTTTTCAAATCTTGTGCTTTCCTATCTTTTACACTCTCCTTCCTTTTTCTTCTGAGGCATAACGTTTTCCATCTGTTTTTATTCAAAAAATCTTTTCTTTCCATAGTTGTAGCAACGTTGCTTCTTGCCCATGCTTTCTTTCCCTTTTTTGCACTAAAACAGTCTTAGCCTTAAACTCTTGGGCCGAAAATGATTTTAGGTTGCTCCAAAAAATATGGACCTATCTTTTCTTGAAACACTTTGACACACACATTAAAAGGTTCACATAATGTTTGTCATCATATTTAATATTTGCAAATTCTAATCAACATCATGATTTCTAAAATCATTTCGGAAACTCTTTCGTAAACAATTTCATAAACAATCTAGTAAATAAGTTTATAACATTCATAATGATAACTATGATTTTCATAACTGAATAGAATAAAACATGTTTTCCTAAAAGGGTTTAATAAAATGTTCTCATGAAGAAATTTTTTACAAATCCGTATTTTCTAAAAACATCATTTTCATAAATCATGAACATTCGTGAAACTTGGTTTCATTAAAAATATCATTATTTTCTATAAATGCTTAAAATATGAACATATAATAATGGATAAAATAAGTCATGAGCAACAACCCACTCACCTGCATTGTCGTGAGAGCGGTGTCGCAACTTTCGATGACTTGAAAAACTTCAAACAACATTCCTGAACTGACACGGAGACATACATAGGAATACATACGAACTACTATCTCATTGAATTAAAGAAATGACATAATTGAAAGCGAGATAGTGAAATTGGGCACTGCTTGTCAACACTACGATGCTCTAATAGTACTTCGACATTGATGCCGCACAAAATTCTAAGTTGGCCCCACTGCCATAGTGCCCTAGCATCATTATAACACTGGCAAGCGCAGCACCATGGCATCCCTGTAGCACCACTGTACTACCATTGCCACCATCAACCCTAGACAACGAAGAAAAAGGTAAAGGAGAAGGTTAAGGGACTTACCACTTATGAAGAACACTTGAATGATCGCCTTTGAGCTACCACGCTCCCAAAAGACGAAACTTAAACTTCACGAGGGTTCACACTAGGAGGCACCCTCAATTGCATTTTTGGAAAAAAAAATGATTATTTTCCAATGCATGCTAAGACTTATGGGGTAAGGCTCTATTTATAGGGAAGGCTAGCACTTCCACTCTCCAAAACTAGAGATGTGGAACTTCTGAATGTTGGTTAGAGCACTACGAAGTTCTTAGTGTAACACCATAGCTAGCTGCTTACGCTTAAGTCGTACACAATGCTCACTAGGTTGTTTACTACTTGGTGGGGAATACTTATAATTCGTAGTTATTCATTCAAATACTTGTTTAAGAAAATGTGGACTAATTTTAAACTTTTCCTTTTCATAGTGTATTGCACAAGATATGAGTTGTGCGTGGGATAGGATATATAATACAAACGATAGAGCCTTTAGGCTTACCGGTTATCATGCATTCGTCGGCAATAGATAGATAAACAAGCATGCGATTCATCCATAGATGTACAGGAATTCACATAGATATTATAATAACTAATATACAAGCATCCAGTTTGTCATAGTACAACATAAGTCTGCAAAATCATAAGGGCTATCTGGTGCACATCTCACTTGGCCCTTGCAAAACTCCTGTGTCACCCACCCTCTTAAGGGTCCACCTCACGTCTTCGCCCTTCACAGCTCCTCATGCGGCTCGGCATAGTCCTCAACATAGGTCCCATCGTAGGATCCTGAAGTCATTAAACGAGTGGGGGTAAGAACATTTCGTCCTCAGTGGGATACCTTAACGTAGGGGTTATTTCTTTATCTCGGTTACGATCCAGGCCACTCAGGAGATCTCTATGTGTTCATGCATACTAGTTTCCTACTGATTATTATCATTCCTCCTAATCCTGAGTAGCTTTATCTATGTTACTAGGTGGCGGGGAATCTGTAGTCTTTGATTATCTAGGGCTTCGCGCTTGTTAACTTTATATGGTTACTTTATAACGTTTACATAGGTCGTCTCGAGCGTTCTCTTGACCGTACTTATAGACTTACATACATATAGCCATACATCACATAGCTTATGCATGAGGGGGGGTCTGGGATTCTCTTACGCTTCCAGTCAAACTAGGGGACTAGGGTCGCGTCCTTCTTGTTACCTCGTGTCCTTCACCTTTGTAACCGTGGCCGTCCGGTTACAACCTGCTTCTAACTTCCATATTAATGACGACCAGGCAACGCTCTAACCTGGGTGGTTGCGAACCACCAATGAAAATGAGGGTTATTATCGACCATTAATAGGAGTAACAATCCACCTAGCGGGATGGTGAGGGGCTGACCCTTGTGACACAACCAGGCGTGGACACATACATCTTCATTATCATCATCTCTTAGGTATGACGTCACCCTCATAGTCATTCATCTTTTGTTTTTTTCTTTCTTTATTTCTTTTCATTAACATCATTGACCAATCTATCTTGCTGGACTGGTGAGGGGCTTGTCTATAGACTTGCCAAGAAAGGGAATTCCTTTCATATAACTACCTACTTACTTTAAGGTACACCGAACCCTTGTGGCCGGAACCTTCTTAGAACATCACTTGTTCCCTAGAGTTCAATTATGATCTTTAAACATTAAGTGATTACTTCTAGTTATCTAATGTTGTCCTAACACCTGGGTGATAACTCGGTCCTCATGATGCACTTTATCATTAAGCATAATGATATACATAAGTCATACGGATAACTGTTTGTTGGAATATGTGGGCCCACAAGAACTATTTTGATTACTCAGCCCTTAGCTAGGGTTAGCTTAGGGGCCTAAGAATCCCCAGGTAGCTCAACGGTCTAACTTGGCCGCTCAGTGCCCTTAGGCCTTCTTAGGTCACTTGGCCATCCAAGTCTAGGATTACATGGGCTAGGTTTCAGGCCGCTCAACATTCCCTTAGGGCCGCTCAGTGGACCCTGACACCATACCTTCACAGAATCAATTTTCAAAAACCATTCCTTAACTTTTTATTAGACTGCTCAGCGACCGTGCTCAGACCGCTCAGTGCCCTAAGTACAAAATGTGTGGCTAGGGCATAAACTACCTAGGCCGCTTAGCGGATCTCTCAGGCCGCTCAGCGCCCTGGGCGTGATGCACGTCCACAACTTTATTATTTTTTCCTTTCTTTCCCCCTTTCTCCAAAACACTCCCATGCACATTTCTTAGGGCTTCACCATAGGTTCCAACAATCACAATACAACAGTATTCAACTCACAGAACACACCAGAACTATCCGAGCATCATAACCTAGCATTTCTAACATAATATAACCTAATACCATACAAGAAAATACAATCACATAGAAGCCACTAAGGAGGTAAGCAGACTAGGTTTACTCACTTCCTTAGAGTCTTGAAGATGGTTTGGAGGGTGAGGTGAGGTTTCCCTTGATGTGTAGCTTTCCTAGCTAGTTTCCTGATTCTGACAGTACAACGGCAGGGTTTCTGAACGGAACGAATTTTGAGCAGAGACTTAGGGAAATGAGAAAGTGTGAAAATGAAGCCATGGAGGGGCTATTTATAGGCCAAGGGCTGTTGGGCTTAGGCCATTTGTGGCCACAAAATTTCATTGAAAAAGAAAAAGGAAAAAGAAAATAAAATTACAAGATAAACATGGTGAGTCATCTTTGACTTTTGACCAAAAATGCTTGGTCCATATTAGGAAAGAGAAAACGTGAGAGAGAGAGAGCAGATTTGCTCGACTGCGGGGCCCACTTCCCAGTCTAGTTTGATCGTGTTTTGTCGTACGCTGTCCGGGTGCTTCGCGTACGGCCGTCTAAAAAATATTCGATGCTTCCATCGTGATCTCTTAATTGTTCTAGGGGGAACCTTAGGTTTATCCAAGGTATTTGTGAATTTATTTTCATACAAGTGTTCTTTACCAGTACCTTTTATGTATGATTAAATTCCGGTGGCGAAAGGCGATAAATCCGGTGTCTGTGGATTTTCGCAAAATTGCGGGTATCTCCTAATTTGGTGTTTTTAGGGAATAAAATGAGGATTTACAACCCTAATCCCATTATATCACTTATATATCTATTTATTATGCGATATCTTTGTAAGGGAAGAAGTCGGGATGTTTTACTTAGAGCACAACATCGCTCGGACACGAGCACTATGGCGCTACCTGAGCGCCACAACGCCCGTGTCAACAATTCCTAGTGACATGGCTATTACTGGGGTTCAAAAGTCAACCTTTTTATTATGAGGGCTCACTCCAGGTTACTTAGACACTCTATCCTACATTTTAAAGTTACAAAACTTACGGGTCATCATACTTTGCTTTGTAGTTACTTTAATTTATTTGGGGTGAGTACTCTTTTTTTCTCTTTATAAAATTATGAGCTTTTTTTGAATGAGTTTTTTCAAGCGAAATTTTAATGAGGCTCTTGCTTTTTATTGCCAAGCTTTATTGAGTCTTATAGTTTTTGATAGTATGACGTTGTGCTTGGACTACCCATTTTAGGGTTGATTAATAAAACTCTTGAACTATCTCCAAAAGAAGTTATGTATTAACTAATTGGTTCACTTAGTTAAGCACCGGTTAAAAACATAAATATAAGGGTTAACTATCAACTTAGTCTCTAAAAATGTTTCGATGTCCTACGTATTTCTTGAAAACAAAAATGTTAACTTAATCCCTAAAATTTTAAAATGTGATTCTCGCTAATCCTTCTATTGATTATTTTTTTGAAATTTCAAGGGCTTGGGGGCAAATTGAAAATTTTAATGATTATATTAACACTTTTAGAGTTTAAGTTTGCACTTCATTTTTTTAAGAGATCGCTTAAGGTATTGAAAAATAAGTTAGCTCTTAACCCTAAAGAAGAAAGTTAATTTAAGTTCTTTTCTAATAAATAATAGCCTAATTACAAAAAAAGAAGGGGAAAAAAAAACTACAATGGCAAAGGCAACAGGCGGGCATGCATTCCCGGGCTTGGGCAGAATTTGAGCCGTGATATACCATTTGATCGATGCGTGATTGCTGAATTTAGATCTCTAGGATCTTTGAAATGGGACCAACGGTTCATGTTTTGAATTTTGAAATTTGTTTGGGGCAAAGCTCATACCGCTTTAGAGTTCGCTGATTTGATTAGATGTCGTACTGTGAATCAGATCCAACAAGAAACAGCTGTTACACTTACTACTCTCACTGTTGTGTTGGACATCATGCCATTCCCAAATTCGTATCCGAGAGGCCTTTTCTTATAAATAAAATAATAATAATAATAATAATAATAATAATAATAATAATAAGGTTTTTCTTTAAGCATCAAGATTTTTATGAAGGTATTGATACTTTTTATATTTGAACAATGATTTAATTAAAATTTTAAAATAATAAATAATTTAAGTTAATGAGACACGTGACAAAATTTTAAATATTATGATATTGATATTCTTAAATTTTATCGTGGTACTAAAGTAAACTTCTAATAATAATAATAAATATTATTATTATTATATTTGTTTTACAAATATATATTTAGTTGATGGCATATATTAAAAATTATCATACATATATATGAGTTTTTTACTGTATTACATCTGCCATAGAAACATATTATCGAAATACCCTCGATTGAAAACTTATTATAGGACTACCACGGTTTGGCTGACGTGGCACGGGGGTTGGGATTTGCCAACTGTGCTGGCGAATTCATTAAGAATTCGCCAACCGTGTTGGGTTCCTAGGTAAGTTACAAAAATCCAAAAAATATTTTTGCAAAAAGACCGGGACACTATTTATCGTGCGCGAGGGAGAATCCATCGATTTGCACTTTGAAGAGCCTAATTGGCTTGGACTCATGCGCGCGAGCCCAACTCCCTTCTCAACTCTTTTTACCAAAACAATAACTACTAAATGTATATAAACACTTAAAAGGTTTGTGATCTAACCAATGTGGAACTAGAGCTCTTGAAATACATAAGCTCTAGTCTCACATTGGTTAGATCACAAACCTTTTAAGTGTTTATATACCTTTAGTAGTTGTTGTTTTGGTAAAAAGAGTTGAGAAGGGAGTTGGGCTTGTGCGCATGAGTCCAAGCCAATTGGGTTCTTCAAAGTGCAAATTGATGGATTCTCCCCCGCCCGATAAATAGTGTCTATTTTTGTAACTTACCTAGGAACCCATGATTTTCGCATGTATTGAATTCTCCGTCCACCATGTGCTAACGTAACACATAGATGAATATTTACTTACATTTTAATTCAACAAATTAAAAAAAATTAAAATTATTTCATACGCAATTCGCCAACACGGTTGGCGAATTCTTAATGAACTCGCCAGCACGGTTGGCGAATTCCAACCCCCTGTGCCACGTCAGCCAAACCATGGTAGTCCTGTAATAAGTTTTCAAACGAGTGTATTTCGGTAATATGTTTCTATGGCAAGTGTCCCGGTCTTTTTGCAAAAATATTTTTTGGATTTTTGTAGCTTACCTAGGAATCCATGATTTTCGCATGTATTGAATTCTCTGTCCACCATGTGCTAACGTAACACATATATGAATATTTACTTACATTTTAATTAAACAAATTAAAAAAAATTAAAATTATTTCATACGCAATTCGCCAACACGGTTGGCGAATTCTTAATGAACTCGCCAGCACGGTTGGCGAATTCCAACCCCCTGTGCCACGTCAGCCAAACCATGGTAGTCCTGTAATAAGTTTTCAAACGAGTGTATTTCGGTAATATGTTTCTATGGCAGGGGTAATACAGTAAAAAAACTCCATATATATACACTTTATGTTTTAAATATGATGCGGCTATGGCCTATATGATGTCACTGCTTTGTGAGTTTGTGGCTTTGGCATGTGCAGGTTGTGTCCCACCCTTTTGAAAATTTAAAATTTGCCAGCTTACACTTGAAGGCACTTGGTAAAAAGTAAAAAAGAGTTGGAGATGGTGGAGGGAAATAAAATGAAATTTGACGATTACATAAAGCTGATAAATTCAGAGGCTTTGATAGGTATTTGTGGGATAAGTGTTTTTAAAGTGAAATTTTTTATTTTAAAGAATAAATTAAAGAATCTCACTATTAAATTATTAAAATAAAAATGAGTCTTATTTTCATTTTAATGATTCAATGATGACCTTCACTTCACTTTCTAAAATGAAGAATCTTACTTTAAAAATTAAAAGTCGCATTTATCCTATGATATCTCATCTTGTATCTCAATTGCTAATTGATAACGAACACCTCACTCTCACCTGCACTAGCAGGTTTTAAAGAAAAAAAAACATTTGATAAACTTAACTCATTAATTTATTTATCAATTTATTCACTTTTATAAATGTTATTTAATATTTTATTTTTTATTTTGCCTCTAAAAATATTAATTGTCATTAATAAAAATGAATAAATGAATAAATAAATTAATAAATTAAGTTTTTCGAACCTTGCTAAATTTAATTAAGATGGTCAAATCAAAACAAAGTGCATGAATAAGGTAAACAAAAATTAGTCCTAATATATATGGAGGCATGCTACATGTATAATGTACAACTTAAAGATAATGGTATAGAAAAAATAAAGAAAAATGAAAAAGTAAGAGAGATAGAGGGAGTTGGACAAGAGCACACATTTGGGGTTATTATCATTTTTTTTTGTCTATATGACTATCCATCTTGATTTGAGACTCGACATAGGTTGAGTTTATTTTTTATATATATATATATATATATATATATATATATATATTCTAGAAATTACATTCAATGAGATTTGAACTTAAAATTTCATGTATATTACCTAAATTTTTTACCACACCAATCCTAATGATTTTAAATTGAGTTAATTTGTTGTATATATGAATTAAATTAGTTTATATTCAAATCAACTATTAATTAAAAAATTTATAGATAAACTCATAAAAAAATATTTATTCGTTAAATATAGAGGAAAAATCTAATTTGGTCCTATCAAATCATTGTGGACCAATTTGGTCGCGCTAGCGAAAAAAAAAATTTGAAGTTTATCCCTGATATTTTCAAATATAGACTAAATTAGTTTGTTTTTACTTGATCACACTTCATAAATACTATTTACATATATTTAGAAGTGTATTTAAACACATCAAAGACATTAGTGTTATGTTGGTCTGACTTTAACCTCATTTATGAAGTGTGGTTAAGCAATGAGAGACTAACTTGGCCCACGTTTAAAAATGACATGACTAACTTGAAACTTTCTTTTATTAGGGATCAAATTGACTCATCAATAATTTTACAAAGACCAAATTGAAAATTTACTGTTAAATATAATGAGAAGTATTTAATGTTATTTATATAGTTTTTTTAGAGTATTATAAAACACATTTCGCAAAATATGTGAAAAATTTATCCTTACTCTCTTAATAGAAATTAATATTTGTATAATAAACACTATTTATTTGATATTTGTTAAGAAATATAGCCCTATTCAAGCTACCAAGTTTTCTGATAGGTGGAGTTTGTACCTTATTTTATTATTCTATAATTGAACATTGCATACTAAAAATGTGTGATTTTAATGTTTAATTAATATGTTTTGCACATTATTCTCTTTTGTGAGAAATTGAAAAAAATGTAATTTTAAGCACTATTTTATCTTAGAATTTAATATGTATATTTCTTTTGTTCTTTTTTAGTTTTCTATTTTAATTACAGAAAATAAATTTTCAAGAGGATCAGTGAAGATTTGAAGGAGATTTGATAAGATATAAATTTTTAAGAAGAGATTTGAAGAGAAGATTTGGACCAATAAATGCAAGATTGAATTCAAATTCAAAAAGATTTGGTCAAAGATTTGCTGAGGATTTTTAACGCTGACTTGGCCACGGATTTTGCGCTAGGATGTAGATTGAATCTCGATTTGATGTCAACTACAAAGTTGTAGATCTATCTCTTAACTTTAATTGGAAATTTGAATCATCTTAATCTGATATATGTAGCAGAAGTTATCACGATTTTACTAACTGATGTGCTGAAAGTGCGGGACCTACACCCACCTTAGGCCAATCCTCTACAAATAGATGTCCTCTCTCAACAACTTGAGAGAACTTCATACTCACCTTCCACTTTTATTTTCTGCACTTTTCTCTTTTATTTTATGCACTTTAGGTTTATGTTAGTAGTGCCTAGTTATTAGTTCTTCAAGGATTATTGGAGCGCTTGCATTGACAACGCAAGCTCCGAACTATTTCCGAATTTCTTTCGTTCTCTTATTCAGGTTTTGTTATTTTAATTCTCCGTTATTTTCTAGTCTCTTCTTATTTTATTTTATTATGAGCCTTTATCCTCCTTCCATGGAGGGGTAGTTTCTTAATATCTTGCATGCGGTAACTCTAGATTAGGATTAATTCGAGGTCTTGTGCTTAATGTTTATTCATGATTTGTTTCGACCCTAATAGGTAATATAGCGATCGCATGTTATTGATTATGGTTAATTCTAGGTTGATAGATCTTGACGATTGTATGATTTATTGATTTTGGAAACTTTTTGGGGGAACTAATCAGATTTAATTAGGTTGTGTAATTGGGACATAATTGATATGAATTTTAAGTACTGAGATCTTAGTTTTAATTGCTATATTAATAAATGCTTAGGGGATTGAAGATCGTAGTCTCTTAAGTGAATTGCGTATTAGTTAGAGATTTCAACTAATAAACAACATTCCCTCCTATGAATAATTAATTAGGAACCAATGACAATTAATCATTAATCTAGAAATGTCGTATGCAGGATATTACTTTTTTTTATCATTGTTGACTTACTTTTAATTTGCTTTCTTTTTATTTTTATTCATCAATCCAAACCCCCCTTTTTTAATTGTAATTATAATTGTAATTGGCTTAGAAATTGCTTCCTTAGAGACGACCTAGGTTAGCCCCTGTACTACTTTTTGGGGTTTTCTTAGTTTTATAAATTATTATTTGATCGCACATTGAAATTAATGACGTTTTGGTGTGTGTCATTTACCTACCATGTTACTCATTAATTGGATGGGAATAGTTCAGGTCAAATCATACATTAAACAAGTTAGACATGTGTCATAAATTTTTGGCCTACATTAGGCCTATTACTTATCAAAGAATATTTTTTTTGGCATGACCTGATCTATTTTAAGGTTTGACTTGGCCTAAAGCTTAATAAGCCGGCCTATTTAAATAGATATCTTATAGGTCGTAGCCTAGAGAGACTTAAACCTCTTTATTAATTAAGCATGTTTGATAAAATGACCGGTGTAAATCAAAACCCGGTAATAACCGTGAAACGAAAAGCAAACCCGGTAAAATGACCGGTGTAAATCAAAACCCGGTAATAACTGCGGAACGAAAAACAAACCTAGTAATAACCGTGGAACAAAGCCAAAAGAAATACAAAAGGAAAAATCAAACCAAATCCACAAAATACGATTAATACTAAAATTTTACAAAATGTCCCCGGAAACTACACCGACTCCAAACTACAAAATATGGGGGAGAAGACACCACCCACAAAAAGGCCCTCGACCCAGGAGCAGAAAACACTTTAAAATATTTCCACTTGAATTCTTGGTAGGACTCCTCCCATCGCGAAAAAAGCCTCGTCCCGGGGACACCCTTGAACATGTGCCAACTCCTATACCTAAACCTCATCCCCGAAACTATCCCCCCTTCGGATTTATCAACGTAAACGAACTCAGAAAAGTTTTCGCATATGGCTCAACGCCTGTAGCACTGCACACCACTTCGAATCCGCGGATCAAAGCCCAACCATTGGGATGAAGTTGTGTAGGGTTAAAAGCACACAACCTCATCAACTCTCGTTCAAAGCGAGTAAAAGCAAGCCTGACGCCCAGCCGCGTAAACAATACCTTATACATCCACAAGAAGTGAGAGGAGTCACTATGCCTCAACATACAAACCCTCTTGTCTTCGGAAGGCTCCTCTAACCTAATCATGATCCTCTACCCCCTCCTCGGTCACCTCGAGGGCCTCGGTCAATTCTGTGATATGCTCCCCCTGGATGGTGGAAGGAACAGCGAAAGCCTCAGGGTCGATCCACCCATATGACAACCGCTCATGGGACCCCCTCAAAGGACGCACCCTCCTCAGTTCTTGGAAAGTTTTACTTCAATTTCCCCATCAATGAAACCCTAGATTACTGAAAAAGTACGAAAATAAAGACTAGCATCAACCAGAAGCCCAAAACCCTTAAAGATATGGCTAAAAACCCTAGAACCATATAGCACAGAAAACTACAGCGACCAAACGCGACATAAAAAACAAAAGAGGGAAGAGAAAGCAAAAAAAAAAGGAGAAGGCACTCACCGAGAATATCGCGGCGTACGCAACACCCTTACAGAAGCAACCACCAGCAAAAGCCTACAGCACCACCCGAACGAAAGGAGCAAAGAAGCAAAAACAACAACAGAGAAGAAGAAGAAGGAGAAAAAAAATTAAGAGTAGCGACAGAGACAAAGGAAGAATTAAATAAGAAACGAATAAATCAAAACGACAGGGGGCATTCGAAACGGTGGAAACCAAAGGGTTTTACCTCCAAAAGATAACTCATCATTACCTCTGTACCAGCACGCACGTGGCGTCACAGGAAGGGTCCTATCCCCTAGCCTGCAGCGCACCCCTAGGGATCACATCGTACAACACCCCAAATCCCCAACCATCACGTGCACCGCCACAAGCAGCCCCCCAAACACAGGTGCATTTGCATCTGAGGAATAGATTTAGCTTAGAACTCGATACTGCACTTCGCGCCCCGAGCTGGAGGGCTCCTGTTACAGACTAGGCCTTGGAGGCCCACCCCTCGAGTCCCACCCCCTCCGCGGATCCACACGACCCGCCTGTAGTGACCCAACGCCTGATACGCGGCGAGAATCACTCCACGCGGTCACCGCCTGACTTCACGCCTGAGATGACTCCCCCTAGCGGAAATCACGCTGTGACCATCGACCACCCAAGTATTTAACTCGGGTCAGCTCACCAGGTATTCTCAAGACTCAAGACTCAGACTTTACCCTAGCATCCCGAACCTTTGCTGACTTAAGCTTCAGAGTCCTTGCAGGTAACTGCCTCGGCCGACCACTATACTCCGCGGAGCTCTAGGATCTAATTTGTAACACCCCAGGTTAGCGGCTTATGCTTAAGTCATAATTCGCTTCAGCTAGGCTGCTATCTGTCGTGTGGGCATACTCGTAGTCCCTAGCTATTTGCGAAAAATAGTTCTATTATCGTTAAAATAGGGACCCTTTTTTTTTCCTTGCAACAAGTTACTTTTATGTTCAACTAGGAGCCATGCGCATGGGAGCTATACCATATGCTCAATAGATACAAATAACGGGAAAGCGGTAAAGTAACTAATTATACATACAAGCAGAACAGAATAGGGTTCCTCAGTCAATAATATACATATGCATCCCCACATATATCTAATCTATGGCTATACAAGTCAGAACCTACGAGTACAGCGTAGCATAAAAGTCTTACATATATGTTACATATCAGTCAACATCTGTATCTACATCAACTACAAAAAGACAGCGTCAGGGGCTGATGACTGGGTCAAGGAAGGCATGGACTGGTCATGATGCTGACCTCACTCCTCGGGATCTGGGTCCTCCTCCTCGTCCTTGTCCGCATTATCCTCCGTGTAACAACCCGACTTTTCCCTTCATTTGAACTGTCACATAATAAATAATTAAAAATATAATAAGAAGGAAAAGGTGAGATAAAAATGAAATAAAATTTAAATATTCATTTTATTTCTGTAATATTACTTAAAAATAATAATTCTGCGATCTCGTGGCGTCTGGTGACGTTTGGATCGAAATTAGGGTTTTATCGTAATTTAATCACGACTCACAGGAGTCTGTAAAATATATTCATATGAAAATAAATTCAAGAATATTCCAACTAAGATTTAAATATTAATAAGGAAAATTAATAGGTCACAACGGTATGTCCAAAATATTTTTAGGACTTCCGTACATAAATAGTTAATGAGCGAATATGACCGAAAACACACCGGGAGAAAATAGAATTATGGATGGATGGCCAAAGGCCCTAAAGACCCACGACACCCTCTCCCCCCACGAAAAACACACACACACCCGAAGCGCACACACACATACACTTCAAAGCTTTCCTTTCTTCTTCCTAAGTTTCCAAGACTTCAAAGCTTCAAATCCACCAAGTTCAACTATCATCCTTTGCTTTCATCACCTTAATTCACCCATAAATTCATCAAGAAGACAAGCTAGCATCAAGGTTAGGAGGTTCTCTTCAAGTGGAAGCCAAGATAACAAGTTCCATAACCCTAATCTTCCATAACCTAGGTTTTATTCTTTCTTGGCCAAGAAGCTTTCAAGCAAGCAATCAAGCTTCAAGTTCATCCTTTCTCATCACCAACAAGCTCTTTAGGAAGTGGGTAACTTTAGTTTAACACCTCTTTGGTGATTATGTTGGTTGGATGTGCTTATGCCTGTGTTTGTATGTTTCTATGCATGTATGTGTAATTATGTTAGAAGTTCGTTAGGCTTAGGAAGATGATTTTGAAGGGTCTTGTGACCTAGATTAGATAGGATTATTATTCTTGGATTATGTGTGAAAGATTAAGCAGGTTCCATGGAAGTCAAGGAGAGAAAATGGAAGAGATGTTGAATTCGGTTTTCAGGTCTCGCACAGGAGCCGCTGAGCGGAGTCTCAGACGCCGCTGAGCGAGCTGAAGCCTACGTGGAAAGTTCAAAAAGATATTTTTTTTAAGGCGGTGGAGAAGATTCTGAAAGGTGACAGTCGCTGAGCGAAGAGGTCATTACCGCTGAGCGATAAGACCTCTATCGCTGGGCGCGAAGGCTCAAACCGCTGAGCGAACATCAGTTTTCGCTGAGCGACTTGAGGCTAGAAAATCTTATGGAACACTCTTGAGGCTCATAGTACATTATTTATTACCATATCTGTGATCGATAACTGAATTGTATGAATGTACATGCTGTATGTGAGGAAAATGCTCTGAACATGCGTATTACGTGTAGTCTGTGGTAAAATCTGTAGCATTTCATGCATTCTAGATAAACCTAGTTCAAAGGCACTAGGATTAACTCTGAGGTAAGTAAAGAGTCTGAAATGAAACATAGGGAACAAGTATGCTATGCTACATGTACAGAAATGCTGAAATGCCGAAATGCTGAAATGCTGAAAAAGGGCCAATGCTTAATGCTGAAAAAGGGCCAATGCCCAATGCTGAACAAGGGCAAATGCCCAATGGTGATAAAGGCTATATGCCACATGCTGAAAAGGCCGTGATCACGTGAGCCAAACTATGATCCCACTTCAGGATGCCAAGGCATCCTGAATGTGGAAGCCCGCCACAGGTGGTGTCGATATGGTATACCTGGAGGTGTGCGGTTACCACGCCTTTGCATTGTCGAAAGGGGGCAAGCTTAGGTGGGGGTACAATATCCGCCCACTGTCGAGGGGTCCCGAGGGGGCACACGGCAGGTGGAAGCCCACCGCAGGAAGGTCTAGACAGTGTCGGCCTACACTGAGGGTGCGAGGTTATTCCGTCATACTAATGTCAACAGAGGACATTACTATGGTGGGAATAACACATATTCCAAAGCAGGTTATGCTGTTATGCAGGTTTATGCTGTCATATTCTGTTATGCACATGTACATTCTGTTAGGCATGTTTATTCCGATGATTCTGTCATGTTTATGCTGATGACTCTGCTAGACATATTCTGATGATTCTGTTATATTTATTCTGATGGCTCTGTTATGCATACTCTGATGATTCTGTTATATTGAATGTATTCTAAATGTATTCTGTTATGCATTCTGATTATTCTGGATGTATAGTTCTGCTGTTATGTCCGTACCGTCAAGAGCACGCTCGAGACGGCTATGTATATTCACGAAATGTTAATCAGCACGAGAATGTAGTAAACAAGAGTAGTTCCCTTATCACATAATAATGCAGATAAAGCCGTTCAGATAGGCCAGATAATAAATGGTAGGATATTTAGTATGTATGTTCACTTAGAGATCTCTGAGCGGCCTGAAGTCCGACGTAATCTGATACGAGACTCAGGAACTAAAGTTATTTCCACTGAGAACCTACCGTTCTCATTCCCACTGTTTTATGACTTCAGGTACCGAAGATGAATCTTATTTTGAGGATGCAGACGAGCCGCCAGCTGAGCCATCAGCGACTAAAAGAGAGATAGATGTTTACATTTTTGCCAAGGGTATACTGAGTAGTATTCCGGTAGTCCTTGTATTTTGATGTGATGTATTCTGACTTATGTATTCAGTACTCCAGTTTATGTACATGTGATGTATATCTTACTTACTGTATATATCGTTATGTGACTTTGTCTGATGGACCACCTGGATATGTATTGGATGTTTTACTATCTTACAGTTATACGCTTTGTTATATTGTTTATTCTGATGCATGGCTCTATTTTAGTAATTATGCAATGTAAAATGAAAAGTTTAAAAATTGGTCCTTATTTTCTTAAGCCACTATTTTCGAAAGATAACTATGGACTAAGGTGTTCCGACCAAGTAGACAACAACCTAGTGAGCATTGTTTACTACGTACGGGTAAACAGTTAGCTAGGGTGTTTCATTTGGTATCAGAGCAGTTTGGTCCAAAAGAGCCTGAGGATTGAGTTGCACTATGCTTTCGGGCATGATTACGGTGTATGTTCCAGTTAAGTGGTATGTGCTAACCCTGTGTACTTGCCTCTCTTGAGACTGATCACCTTGAAACTGTGCAGGTACTACATATTAGATATGCCGCCTCGCAGGGATAATACACAGGAGATAGCCTAGGCTACGGCGTTAATGGCCGCCTCCAATGCCCAACGCAATACTCCTCAGACAGCTCAGGAGGTGGAGGCCACGAAGTATCGGGATTTCTCTCGCGCTAATCCACCAGTATTTGAAGGCGTGATGGACCCTGAATTGGTTCATGGCTGGATTAGGAAGCTGGAACAGATCTTTGAGGATATCCCATGCACGGAGCAGCAGATGGTTAAATTTGCTTCCAGGAAGCTAAAGGGAGCAGCAGGGGAATGGTGGGACACAACCAAGCCCCAGTTTGAGCGACATGAGGATCCGGTGACTTGGAACAGGTTCAAGGAGTGTTCTTGGATAAGTATTTTCCACAGGAGCTACAAGACAGGAAAGAGGCAGAGTTCATGGAGCTCAAACAGGGATCTATGACGGTGACTGAGTATACGGCGAAGTTTGAGAAACTTTGCAGGTATTCACCAATGTACAGGTTGCATCCAAGTGAAGGTTGGAAATGTGCAAAATATCAGCGAGGTTTCAAGCCAGAATTGAAGGTATTTCTGAATGTGGCGGGTGTTCGAGATTATGCCACCTTGGTTAACACTTGTTTGGCTCAGGAGGAAGCCAATCGAGATTTAGCCCAGGTGCGTAGTGAGAGGTTCAAGAGAAGGTTTGATGGTGCCGGCAGTTCCTAGACAGAACAGAGGAAGAGGGGACCGTTTCAGGCAGCAGTTGCAGGGAGAGGCCAAGGTCAGTATCTGCCAAGGCCACAGCAAGGATTAGGGAGAGCTCAGAGTCAGCCCAGAGCAGGGCCAGTAGGAGCAAGATCTCCAACAATGAGATCTCCATCATCAAGTACTCCGAGTCAGAGCACACCGGAGGCCCAGCAGCGAGCAGACCCTCGTACACCTTGCCCAAAATGTGGTAGGGGGCATTATGGAGAATGTTTAGCAGGTCAAGGGGTTTGTTTCAGGTGTGTCAAGACAGGCCATTTTGTTAGGGATTGTCCAGTAGCGCCACCGTCCACCCTGCGTCAGGGCAGAATGTTTACCATGGCAGCTGAGGAAGCTAAGGAGAAAGAAGGTTTGATTTTGGGTAAGTGTACTCTTTATGGGAGGACTTTGATTGTATTATATGATTCTGGAGCGTCACACTCCTTTATATCCTATGATAGTGTGAAGGAGTTGCAGTTATCTCCTACGACACTGCCGTATACACTTGCTGTATCTACACCTACTGCACCGCCAGTTAAGACTTGTCAAGTATGGCTGCAATGTCCTTTTCAGCTGCAAGAAAGAGAGTTCGTGGCTGATTTAATCTGTCTTCCTCTAGTAGGACTGGATGTGATACTAGGGATGGATTGGTTGAATGCCAATCAGGTTGTTCTTGACTGTGCTAGGAAGTTGGTTACTTTTCCTTCTATAGCTACCAGCCCAGTAGCTTCAGAGGAGGAGTTGCCAATTCTCTATTTCTGTCAGTNGTATGTCTGCAATGTCCTTTTCAGCTGCAAGAAAGAGAGTTCATGGCTGATTTAATCTGTCTTCCTCTAGTAGGACTGGATGTGATACTATGGATGGATTGGTTGAATGCCAATCAGGCTGTTCTTGACTGTGCTAGGAAGTTGGTTACTTTTCCTTCTATAGCTACCAGCCCAGTAGCTTCAGAGGAGGAGTTGCCAATTCTCTATTTCTGTCAGTTAAGAGATCAAAGTTGTGTTTTCTTTGCATCGCCAGAAGTGGTAGTTACAAAGCAGGAAGTCAAGGATATTTCGGTGGTTCGGGATTACCCAGATGTGTTTCCTGATGATATTCTGGTGTTTCCACCGAAGCGGAAGGTAGAGTTTTCTATTGATCTGGTGCCTGGTGCTGGACCTATTTCCATTGCACCGTATCATATGTCTCTGTTGGAATTGCAGGAGTTAAAAAGACAGTTAGAAGAGTTGTTGGGGAAGCAGTTTATACGGCCAAGTGCATCGCCGTGGGGAGCACCAGTGTTTTTTGTGAAGAAAAAGGATGGTACTATGAGAATGTGCGTCGATTACAGACAGTTGAATAAGGTGACAATTAAGAATAAGTATCCACTGCCTAGGATCGATGATCTTCTAGATCAGCTGAAGGATGCTAAGATCTTTTCAAGGATTGATTTGCAGTCTGGCTATCATCAGATTAGAGTACGGGAGGAGGATATAGCTAAGACGGCGTTCCGATCCCGCTATGGACATTATGAGTTTACGGTAATGTCTTTTGGATTGATGAATGCTCCCGCGATTTTTATGGACTATATGCATAGGATCTTTCGTGAATATCTGGATGATTGTGTCATTGTCTTTATTGATGACATTCTAGTGTACTCAAAGAGTGAAGAAGAGCACACTAGACATCTGCAGATAGTACTGGAGATTCTAAGAGAGAAGCAGTTGTACGCCAAGCTTTCTAAGTGTGAGTTTTGGGCTAGGAAAGTGCAGTTTTTGGGCCATGTGATTTTAGATCAAGGAGTATCAGTGGATCCTAGTAAGGTTGAAGTAGTTAAAGCATGGGAGAGACCTACTTCAGTTACTAAACTACGGAGCTTTCTGGGATTTGCTGGATATTATCAGAGATTTATCCAGGGATTTTCACAGATTGCCTTGCCGTTGACGAAGCTGACCTGGAAAGGAGCAAAGACGATTTGGTCTGCAGAATGTGAAAGAAGTTTATGCGAGCTGAAGGAGAGATTGACCACCGCTCCAGTGCTAGTACTGCCTGATCCCTAGGCACCTTTTGAGGTATACTGTGATGCGTCAGGTGCTGGACTGGGATGTGTGTTGATGCAACGACGCCAGGTGATAGCTTATGCCTCTAGACAACTGAAGCAGCATGAGGTAAACTATCCTACACATGATTTAGAGTTGGCTGCGGTAGTGTTTGCATTGAAGATCTGGAGACATTATTTGTATGGAGTTCGGTTTGAGGTATATTCAGATCACAAAAGTCTGAAGTACCTGTTTGATCAGAAGGAGTTGAATATGCGTCAGAGGAGGTGGATGGAATTTCTTAAGGATTACGATTTTAATCTCAATTACCACCCTGGGAAGGCCAATGTAGTGGCTGATGCTTTGAGCCGGAAGTCATTGCAGATGGCTCATATGATGGTACAGGAAGCGAAATTACTAGAGGAGTTTCGTGATCTTAATCTGACTGTTGCACGTCAGCATAACCGGTTGACGTGGTACCCTCTCCAGGTCAGCAGTGATATCAAGCACAAGATAATAGATGCTCAGAAGAATTGTCAGGAGGATACTTGGTGCAAGTTTCGCAAGGATATTGAAGAAGGTAAGATCAAAGAAGCCAAGATAGACACTGATGGGATTCTGAGATTTGACGGGCACATTTGTGTGCCTAAGGAGGGCAGTTTAAGGGAGGATATTTTGAAGGAGGCTCACAAGAGTCAGTTCACGATGCACCCAGGTACTACCAAGATGTACCATGATCTTAAGCACATGTTTTGGTGGCCAGGATTGAAAAGAGATGTCGAGGACTGTGTACAGAAGTGCTTGGTTTGCCAGCAGGTGAAGATCGAGCACCAGAAACCACCAGGGTTACTGAATCCTCCAGAGGTTCCAGAATGGAAGTGGGAGGCCATAGCTATGGATTTTGTTTCAGGTTTACCACGTACTCGGACAGGAGTTGAGGTCATTTGGGTAATTGTGGACAGATTGACTAAGTCTGCTCACTTTATCCCAATTAAGATGACTTACTCACTGGAGAAGCTTGTACAGCTGTATGTCAAGGAGGTAGTAAGGTTGCATGGAGTATCATCTTCTATCATTTCAGACAGGGATCCCAGATTTACTTCCAGATTTTGGACTGCTTTTCAGAAAGCATATGGGTTGCAGTTACATTTGAGTTCTGCATATCACCCTCAGTCTGATGGTCAATCTGAGCATACTATCCAGACCTTGGAAGATATGCTACGAGCTTGTGCGCTAGACACGCCAGGAAACTGGGAGGAAATATTGCCATTCGTGGAGTTTGCCTACAATAACAGCTATCAAGCTAGCATTGGTATGGCTCCGTTCGAAGCATTGTATGGCAGGAAGTGTCAGTCGCCATTGTGCTGGAATGACAGTAGGCAGTATCGCTGTCTAGGCCTTGAGGAAACCCGAGAGACAGAAGAATTAATGAAGCTGTTACGTAAGAGAGTGCTCACGGCACAAAGCCGATAGAAGAGTTATGCAGATAACCGGAGGAGACCGCTTGAGTTCCAAGAGGGAGATCATGTCTTCCTAAAGGTTACTCCGGCAACAGGTATTGGAAGGTCTTTGAAGATTCGAAAGTTGAACCCCCGATTCATTGGACCGTTCCAGATCCTAGATCGTATTGGACCGGTAGCATACCGGATAGCTCTTCCGCCGAACCTAGCCAACATCCACAATGTCTTTCATGTCTCTCAGTTGCGTAAGTATTATGCATCCCCCGATCATGTGCTTCAATCAGAGCAGATACAGTTGAGAGAAGATTTATCTCTACCACTCACGCCGCAACGGATTATTGATCATAAGATTCGCCAGACGCGGAACAAAGAGGTTCCTATGGTACGAGTGGTATGGGCGAACGGGGAAATAGAAGAGCAAACATGGGAGTTAGAAGCAGATATGAAAGGAGCTTATCCAGAGTTATTCTGAGAGGTATGGATCTATCTTTATCTTTCAATTTCGAGATGAAATTTTTTAAAGGGGGTGGAATGTAACAACCCGACTTCTCCCTTCATTTGAACTGTCAAATAATAAATAATTAAAAATATAATAAGAAGGAAAAGGTGAGATAAAAATGAAATAAAATTTAAATATTAATTTTATTTCTGTAATATTACTTAAAAATAATAATTCTGCGATCTCGTGGCGTCTGGTGACGTTTGGATCGAAATTAGGGTTTTATCGTAATTTAATCACGACTCACAGGAGTCTGTAAAATATATTCATATGAAAATAAATTCAAGAATATTCCAACTAAGATTTAAATATTAATAAGGAAAATTAATAGGTCACAACGGTATGTCCAAAATATTTTTAGGACTTCTGTACATAAATAGTTAATGAGCGAATATGACCGAAAACACACCGGGAGAAAATAGAATTATGGATGGATGGACAAAGGCCCTAAAGACCCACGGCACCCTCTCCCCCCACGAAAAACACACACAAGCCCGAAGCACACACACACATACACTTCAAAGCTTTCCTTTCTTCTTCCCAAGTTTCCAAGACTTCAAAGCTTCAAATCCACCAAGTTCAACCATCATCCTTTGCTTTCATCACCTTAATTCACCCATAAATTCATCAAGAAGACAAGCTAGCATCAAGGTTAGGAGGTTCTCTTCAAGTGGAAGCCAAGATAACAAGTTCCATAACCCTAATCTTCCATAACCTAGGTTTTATTCTTTCTTGGCCAAGAAGCTTTCAAGCAAGCAATCAAGCTTCAAGTTCATCCTTTCTCATCACCAACAAGCTCTTTAGGAAGTGGGTAACTTTAGTTTAACACCTCTTTGGTGATTATGTTGGTTGGATGTGCTTATGCATGTGTTTGTATGTTTCTATGCATGTATGTGTAATTATGTTAGAAGTTGGTTAGGCTTAGGAAGATGATTCTGAACGGTCTTGTGACCTTGATTAGATAGGATTATTATGCTTGGATTATGTGTGAAAGCTCAAGCAGGTTCCATGGAAGTCAAGGAGAGAAAATGAAAGAGATGTTGAATTCGGTTTTCAGGTCTTGCACAGGGTCCGCTGAGCGGAGTCTCAGGCGCCGCTGAGCGAGCTGAAGCCTACGTGGAAAGTTCAAAAAGATATTTTTTTGTAAGGCGGTGGAGAAGATTCGGGAGGGTGACAGTCGCTGAGCGAAGAGGTCATTACCGCTGAGCGATAAGACCTCTATCGCTGGGCGCGAAGGCTCAAACCGTTGAGCGAACATCAGTTTTCGCTGAGCGGCTTGAGGCTAGAAAATCTTATGGAACACTCTTGAGGCTCATAGTACAGTATTTGTTACCATATCTGTGATCGATAACTAAATTGTATGAATGTACATGCTGTATGTGAGGAAAATGCTCTGAACATGCGTATTACGTGTAGTCTGTGGTAAAATCTGTAGCATTTCATGCATTCATGATAAACCTAGTTCAAAGGCACTAGTATTAACTCTGAGATAAGTAAAGAGTTTGAAATGAACCATAGGGAACAAGCATGCCATGCTGCAGGTACAGAAATGCTGAAATGCTTAAATGCTGAAAAAAGGCCAATGCCCAATGCTGAAAAAGGGCCAATGCCCAATGCTAAACAAGGGTAAATGCCCAATGCTGATAAAGGCTATATGCCACATGCTGAAAAGGCCGTGATCACGTGAGCCAAACTATGATCCCACTTCAGGAGGCCAAGGCATCCTGAATGTGGAAGCCCGCCATAGGTGGTGTCGATATGGCATACCTGGAGGTGTGCAGTTACCACGCTTTTGCATTGTCGAAAGGGGGCAAGCTTAGGTGGGGGTACAATATCCGCCCACTGTCGAGGGGTCCCGAGGGGGCACACGGCAGGTGGAAGCCCACCGCAGGAAGGTCTAGACAGTGTCGGCCTACACTGAGGGTGCGAGGTTATTCCGTCATACTAATGTCAATAGAGGACATTACTATGGTGGGAATAACACATATTCCAAAGCAGGTTTATGCTGTCATATTCTGTTATGCACATGTACATTCTGTTAGGCATGTTTATTCCGATGATTCTGTCATGTTTATGCTGATGACTCTGCTAGACATATTCTGATGATTCTGTTATATTTATTCTGATGGCTCTGTTATGCATACTCTGATGATTCTGTTATACTGAATGTATTCTGAATGTATTCTGTTATGCATTCTGATTATTCTGGATGTATAGTTCTGCTGTTATGTCCGTACCGTCAAGAGCACGCTCGAGACGGCTATGTATATGCCCAAAAGGTTAATCAGCACGAGAACGTAGTAAGCAAGAGTAGTTCCCATATCACATAGTAATGTAGATAAAGCCGTTCAGATAGGCCAAATAATAAATGGTAGGATATTTAGTATGTATGTTCACTTAGAGATCTCTGAGCGGCCTGAAGTCCGACATAATCTGATACGAGACTCAGGAACTAAAGTTATTTCCACTGAGAACCTACCGTTCTCATTCCCACTGTTTTATGACTTCAGGTACCGAAGATGAATCTTATTTTGAAGATGCAGACGAGCCGCCAGCTGAGCCATGGGCGGCTAAGAGAAAGATAGATGTTTACATTTTTGCCAAGGGCATACTGAGTAGTATTCCAGTAGTCCTTGTATTTTGATGTGATGTATTCTGACTTATGTATTCAGTACTCCAGTTTATGTACATGTGATGTATATCTTACTTGCTGTATATACCGTTATGTGACTTTGTCTGATGGACCACCTGGATATGTATTGGATGTTTTACTATCTTACAGTTATACGCTTTGTTATATTGTTTATTCTGATGCATGGCTCTATTTTAGTAATTATGCAATGTAAAATGAAAAGTTTAAAAATTGGTCCTTATTTTCTTAAGCCACTATTTTCGAAAGATAACTATGGACTAAGGTGTTCTGACCAAGTAGACAACAACCTAGTGAGCATTGTTTACTACGTACGGGTAAACAGTTAGCTAGGGTGTTTCATTCCGCCTCCGTGGAGTCATCGGCCATGGGGTTCTCTTCCTCGGCTGGGGGTGTCCCTGGTATGGCGGCAAGTCCCAGGGAGCGGTGGATGGACCTGCCTCGGCATCGTGAGTGCGAGGTGTAAACCGACGGCAATAGGTTCAGGCTATTCTCATCCTGGCTCTTCGACG
This sequence comes from Nissolia schottii, assembly GCA_003254905.1. Lineage (NCBI taxonomy): Eukaryota > Viridiplantae > Streptophyta > Magnoliopsida > Fabales > Fabaceae > Nissolia > Nissolia schottii. The sequence continues at coordinate 69,924 of QANU01032132.1, forward strand.
GCAGACCGGGGGTGTGGTTGTGGCGTCCAGCAGTTAGGATCTATCTCCACATCCGTCTCGTATGGGGAAGGCTCTTCCGCGTCAACTTTTCTCAGTCGAGGACCACCCGCTGTGGATCTTGATCCGACAGGTGCTGGGGGTGCGGTTCTGAGAGGGTCGGGGTTGTCTACAATGAAGAACGCCCAAACCTCCGCCTCTTCCCCTATCTCGGGGTCCCTGTGTCTATACCTGCTGCGGAGAACCCGCCGCTTCTTCGGCGGTAGACTCATCGTACTCTCCTGAAGACATAAGTGAGTGGGCNATTGGAGGAAAAAGTCGGGTTGTTACACCATCCGTCTGACCCACCACAGGTCATTGAATTATCCGATATCCCACCACGCATTAGACGGTCACACATGCCTTCCGTATGACCCACCACAGGTCATTGAATTATCTGATACCCCACCATGCATTAGACGGCCACGCATGCCATCCGTTTGACCCACAAAATGTCATTGAATTATCCGATATAGTTTGACCCACCACAGGTCTTTCTATTGTTCAACCACATATTACATAGGCATGCATGCCATTCGTTTGACCCAACACAGGTCATTCAATTATCCAACCATGCATTAGACGGCCACGCATGCCATCCGTTTGACCCACCACAGGTCATTGAATTATCCGATATCCATCCATGCATTAGACGGTCATGCATGCTATCCATTTGACCCACCATAGGTTTTTCAATTATCCGACCACATGTTACATAGGCATGCATGCCATCCGTTTGACCCACCACAGGTCATTGAATTATCCGATACCCCACCACTTATTAGACGGTCACGCATGCCATCCGTTTGACCCACCACAGGTCATTGAATTATCCGATATCCAGTCACGCATTAGATGGTCACGCATGCCATCTGTTTGACCCACCACAGGTCATTGAATTATCCAACCATGCATTAGACAGTCACGCATGCCATCCCTTTGACCTACCACAGGTCATTGAATTATCCGATACCCCACCACGCATTAGACGGTCACGTATGCCATCCCTTTGACCCACCACCGGTCATTGAATTATCCGCTACCCCACCATGCATTAGACGATCATGCATGCCACCCTTTTTTCCCACCACAGGTCTTTCAATTATCCAACCACATATCACATAAGCATGCATGCCATTCGTTTGACCCACCACAGGTCATTGAATTATCCGATATCCCACCTCGCATTAGACGGTCACGCATGCCATCCCTTTGACCCACCACAGGTCATTGAATTATCTGATACCCCACCATGCATTAGACGGCCACGCATGCCATCCGTTTGGCCGACCAAAGTTCATTGAATTATCCGATATAGTTTGACCCACCACAGGTCTTTCAATTGTTCAACCACATATTACATAGGCATGCATGCCATTCGTTTGACCCAACACAGGTCCTTCAATTATCCAACCATGCATTAGACGGCCACGCATGCCATCTGTTTGACCCACCACAGGTCATTGAATTATCCGATATCCCACCTCGCATTAGACGGTCACGCATGCAATCCCTTTGACCCACCACAGGTCGTTGAATTATCCGATATCCCACCATGCATTAGACGGTCATCCATGCCATCCGTTCGGCCCACCACCGGTCATTCAATTATCCGATACCCCACCACGCATTAGACGGTCATGCATGCCATCCCATTGATACACCACAGGTCATTGAATTATCCGATATCCATCCATGCATTAGACGGTCATGCATNTGTAGGGTGATGAAGAAGGTAGAAGAGGGTTGTCCTCCAAGAGCCAAGCGTCGTCCAAGCTTCGGTCAGTCTTCGGTCAGCGTAACCGCGATTCACATGAGCAGAGTTTCAGCTAGGAGAGGAGTTTTTTTAATGAAAAATGGCTGAATGGCATGGCTATTTATATCCAAAATTCTTCCCCCAAAATTACCCTTTTACCCCTCCTCTTATTTACCATTTTGTCATTTCCTATTTTCTTAATTAATTAATTAATTCCAAAGATAATTAAAGAGTCAAATCAATGAATAGTAACTAAAATTTTTTATTATTTTCCTTGGGAAATCTGATTCCTCACGTGGGTTTTCAGATTTTGGACCTCTCCCGGTCCCGTTTCGCTCGTGTTTTATCGCTCGATGTCCCGGTGCTTCGCGTACGATCGTCCGAAAAGTATTTTGATCATACCGTCGCGATCTCCTAATTTCCCTTAACATAAGACTAAGGTTACTTAAAGGCATTTGTGAATTTTTCTCTAGAGGAGTATTCTTCACAGATACGTTGGACGCGTCGGTAATTTCCAACGGCAGAGAATCGGCATTCTGCTGTCTACAAAAATTTCACGCGATGTCCAACCCTATGTTCTATGGACATTTAACCTAAGAGTTTCCCATCCTAGCCCTCCAATCACATGTTAAGAATTATTTAATATCTATTCTTGCGAATATTTCTCTAACAGGAAAGCGGGATGTTACACAATTTGTACCCCTTCGGTACAGCATGCATATAGGAAGAAGCCATCATGAGAAAAGTAGCGAATTAATACAACATCTTGGTCATTTAGAGGAGCTTCTCAACAAGAGATATAATTATGCATCGAGCGGATATTGGCGCCAGAGCACCAAGACAAGGAAAGTTGGCCCCAAACTGGGAAGAGTCTCTTACATGGTAATAGAAGCACTTGACAAAGGAGCTTACAAGTTGTCAACATCTGATGGTAAGGAAATTCCAAGGACGTGGAATGCCATGAACCTTAGGAAGTTTTACATATAATTACTAAAACTTAGTTATTTGTTTCACAAGCTTAATTTTGCAATTTGTAATAAAGGATAGACCTTGCCCACTCTTTGCCCTGTCTCTTTAGCAGCAGCCTTTTTGGCAAGAAGTATGCCAGGTCCCTATCACTCAATAAAGTGCAGATTCACAATCCATTTTTGCAAGCTTCCCCTTTTCTATGCCTCACATATGCAAGCAACACCTCAGACAAAGCTTTATTAAAGACGTGACTAGTAAAATACACACACATGCATATATATATATATATATATATATCCCCTAAACTAATCATTCAAGCGTTGAGTGCCAAGCCACACCATGAAAGGCAATTAAAGCATCCACCAAGTGTCAAGCGTGAAAGGACGCAAGATAATTGGCACTGCAAAAAGCCAAGAGTTAAGCCCCGCCAGTATATGACCAACACTTGTGCATCTCAAGGCAAGAGTAAGCCTCCAATATTCAATTAATACATATGCAGAATAAACCTATGGCCAACTGGAAGGCATAGGCAAAGCCTTTACATAAGGAAAAGGCTTCGAGAAAATATATAATCAAAATCCAAATAGGGATAAATGAGAGAAAATATACAAGCAAGAACTTTACTTCTCATTTCATAAACAACCAGATTACATATGATAAACCAAGTTATAAAAGGCCTACATCAAGCAAGCATTGCTGGCCTTGGATTACAAATACTAAAGCAAAAAATCCAACACCCAACCTCGACTACAGACATGATATACAAAATAACTACACAAAAGTAACCATCACCCACCATCTTGGACTTTGTCATTATTACTTCCCCAAGATGGAAAACTAGAGAGGATCATCATCTTGGACTTTGTCTGGATGGCAAGCTACAGGGAGACACAAGTCATTCCTCTGACTCCAGGTTTGTCACCGCCTTGATGTTATCAGTCTGGGGATTGTAGGCTTTGTCTAGAGACACCACCCCCAATCAAAATCTTGGACATGATAGCGGACTTGTCCCATGGTATGCTTGAAGGGCTCATCCATCACCTCCTTTGTCAAAGTTAGGCACCAACGATATTCTACCTTGTAGAAAGCAACGTCAGCCTCATGCTTCATACAGAGTTACTCATAAGTCTGAAGTTGAGAAAGAAGTTTTCACTCTACTTTGGTAGATACCATCTTGGCCTCAACCTCCTCGATCCTTCCATGAAGACGGTGTACCTTAGACTCCCTCTCTGCCTCAGCCTGGGTCTTTAGAAAAATTTGCTCCTCCAAAGAAGCCTTCTCTACAGATAGTAGCTCGCTCCCCTCTTTCACTCCATGGAGCTCCCGCCGATACCCTATGAGAAAATGCTATTGTCCAAGTGGCTGCAATAATCCAACTCCTATGGCCAAACACGGTTGATGGACCTGGCGGTGTTTGGAGATGGCCTAAGGGAGCCCTCGCCTCGAGAACTCTGTCCGTGAAAGCTTTCCTTGCACGGACATTTTAGCTGAGCCTAGGGCCACCCCACACTTATGGCCCGATTAAGGGACTCCACTTCCATGTTCATTATTAGGTGGAGTTTGCACCCTATTTTATTATTCTATTACTGAACATTGCATACTAAGAATGTGTGTTTTAATGCTTAATTAATATGTTTTGGACATTATCCTCTTTTGTGAGAAATTTAGAAAAACACAATTTAAATCACTATTTTTATCGTAGAATTTAATATGTAGATTTCTTTTGTTCTTTTTTAGTTTTCTATTTTAATTGCAGAAAATAAATTGTCAAAAGGATTGAAACATCCTAACTAGCTAGCTTATGCTTAAGTCATATGGCAGACATGTCGGGTTGTCATCAACTTGATGGGATTACTCATAGTCCCTATATGTTAGAAAATATCTTTATAATAGTATGGACCATTTAAAACATTTTATACTTCTCATTCATTAATTACAATTATGAGCCACACGTGATAGAAGATATACATACAAACATTAAAGCCTTGTGGGCTTAACGATCAACATGCGAGCATTTGTTTACCCAATATACATACATCCACACCAAATGGTGCTCCCCAACATACAATAACAGAGTAAATAAGTACATATACATTACACATTATAATAGTAGTACACCTTAAGAAGTTAATAGGGTCAAACACAACTTTATACACTATATATACTAAGGACACGGTTAGTCCCCGTGCGTCCGTACAAAAGTCATTATGAAAACCAAGAAGAGCAAAATCCGCTGCGTAGCTACAACGACTATCCCTACTCGGGGGCTGCATCATCTTCTGAGTTCTCTTCTTCCCCTTCTGCTGCCATCGCTTCCTCTTCGTCTTCTTCGGAGTCTATCTCCATTCGATCATCCTCCTCCGTATCCTCGATCACTATGGGGTGGTCAGCAGATGCCCCCGGGGTCAGTAGTAGCTCAAGCGGGGATCCTATATCTAAAAAGGGGTCATCCTCAGCAGCAGCCGGCAGGTACACGTGGGTTTCCATAATGATCCCGGTGATTGGATCAATCCGCAGGGTCATGCTGATCAGCGAGTGGTCATCGTTGGCACTTGGAATCACAAGTGAGTGCGGATGAGAACAATGCGTTCTTACTGGGTAGCTATAAAGCTCTCTATTATTCTTTGACTCGGTTATGATTCAGGCCGCTCAGGAGATCTCTAAGTGTCATGCCATTCTAAGAGTCCTAGTCCAATTTTTGTCTTGTTAATCCTGAACGGCTTTATCTAAGTTACTAAGTTCAGAGGGACAAACTGTAACACCCTCGGTTAGCAGCTTATGCTTAAGTCATAAACTGCGTCTGCTAGGTTGTTAACTGCTATGTGGGAATACTGGTAGTCCCTAATTATCTGTGGAAAATAACTAAGTCAACTGAAAATAGGGACCCATTTTTTTTCTTTAAAACAGTGTAATCGTTAATCTAGAGCCATGCGTTTGGACTATGTTGAGTCCCGTATAGTCGTACAATAGATAAATACGTACGTCGTCCGTCATACACATACATACATAAACAATAAGGTAAATAACACCAAGTCCTTCTCGTAGGGAATGGGCTCGCGATCCGCGGAAGTCTCGGGCTCTGGGACGACCGGTGGTGTAACGCGGAGAGGTGGGGGACGGTTCACGACCAGCACTGTCCATAGCTCTGCATCCTCCCCTGTCTCAGGATCCACTGTCCTAAACCTGCTGCGCAGGATCCGCCTCTTCCTCAGCGGGGACGTCATCTATCTCGCCTGAAGCCATAAGTGAGTGGGGGTGAGAACAGTAGTTCTCAGTGGTTAACTATGACTGGGGCTGTGTTTACTCAATTATGCTCCGGCCGTCCAGGAGATCTCTAGTGTTCATGCGTCTAGACATCCTACCAGTTATTTTCTTGCCTAAGTTCCTGGGCGGCTTTATCTGGTTACTAGGTGACAGCGAACTAATCTTTCTTACTAAGTTCTCGTGCTTTCTATCCTCGATCGTTCTGACTATACTACTCATATGCGTATGCCTGGTGACCCTGCCCCATGCGTTCCTTGTGAGCATGGCGACATGGTCGGGACACCGCGACGCTTCAATCACATAGGTATGTATGCAAGGTGATCGTGTCCCATGCGTTCCTTGTGAGCCTGGTGACGTGATCGAGCCCCATGCGTTCCTTATGAGCATGGTGACGTACACAATGCCTGCGTTCCTTGTGAGCCTGCCCTTGTGCACATGCATGAACTTTAAGCTTTTAAGTAAATGGTACCATTACTTTCTTTCTCTTCCGCGTACCGGCTTACCCGGGTTAACGTCTTTCATTCTTCATATTTCAGTATCACATGCACTTTATCTTTCTTTCTTATTTTGGTTCTTACATTCATTATACTCTTCATTCATTGTCCTTGGTCATAACGTAGTTTCTATTGATCTATCCTCATGATGCATGCATGACTTCAATACTCATATACATGTTCATGGCACCTTACAGTGACACATAATAAAAACACATGCTATCATAAATTCAATGCATAGACTTCTTCATGCTAAATACTTGGTGGAATATCACGAACTCGGAACCACTCTCATCTTCCGGGAACCTCCGCGGAACCCACTTAGCACTACTCTCGATGCCCACCCAACGCTCTTCGCGTAACATGCTCGGCTTTTCAGGGATCCTCCGCGGAACCCTACTCAACACCATTCCTGGTGCCCACTCTTCGCGCGATCCTCTCGGCTCTCAAGGTCTCCTCCGCGGAACCATGTGCAACACCCTTTTTGGGTGCCCGTTCATCAACTCCATGTAACTTCCTCAACTCTTGGGGATCCTCCGCGGAACCCCACACTGGGCCCTTCCGAATACCTACTCCACACTTCTCACGTAACTCCTTGTATCCTCCCTGGTTCCTCCGCAGACCCAGACCACACCATTTCTGGTGCCACTTGGGAAACTTAGGGAACCACTCGATCATGCCAGGGTTCCTCCGCGAAACCCTCTTGGTACTACTTCTGGTGTTCACGTAAATACTTCGGGCATTCTTCAACCCTCCAGTGTAACCTACTCCACTAGTCAGGAGTCCTCCGCGGACTCGCTCAGGAACTCTCCAGGTTAGTACTTAGCACTCTAGCTAACCATTCGGACACTCTAGGGGAACACTTGACGAATCTAAGGGTTCAACTCCACTACTCTAGGGCATCCTCCGCGGATACCACTGACTCAACCTTCCAGGGGCCCTACGCGAAACCCCAACCTGCACCATCCTTAGCTCTCACTCACTCTCCAAATGCTCCTCTCACGCACTTCCGGGACCCCATGCGGACCCATCTAGTACCACTTCTGTCCTACTCATCAACTCTAAACTCTTCTCAGTACCCCTCCGCGGATCACCTCGGCATCCAGCTCCTGATCATTCTCTCTTGTTCCCTTAATCCTTTCTCACGCTCATACCCCGCATCCCACCGTACTTTGGGCAACAGCAGGACATTCATATTCATGCGAGACAACATAATACTTTCCAGCAAACAACAATAGCATTTATGAAGCCTTGGTGGTGGTGGATGAGAGCTTGAAATGAAGCCTTGCAAGCCTTGATGCTTCCCAAAGCTTGAGCCTCCCTTTCCTCAACGGTGAGGACCTTGCACGATGGAGAGGGTGATGTTGTTCCTGTTGCAGTGGAAGAAGGGAAAAAGGAAAAGCTGAGACGAGAAGACTTTGGGGTGCTGGGGTTCCGGTCTTGAAGAGAGGTGGAAGAAGAAGAGAATGTGCTTGAGCTTCTTGAATGCTTAGGAGTGTGTTTGAAAAATGAGAGAAAGCAATTGTCTCTTGAGGCTTTAGAGAGCTTCTCGGTTTTGGGAGTTTGGGGAGAGAGAGGTTGCTTGTTTCTTTGGGTGTAATAAATGTGGGAATAGTGGAAAGCATGGGCAGGATGTGATTAAGCATTTGAAGTGTAAGAAAAGTAATTGTGGATGTAAGTGTAGAAGCACAATTTAGGGGATCATTTTTGTGCACAATTTCCCAGCTCTAGCCGTGCAGCCCTTCAGCTCTAGGTGCTGAAATTTCATTTTCTCCCGGACCCGGTTCTCTCGTGTTTTATCGCTCGCAGTATCGGTGTGTCGCGTGGCTATCCGAAAAATATTCTGTTTATACCGTCGCGAACCTCTAATTCCCCTCTACCTCTGGGTATTAATATTTAAAGATGTTTTTGTGAATTTTCCTTCGAGAGAATATTTTCACCGACATCTTTTGTACGTCAGAAAATTCTATCGGCGTACAGCGGCCGTTCGGCTGCCGGCCGGACTTCATAATGCGACACGTCTTATCTCCTAGGAATATTCTAATTAATAATCTCTCCTTTTTAATTCTCTAATCGTGATTAGAAATTTACTTTAATAATTATGCGTATAATTATTTCTTTAAGAAAAATCGGGATATTACACAAACTAATCTTCAACCTAGTTATTAGGGCTTCTCTATCGAGCTTCTTATTATCAACCGTTCGGTGCCTCTAGGGTTATCTTAGGGCAATCGGGTCGAGCCTGCTTACCCTGCATACTCTTGTATAGGCATACACATATTTATACACTTATACAAATATATAATCTATGCATGAGGGGCTTGGGAGATCCCTTATGCGCCTTAAGGCTGCGTCCCTTTTCGTTACTTCTCTTGTCCATCATTTTCCATCGCAATCTGTGGGACCGTCATCCCCATTTGGCTATGACCCTCTTAATATTACTGTACCGTTGGCGACCATGCAGTGCTCCTTTCGTGAGTGGTAGCTAACCACGACTGCTCGCAAGCATACTTTCATCAGTTGACGATAGGAAATGACTGTCGTGCTTGCAGGATGGTGGGGGGTCCATCCTGTCGATGGCCCAAGAGTGGACTCGTACTTTGCTTAACTTTATTTTTAACTTGAGCTCTTGCATGCCTACTTGGGCAGCCTTACTTTCTTTCTTTCTTTCTTTCCTTCTTTAAACTTAATCTTTGCTTTACTTTCTTTCTTTCTTTCTTTGCACTTCCGGGCAGAGCCCGCGTTTAGGTCTAAACCTGCGTTTCTTAATTCTTTGACCAGTTTACCTTGTGAAACTGGCGGGGGCTTATTAGCTTTGACGTGCCAACGTAGGGGAGTTCTTATTACATAACTATTTACTTTCTTCCCGACATACCGAGCCCTTGGTGGTCGGAACCTTCTTAAGAAAACCTCATTATTCCCTAGGGTTCATTTATGATCTTGGAAGTTAGTTTAAGTGTGAAATTCTATTGATCTAGGGTTGCCTCCTAGACCTAGTGACAACCATGTCCTCATGATGCTTTAGTATTGGGGTAAAGTTTATGATACAAACCAAACACATACTCAGATTGAAGAAACAAAATGATGGGGTTTTAAATCCTGGAGTCATTCGAATGACACCCAGAGTCATTCGAATGCCAAAGGAGTAACCCTCAAAATAGTTCTCAAGATGAGTTATTCGGATAACCTTGGATAGATCATCCAAATGACCTGGCCTTATACTTAGCTTCGTCAAAATGGAGGGTTCATTCGAATGACTAATTCCATCCATTCGAATGACGGATACTTGGAAAATTTTTAGCAAAAGTTTTGGGTTTTCATTCGAATGACCCCAAGGCCTGGTCATTCGAATGGTTAGTTTCTGACTTAGTTTTTAAGGGTGTTTTCTAGTGGTTTATTCGAATGACCCTTTTAGGGTTATTCGAATGATCACCAAATTTTGCATTTATTTTGATAAATCTCACGGTTCATTCGAATGACCATGGCTCCAGTCATTCGAATGACCACAGACCTGCAACGTTATTTTAGCTTTCTTTTCTCGAATCTGTGGCTCATCTACCTCAATCATTCAGTCTTCCACAGATTTGCAACCAATAAACACACCCAACATACACAAGCATATTTCAACAGTTTAACAAGCATATATATATATATAGTTTCACAAACACACATTCATAAATGGGGTTTCACCCACTTTTCTCAAGAAGAAAGATAGAAGAGTTTTGAGGAGAGTTCCCACGGATGGCTTGGAGTTCCAAGCTGCTGGTTGTCCACTCAAAGTAGATTGTTGGGAAGATAAGGAAGATTATGTGTGTAGGTGGGTGTGTGTGTGATGAATTCGGGAGATCTTGATGGTGGTGGAGAAGAATGGAAAAAGAGAAAAATGGAGAGGAGAAGGCAGCAGAGAAGAGCTTTGGATGGTGAGTGAGGTGAGGGAAGTGAGGGAAATTGAGTTCCAATGAAGCTTACGATGGTGATGATGAGTACACAGTGGGTGAGGTGAGGATCTGGTGGGGTTGGTGTGGGAAGCATGGCCTGTGCCGTGCTACAGGTAGGGAGCCGCTTGGCTCAGAAATTTATGCGATTTTCGGTCCCGTTTGTTTGTTAGCTGTCTGGTTACGCGTGCAAGCATGCGTGCAAAAAATTAACAGATAGTACGAAAATTATCTACGCAAAATTCTACATTAAACTGGAATTTAAAATAAGGAACGTAAATCAATATCAGGAATTCATAATTTTTAATTAAGTTTTTCAGTCTTAAGTAATTGGTTTCGTGATTTATCCACTGCGCGAGATTTCCTCAGGGAAAGTGGGATGTTACAAGGATCATTGAAGATTTGAGCGAGATTTGATAAGATATAAATTTTTAATAAGATATTTCAAGAGAAGATTTCGACCAATAAATACAAGATTGAATTCAAATTCAAAACGATTTGGTCAAAGATTTGTTGAGGATTTAAAGTGCTGACTTTGCCACGGATTTTGTGCCAGGATTGAGATTGAATCTCGATTTGACCTCAACTACAAAGTTATAGATCTATCTCTTAGCTTTAATTTGAGATTTGAATCTCCTCAATCCGATATCTGTAGTCAAAGTTATTGCGATTTTACTAACGATTGTGATGAAAGTGTGGGATTTACACTCACTTTGTTTCAGTCCTCTATAAATAAAACATCCTCTCTCAACAACTAGACACAACTTCATACTTAGCCTCCACTTTTGTTTTCTACACTTTTTCCTTTTATTTTATTCACTTTAGGTTTATGTTAGTAGTGCTTAGTTATTAAGTTCTTCAAGGATTGTTGGAGCACTTGCATTGACAACGCAAGCTCCCAATTATTTGTGAAGTTCTTTCGTTATTTTAATCAAGTTTTGTTATTTAATTCTCCGTTATTTTCTACTCCCGTCATCTCTTTATTTATTATGAGCCTTTATCCTCTACCCATGGAGGAGTAGTTTCTTAATATCTTGCATGTAGGAACTCTAGATTAAGATTAATTTGAGGTCTTGTGCTTAATGTAACATCCCAAAATTCTCCCCTTACAAAGGTTTGGCGAAATTAATAATTTCGCGTAATTAAAGTGGTCACAAGACAGTTGTTTAGACTGGGAATTAATTATAAAGGTTCCTTAAATCCAAAATACCAGTCCAAATAATGGTTTTGTAAGCTCACGAAAATGTCGCGAGTGTTGGGTTAATTTTCGTTCAGCACCAGAAATCCCGTTAGGTCCCAAAAGGTATCCGTAAAATATACTCCCACAGAGATATGTTCACGAATACCTTAACCTGACATACCATCATGACCAGAAAAATTAGTAGATCGTAGATATGTGTTCGGATGACAAAGCCTTGACAGAACATAAAAGAACTTAGCTTTCCTACCTGTTCCAACTAGCACAGAAACTTGTAACAGTATATGAAAGTAACTGTGGATTTACTGCACGTATGCATCATGAGGACTCGGTCGTCATTACGACTTAGGACAACCGTAGATAACTAGCGGTTATCACCTAATGTTTTAAAAGATCATAACTGAATCCTAGGGAACAATGACAGGTGTAACATCCCGCTTTCTCCTTAGTGAAAATCTCGCTAGATAAATGCATAGAAATTCTCATTGTAGGTTAAACCATTAGAAATATGAACTCTTAGGTTAAAAGTGTCTGTAGAAATAATTCTGCTCATTTTCATAAAAGGCTTAATTAAGTTTTTAGCCCTTATAAAATTAGGAAGTTTGGTTTTAGTCCCTGTGTGAAATTTTTAGTCCCTGCAAAAATTTAAAGTTTGGTTTTGGTCACTGTGGATGGCTGGAGTTAACGGCGATGACGTGGCTGTTAACGTCACTGACGTGGCGTGCCACGTGGCGTGCAATAAATTTAAAATTTTAACCCATGAACCGACCCAATCTTAGGATCCGACCCGGTTACTTTAAAATTAAAAAAAAAAAATATGATGACCTAAATCTACCCACCCTCAAATCAACCACTCCGTCGTCATCTTCCACACGCACTCCCCCTCTCCGCTTACCCCACCTCCAATGCATTTGCTGGGGAAATTCCACGAACCTATGGTTTTCTTAGTTCATTGGTTGTTCTTTCTTTGTCTCGTAATGGTGTTTCCGGTTCGATTCCTTCGGAGATTGGTGATTGTTGGCAACTCCAAGTGCTGGATTTGAATTTATTTCATACTAGATGTCCAACTAGTCTCTCAAACCTCACTGCTTTGAAGCATTTGAATTTGTCCAACAACGATCTTAAGGGTAAGATCCCATAAACTCTTGGTTCAAGATTCAACGATGCATTCGTCTTTGCAATGAACTGGAGGCTATGCGAAAAGCCTCTGCATAGAGAGTGTTCAAAGGCAAGGAGGCGAAAGAGGAGAAAACTCATAATCATCATAGGCGTGGCCATGGCAGGAATATGCATCTTGGCATTGTGTTGTTGTGACTACGTCTACAGCCTCCTGAGGTGGTGAAACAAGCTTTGGCAAGGGGTAACTGGAGAAAAGAAACGGAGGCCCAAAAGCATAGGGTCAGGAAGAAAAAGAGGTAGAGGAAGCGGTGAAAGCAACGGAGGCCCAAAGCTAATAATGTTCAACAACAAGATCACCTACGCGGAGACACTGGAAGCTACTAGAAACTTCGACGAGGAGAACGTGCTGAGTAGGGGAAGGTACGGCCTCATCTTCAAAGCCTCATTCCAAGACGGCATGGTCCTCTCTGTCCACTGCCTACCCGACGGGATTGCGTGTCGGAGATGACGACGGAGTGGTTGATTTGGGGGTGGTTAGATTTAGGTCATCAGATTTTTTTTTAATTTTAAAAGTAACCGGGTCGGATCCTAAGATTGGGTCGGGTCATGGGTTAAAATTTTAAATTTATTGTTATGTCACGTGGCGTGCCAGGTGGCATGCCATGTCAGCGTCATTAACGGCCACGTCATCACTATTAACTCCAGCCATCTACAGGAGCCAAAACCAAACTTCAAATTTTTACAGGGACTAAAAATTTCACATAGGGACTAAAACCAAACTTCCTAATTCCTAATTTTACAGGGGCTAAAAACTTAATTAAGCCTTCATAAAATTCTACAGACACTAGAATAAATCATTTTTGTCATCCGAGTACAATAGAGTGTCTAAGGTATCTGTAAAATATACGGTTACAGAAGAAAGCTCACAAATACCTTAGATCAACCTAAATTCTTCCTTAGAAAAATTAGGAGATCACAAGGACGTGATCATAATATTTTTAGAATAATCATACGCGAAATACTAGAACCGGGAACGACCAAACGTGATCAAAATTAATCTGCATGTGACCATTAATTCTTGGCCACAAAAAGTGGCCAAGACACAAAGATCATGCACGGCCAAGGATGGCCCAAATGGCTAAGTCAACAATTCAAAGAAGTGAGTCATGGCATGAGTCACCATGCTTAAGTCATGGATCATGTCATAAGAAGGGCAAAATGGTAAATTGGTCCAAGGACATTTTGGAAAAGTGAAAATTCAGCCAAGGCCTATAAATACCCCATGGAATCTGAAATTTTGGAGGAAAAAAGAAGAACCTTGCCAAAACTCTGTCCAATTACATACCCAGTTGTTATCTGATAAGTGCCCAATTTACGCAATTTTGATATATTAAAATGGCACTTATTCGCTTATGTTTTAAAGAATTATCTAACATAAATCCCCATTTTTTTGTAGGTTTATAATATATTTTGTAAAATGGATTCAAGCAGATTAAATGAAGAAGAATCCCTAAAGAATGGAGCACAAGGGCAAAAGCGGAAAAAGAAGCAAAATGATGAAATCAAGAGCTTCCGCTCAGCGATAAATCAAAGGCCGCTCAGCGCACATACGACAAGGACCGCTCAGCAACTGTGCCTTAGCCGCTCAGCGGTTGTACCACCGGAGCCACTTGCAGCCGCCGCATTAATTGCACCAGCTGGCGCCAGCCTGGACTACGGCGCCGCCCTGCAAAAAGCTGCTGGCGCATTTATTAAGCCACGTGAAATGATGACGCCGCTCAGGGACTAAGCCTTTTCGCTCAACGATAACAACTAAACCGCTCAGCGGTGGTACCCAAACCGCTGAGCAATGCCATCAGATTTTGCCTATAAATAGAGGAGGCCGTGCCATTCATGAACCATTCTTCCATACACCTTCTTCCCCCCACAAAACACTCCATTCTTTTACACTTTTTTAGCATAGTTTAGTTTAGCAACAAAGAGTAGGCCGGTGAAGGAGCTAGGAGATCGAGGAAGCTTGGCGAACCGCTGTCATGATAGCGTGGTAACGTGTCATTGTAAGCGTCTAAACCTTGCCTTTGAGATTCTCTTGTAAGATGGATTTCTAATCCTCTTGTTGTTGGGATTTTGATCATTATTGTAGTATGATTATATCCATGTAACTATTGCATATGAATCTATCTGTTTCTATGATTCGCTTGAATGATTTTATGCTTAATGCTAGCTTTTGTTTAGTGTTTTGAATCTTAATTTGGGACTTACTTGTATGAACGAAAGTTATACTAATTAAGTCATAACCAAGTTAATGTCAATATTGCTATGCTTAACTAGATTCTAGGCTTGAAAGTTGTGAACGAAAGTTACAATTATCAGAGCCGGACCTAAATCAATTCATCTAATCTTAATTGCCATAACTGGAATAAGGATTAGTCGTTTTAACATCTGGAATAACGCTGGCGTACTTTGTTAAGCTTGTGTGCGAAAGTGACAGTTTAATAAAGGAAACCTGTGATCTTTTCATGTGCGAAAGCAATGAACAAGTTAAGAACTGGTGGCGGGAAATCAATGAAATGATAGTTATGTGTAATAAGTAACTGGATGAATGAAAATATGATATGATTCAATTCCCAACAAGCTTCCGAATCTACCTCTGATTTGTTGCCTATTGACTTTTTTGTTGTTTATTTATTTAAACTATCAACAAATTTACCAGACCTTCACTTCATTGTTTAATTAACTAAACTCAAGAAAGGTATTTTTGCAACTCCCTATGGATTCGACTATACCCGACTATACTGCAATTGGATCCCTTGTGGATCTGAAAGCCGTAAAGAAGGATATATTATTTTGAAACGACTGAGAGTTCAAATTAAGCTTCTGACAAAAGCATTGAACAAACACGTACATTTGGCTTTCATCATTATCTTGTCAAACCACAGACCCAAAAACTTTCCTACACAAACCCTAGCCAAGATTCCCTAGAGATTTCTTAACCCTAACCCACCAAAATTCCTCTTATGTTCTTAGAAAAAGCTTGGAGGAACCTAGCCTAGGACCAGAGCTTGGAAGCCATAGCAAGTCAGGAGTTTATAGAAAACACCTGAATTGTTAGCAGAGCAAAACAAGTGGGTAAATCGACCTATCCACTATCTATGTGGTTTATGTTAGATGATATATGATGTTAGGATGTTGTATGTGATCATGACTATATATATGTGTGTTGTTGATATTTGTCTGGAACTGCTGGTGTTATCTGTGGCTCTATCAGAATTTGGGAAAACCTAAACTAGGAATAATAACATTACGTTTTTTTAGAAGGACTGTATGTTGGGAATTTTATCATGAAAAAATAATTTATTTTTGGAATCTACACAAAAAATTGAGTGGGGATGTCAAGTTTTGTGATTTTTGGAGTCCCCGATGAATTTCTCAGCAAACAGATAGAAAACGATGTTTTCGAGCAACAAGGGCAAAATGGGAACTTTGAGTTTTGGGAATGAAAAACTGGGTTGATTTTCAGAAAATATGGGTTTAGAACTATCAAAAACCTTAAGGGCAAGTCTTGAGTCCATTGAGCTTTTGAGAACTAAAATTCCAAAGAAAACAGGGTTTTACAGGTGAAAAATAGCAGTTTTGGGAAAAAGGCTATACCAGTAATTTCGTGAACTTGGGGTTGAAATATGAATTTCTAAGTATGAAAAATGATATTAGAGCTATGAGAAACCTTGGGGTAAGGTCTTGGATCTCTCCGATTTCTGATCACTAATTTATGATAGAAAGCGGACATTTTCAGAAAGCGGACATACACCGTAGTTTCAAGCGATGCTCATGGCTATGTTTACGTTGGGTTATCTTAGGTTTTATGACATGATGATTTCCTTGATGAACTTCAATTACTTATATTGAATAGGGAAATTTATGCATGCTTTGCGATTGATGGAATAATTGTTGGGTATATGTTAGGTTATGTTGAGAAATGCTTTGAGAAATGAAATTATGTCTCTTTTACTTGTTGAAATTGATGATGAAAGTTAGAATAAGTGTTCTTCATATTGGATTTGAGATTTCTGAGCTGTGTTTATCATACATGAATTGATGTTGTGAGATATTGAGCTATGTCTATTATATATGAATTGTTGCATTGAGACATTGAACTGTGCATATGATGAGAAAGAAAGAGAATGATACCACCTCTAGAAGTTCCAAGGTTCGGCTATTGTGTGAAGGTCTAAGTCCCAGTCGAGTCCAAGTTCCGACCCCAACGCCATCCAAGGGTGGTAAGCCCGGTCGTGGTTGGCGATATATTCATGGTCAAGACCATTCAGGTTGAGCACTGCCTGGTCGCCACGATGCAGGCTGTGAGCATGGTTATAGCGGTGTGGCCGCAGCTATAAGGGACAAGGGAAGATATGCTTATAAGTCAAGACTTATAAAGCATGAGTATGAGTGGATGCAAGCTGAAGCTTATAATTAAAATGGGCACGGTTATAAGTGGATGCAAGCTGAAGCTTATAAGCAAAATGGTTTTCATAAAATGAGGATTTTTAGACAATATTTCTAACTATATGAATTATGTGACAGTTTGTGACCTAAGAGTTAGAATAGAGAACAGATAACATAGATAATGAAAGAATAGGTTCCCTCAGTCACATAGTAAAATAGATAAAGCTGCTCAGGCCTAGTATGAATTAATAACTAGTATGGATGTAGTATAACTGTGACACTTAGAGACCTCTAAGCGGCCTAGATCATAAATGAGAATAATAAGTTCCCCCGATACCAAGGTTTCCCACTGAGAGCGCAACGTTCTCACCCCCACTCATTCATGACTCCAGGGTTTGATATAGAGCAAGGGGAGGAGCAGCATGAGGAAAAGCAGTACTGAGGAAGGCGAGCAGAAGAATAGGCTATTAGTTAGTAGACTATATGTGTTTGTCCTACTATGTTAAGTATTTGTACATAACAACTATGATATTCCATGTGTAATTGTTTGTGAATGTATGGTATAGACAACTGGTTGCTATCTTGTTTGAATGTTGACTATATCTCATTAATATTAGTTAAGCATGCTACGTTACCGCTCGCAATATATGCTCTAACGTGTACAAGGTTCATAGTTTACACTATGATACGTGTAAAAGAAAGTTTAAAATTGGTCCATATTTTTTGGGTAACTATATTTTTAAACTCATAAGTGGGACTAAGTACTATCCCAACCAAACTAGATAATAACTTAATAAGCAAGTTTGTGACTTAAGCGTAGACTAGCTAGCTAGGGTGTTTCATTTGGTATCAGAGCAATTAAGTCCTTTAGAGTCTGAGGGCTGAGCTGCACTATGCTTTCGAGCATGATGACGGTGTATGACTCTGCTAAGTTGTATGTGCTAAGCCATGTGTACCAGCCTATCTTGAGATTGATCACCTCGGAATTGTGCAGGTACTACAGGTTAGACATGACATCCTACAGAGATACTACACTTGGCGAGGACAATTTGTGGGCTTACTCGTGCCATAACTGACTCAAACAACCATCGACAAGCTACGCCAACCAGTGAAGAGACGGATACCCAGAAGTTTATGGATTTCTGCAGAGCTAATCCTCCTATCTTTATGGGGGTTAGAGGTTCAGAGCAGATCCATAGCTGGCTGAGAGAATTGGAGAAAAATTTTGAGGATATTCCCTGCTCAGAGGCACAAAAGGTTAGGTTTGCCTCTCGAAGGCTGAAAGATGATGCTTTGGAATGGTGAGACTCGACTAAGCCCCTTCTGGAGCAGGAGCATGCCCCAGTTACTTGGGCGCAATTCAAGGAAGCTCTTCTTAGTAAGTACTTCCCTGAAGAACTAAGAGAGCAGAAGGAAGCATAATTCATGGGGTTAAGATAGGAAAGGATGACTGTTACAGAATACACTGTGAAGTTTGAGAGACTTTGCAGATACTCACAGACTTACCAATTGAATCCTAACGAAGGGTGGAAGTGTGGTAAGTATCGACAAGGACTGAAGGAGGAATTACAGGCATTGATAAATGTGCTAGGAATCAGAGATTATGCTACATTGGTGAATAAGAGTTTGGCTCAGGAAAAGGCCAATACAAGCTTGGCAATTGTGCGAAATAAGAGAAAGATGGATAATGCTGGGAGTTCGCAGTGGGAACCCCGAAGGAAAGGTTCGTTTCAGGCCCCGATGGCTAACAGGGGTAGAAGTCAATACCCTCTGTAGCAACAACAGGGAATGAGGAGAGCACTGAATCAGGTTAGAGCAAGACCCCCAAGGGGTGGGCAGCAGGTGATGAGGCCCCAGGTACAGGGAGGAGCTTCTAACCAGGGCGTACAAGGGATGCAACAAAGGGAAGATAGGTCGTCAATTTGTCCAAAGTGCAGAAAGTTACATCAAGGTGAATGCTTGGCCAGACAGAACGCTTTTTACCGATACGGAAAGGAAGGCCATTACGCCAGAGCCTGTCCAACTTTTCCACCCCAGTGCAACGCCAGGGCAGAGTGTTTACTATGGTAGCTGTGATGAGGTGCAGGAGGAAGAAGGTCTATTGCAAGGTAAGTGTTTACTCAAGGGCAAGCTTTTGAATGTCTTATATGACTCCGGAGCATTACACTCCTTTATATCCAAAGATATTGCGAAGAAGCTAGAATTGCCCTTCACATTGCTTCCCTACACATTGAATGTATCCACACCTAATGCACCACCTGTAACCACGTGTTGCGCGTGTCTTAAGTGCTTGCTGCAAGTGCAAGAAAGACGGGTTGTGGCAGACTTGATTTGTCTTCCCCTAGTTGGATTAGACATAATCCTAGGAATGGATTGGTTGCACACCAATCAAGTGGTCTTGGATTGTGCCAGGAAACTGGTGATCTTTCCTCTAGCCGACGCTAGAGTGCTAGTTCCAAAAGGGGAGCCAACCGTGCTGTATTGTTGTCCGATGGGGAATCAGAAGTATATCTTTCTAACATCCTCAGAGGTTACCGCAACAAAGCTAGAATTAATGATCGTTGCTAAAGAACAAAAATACTAAATTGGTAAGAAACAATAAATATACAACAAAAACTATATAATAAAAATGGTTAAATATGTTTTTAGTTTCTGTAAAATTTAAAAAATTTGTGTTTAGTCCCTATTATTAGAAGGAAACGCTAAATGCTGATGTGACCATTAAATGTGACACATAACATTGTTAAATGTGTTACATGACATGTCATATGTGACTCCATGTGACATATTTAATGGTCATGTCAGCATTTAATGTCTCTTCTAACTGTAAGAACTAAAATCTACCAATTTTTTTTTCAAAAACTAATTTTTAACAAAAAAAAAATTTAGACACTAAACATGAAATTTTTAATTTTATAAAGATTAAAAACATATTAACCTCTCTCAAAAATANAAACTAATTTTTAACAAAAAAAAAAATTTAGACACTAAACATGAAATTTTTAATTTTATAAAGATTAAAAACATATTAACCTCTCTCAAAAATAACAGTAACAAAAATGAAAAATTGGAACGCAAGATATGATTATTTCATCTCACAATCAGCCATCGAAAGCTATAGCTATGACTGCAAAGCAGATATTTTGATAGTGATCGAAGTGATATCTCACACGTCACTGCCCACTCCTTTCCTTTTAGGCGCCAAACTCAAAACATGTTTCGCGGCAGTTTCTCTACTTTATCTTTTTTGCTTTTCCTTTTATATATATATACAAATAAATAAAATCATAGAATAAAAAAATAATAAACCATCAAATTAGATCTTAGAGCTTCATGACATTAATCAAATTTATCATCATAGTTTTAAATTAATCAAATTGTTATATACATAAATATTTAATAGTCAAAGATAGTTGACATAATTAGTAAATAGTAGAACCATATCTTAAAGAATATGAGTTCATTTTTTGTTGATGACGTAATGACCACTCTAACAAGTGATTTATAAATATCTTTGTAAACTCTTGATAAGTCTCAAGGCATGATCTGATTCTAATAAGATAATCAATATCAAACTCGTCTAAACATTTTTATAAAAAAATATTTAATGATTCAAGCAATCAAAGAAAAGAATATGAGTGGTTGATTTAACAAAAAGCAATAAGAAAAGTTAATAAAACAATTAAAGGTGATATAATGAAAATCACTAGGGTTGGAGAATACTACAGTTGTAAATAAACTGAATTCTAAATGAGAATTAAAATTTGAACTTTCAAAAAAATATTTCTTGAAACATCCTCTCTTGACCGGACAACAATATTCAAATAACTTTGACACATTTTTTTAATATGATTGTCAATCATCCAAATTACCAATCAAAATCATTATTTTTTAAAATTATTAGTAATACTACATTTCAATATTTGATATCTCTACACGTATAATCTATCCAAGAATTTGCATTACTATGAGATCTCTGAGAGTGTTGTAGGAGGGGTGAGACAATACTAAATGAGAAGCTGCATAACACACTATAACATCTTCATTACAATGGATGTACTTTTTTTAGTGGCAAGATTTCTTGAATCCATTGTACTATTCTTAGGTTCCTTAAATTGTTAGGGGAAGGTATTCTTTTTTCTCTCAGAAAAATGAGATTTTTTAAAGGAGATTTTAATGAGGCTTACGTCCCTTTCAGCTAAACTTTGTTGAGTCTCGGTAACTTTAAATGTTTCTTTTTACATGTCGATGGCTCTTGGCGGTTTTTTGTTTTGCTTTGCCGGCTTGTTTTGGGTTTGTTTAATAAAATTCACTAACTATAGAAAAAATAGTATATAAAAAAGATTACTAAGTAATATAAAAAAAATTCACGTAAGGAAACTTCTTAAGAAATCACAAATGGTAAATTTGTATAAAAAAATATAAATTGTGTTTTTTAAAAATATTAAATATTTTGTCAACTTAAAGCTTACTATTTAAATTTTTTTAACCAATGTCCTTAGAACACTAGTTAACAGAACCTTTTTTTTTTAATTAGGAACCAAATTGAACCATCAATAATTTATGAGGTCTCTCTTCAAAATATATTATGTATTTTCATAATCTTAAATCTAAAAGTAATTAATTGTGTCTAATTATAATCACCAAACATATCTCTTATCACCTTTAAGGAAAAAATCCTAACTCATCCATGTTAGCATCTTTTGCATGTGCTTCACACATAACATGAAACAACGTTGTTTTGGTTATGTCCCCATTTATTCAAAAAATTAGAAATCAAACCCAAGGTATCTCAATGAGGAGTAAATAAATTTGCCACTAAGCTATTAGTATTGTTGAGACATAAAGTTGCCACTATTATATTTATTTTATACTTTAACTGTGTTACTAATTAATGACTCAAAAACCCTAACTTTTACCACTTACAAGAGTTGAACATAGTATATCAAGCTAAATAAGCAAACATCATTACCACTAACTTACTAATATTATTGTTATTTTATTGCAATCATTATATATATATATATATATATATATATATATATATATTATACCTGAATTATGTTATCGATGAGTTTAAAAATCAAACTTTTATGAAAAAAAGAGACATAAAAATTTTAATAGGCTTAAAATAACTCTAATAGAGTATCATTAATGAAAATTTCATTTTGTAAATGAAAAAAATTAATAAATTAAGCTTATTAATTATATTAATAGATTAATATTTAGATTAATCCTATTAATTTTTCATTTAACAATAGGCTTAATATTTCATTAATATTTAGCTTGATGTGCTAAGCTTATTAATAATATTAATAGATTAATATTTAAATTAATCCTATTAATTTTTCATTTAACAATAGGCTTAAGTTTTCATTAATATTTAGCTTGATGTATAAGCTTATTAATAATATTAATAGATTAATATTAAGATTAATCCTATTAATGTTTTAAAAAAATATTAATAATAGACTTAATCATATTCTATTAGAGTTATTTTAAGCGTATTAAAATTTTTATTTGTACATTTTTTTTATTAAAGTTTGATTTTTTAACTCATTGATGACACAATTCAGGTATAAAATATATACAATAGTTACAACAAAATAAGAATAATATTTGTAGCTTAGTGGTAATGATGTTTGCTTATTTAGTTTGATGTATTAAGTTTAACTTTTGTAAATGACAGAAGTTAGGTTTTTTGAGTTATTAATCAGTAACACAGTGAAAGTATAAAATAAATATAATAATTGTAACTCTATATCTCAACAATACTAATAGCTTAGTGATAAAGCTGTTTGCTCCTCAATGAGATGCCCCATTTGGACGGAGTGAATGTGACAATTAACGTGTCACATTGCTCTGATAACTATCACTTTAGCAACAATACTTAGTTAAATGGACAGAAGAAGTAATAAGTTCAATTTTTAGAATTGAGAGGGACAACTCGAAATTGAGAGAAATTAAGTTAAAGTTTTTCGTTCAACTTTTAAAATCTTAAGATTAATGATTATGAGACTTCCTAACTAAAACCCAAACATCCATACCCCAAACAAGTCTAAAGCAGTTTAGAAGACCCATAATTCACTGGGGAGAGCTTTGTTATGGAATATATCCAAGCATGGGCTGTGGGTGAAAGCTTGAAATGGTGTTTCTGTTATGGGTCGTGGTTGGCCGTCCAGTCAGTGCATTCCGGAAAGAACATTAAATAGGTGATATTCCCGTGCAATCAATGAAACGTACGTTTCCTGGATTATCGCTGACACTTCTTTAATCACTCACGGGACTTTTGTGGATACTTTGGACAGATAGAATTTGCTGCAATAAATGCCAATTCTCTTTCTTTATTATTATTATTATTTTTTTGTCCCTTATTACCATTTGATAAAAGTCGTCTTCCAAAAAAGTAAAGTTTATTTAAAAACAATTTATACAAAATATGACTATAATAAATATTTTGAATAAATTACATTTTTTTATAATTCCATAATTAATGTCTTTAGCTGAATCCAAAAAAGTAATAATAAGGTGCACATTCCCATACTACCGTCAAATTGTTAAATATCATTTTTTTTTAGTAGTGTTTTTATTTTCACTTTACAGACTATTTTCCTTTTCTTATTTTAATAAGTGTACAAGATTCATCTAGACTCTACAAGACTGTGTACCATGAATGTCACTTCACTTTAGCCAAGCTATTTATATTTAATTCGGATGGGAGCTACATTTATTCATTGTGTGAAACTGCATTTTATACAAACTCTTTATTGGTAAATACAAGGTTGATTGGGGGCGAGAAGGAGTTTTGTTTTTTGGCATGGATCTCCAAGCGAGAGTTTTTTATATTTTTTCTTTTCATGTTTTAAACTTGAGACCATTTGTAAGGTTCAAGGCACATCACCATCATATCTATGTCCACATTAGTAGGCATGAAGTAATTTGTCATAAAATAATTATTTTATGTTCTTTTAACGTTGTAGGCAGTTAAATCCATTTATTTCATATTTAAAAGACATGAGAGATTTTTTGAAAAAAGTATATCTCCAAAAAAACAATAAATAGAAAAAATCACATCTATTTATTTTGAGGCCTATCAATATGACACTAATCTCTCTAGTTTGTAAATTGACACTCATCCCACTTAATTCTAAATAATTTATAAACCCTAAAGTTGTTCTTATGGCCAAAAATTACTTATCCCAATATCCAATAAGGGTAAAATAGTCATATTATTTATTTATTTATTGGTGAACAAAAAGGGTCAAAGGACCCAATAGCAATTTTATTAATTTTTTAAAATTGATAATTTAGTATTTAAGGAATGTTAGTGTTACGGTGGTAATCGAGTTGGTTTGGTTTTAATTTCGTGGGAAAATGAATCTAAATCAATCATTTTTCATTAATTTGATCCTTGCCATTTTTATGAGCAAACTTGAACCAAGCCAACTCAACAATAATCAAGTTGGTTCAGTTCATTTATCAGGCCGGTGACGAGTGGTGGCAAAGGTAAACAAATTGGTGGTGTTTACGGGTAAGAAGGCGGAGCAGACTGGTGTTTATGGATAAGGTTCTACAAAAATATATGAGACTTGATTTGAGAGAATTGAGAGAAGAGATGAAGACGAGGGGTAATTTAAGGTTACTAGAGTGCCGATGTTTAACTTTTTTGAGTTAATTAATGGGTTGTGCTTCATTTGAAAAAAAAAAAAAACAAGAGGGTCGGGTGGCTAGGGTTGGGTCTTAAGTCATTAGATTTTTTTTTTTTGGTAAAAGAAGCAAAGAAACTAAAAAATTGTTGAAAGCTTTTTGCAATGGGTTTGCACTCTCATTAATTTAATATATCATTCTACAGCTTTCAGATTCACGAGGAATCCAATTGCAGTATAGATGGGTATAATCGTATCCACAGGGATTGTGTTTAAAACAAATATCTTTGAATTGAGCTATTTTAAGCTATGGAAAGTGATTTGGTATTTAATGAGTAAATTAATGATAAACAATTGCAAATAAAATAAAGGAAACAATAATGGAAATTGAGTTTAGGCAGGTAAAGAAAAATGTTGGGATTTTAGTGACAATATTTCTCAATGCAACCATTAACCTGAATATGGCCTATGAGTCTTGTTGATTTTATTGCCACCAGTTCTTAACTTAATCATCTTTCTCAAGCATGTTAAGATCACAAGTTCCTTTATTAAGCTGTCAATGTCTTGCACAAACTTAACAAAGTACCTTGACGTTAATGCAGGTGTTAAAGCGATTAGTTCTTGGTTTCCAGTTATGGCGGTTAAGAACTAAATGAATTGATCTAGGTCAGCCTCAAATAATTGTAACTTTCGTTCACAATATTTAAGCATAAAATCAAACTTAGCATAGCACTATTGTTCTTAACTTGGTTACAACTTAACTAGTATAACTCTCGTTCATACAAGCAAGTCTCAAATCAAGATTCAAAGTACTAACAGAAGCTAGCATTAAGCATGAGATCAATCATTAAAATCATAAGGCTTCATAAAATCATAATCATAAGTTACAATGGATATATTAAGAAATAAAGCACATCAAATCCCAACATGAAGAAAGTTAGCTATCCATTGTCATGGATACAATGGATAGGTTACAAACTTATAGGGGTTTAGAGCAATGGTAGGTTGAGAAGAGTGGTGAAATGCTTCCACACGTCCACCACAATTCACAACCGTTGGCAATTCGGCAGCACTTCCGTTAAGGAGAGCTTCTAAACCCTAACTTTCTTCCTAAACCTAACCTAAGTAACGTATGGAAAGTGGAAATCTGAATGGAGTGAGTGAAGTGGGAGTGGATGATGGATGCCTCTTGAAAGCCTCGGCCTCCCTCTATTTATAGGCAAAAGTTGGGTTCCTTCGCTTAGCAGTTTGAGTGCCGCCGCTGAGCGATACTGGCTTTATCGCTGAGCAGTACTGAAGTTATCGCTGAGCGGCTTATCATTTCACGCGTCTTCATTAAATGCTCCGGCAGCTTTTTGCAGGGCGGCGTTGACGTGTCAGGGCGGCGCCGCCATGCCAGGCTGGCTCCAGCTGACACAATAAATGCGCCGCGTGCAAGTTGCTGTCGACGTACTTTCGCTCAGCGGCCAGGGTACAACCGCTGAGCGATTCTCCCTTTTGCGCTGAGCGATGCCTTGTCCACTGCTGAGCGGTCCTGCTTTTATCTTCGTTTTTGGCTCTTTTCCATTTTTGCCCTTCTTGCTCCATTCTTTTGTGGGATTCTTCTTCTTTTATTCTGCTTGTATCCATTTCCAAAATATATTATAAACCTACAAAAAATGGGGAATTCATTAATTAATTTGTTGAAACATAAACAAATAAGTGCCATTTTTAATAGGTCAAATTTGCGTAAATTGGGCACTTATCACTCCCCCTGACTTAAGACCTTGTTTGTCCTCAAACAAGAGGTAATAGAATTATTCTACCCGAGATTAATGCTTATTAACACCCGGTTAACACAATGAATTGAAATGTTTCAGATAGTTTAAGCTTGGGACCTGTGAAACATAAAAGATCCTGAACAAGTCAAATGCACAATTTCTTGAATAGCATAAGCAACATCACACTATCCAATGTCTTGTCCATCAAGGAATTTTTCTTTATGCACACAACGGTCAGTGGACCAATTTAGGGTGAGTGTTTCGCTCAAATGTCACCATTGAATTACAGCAATTTAAATTTGTTACCTGTCTCATCATTCAATACAAAAGTATGGTCATGCAAGGATCACAAAAGGACTTTAAAAGGGTTGTAATGTGGCCAGGCTACAAAGAAACATTGGTTTTTCTGGATATGCAAATGTTTTCCAATTAAGAGAGCACCAACTTCTTGTTTCACCTGCTCTTTTTCATCAATTTTCTTTTTCACCCTTTTTCTCCTTGATTTTCTTTTGTCCCATTTTCATTTTGTTTTTCATCTTTTCTTTTGATGTAATTTGGGACAAAGACTATTTCTTTACACTTTTTCTGTTTAACTTTTTCTTCCTTTCCACTTGTACCCATCCTTGTCTCCCCCTGACTTGGATTTTTGCACATAATCCAACTTTAAATGCTCTCTTAATTTAGAAATTAAGGGAAGTCATTGTTTTTCTTTCTAGGCTTAGGGATTATGAACAAGAATTTTCTCATGTTAAGATCAAATGGGGTAGCAAAGGATGTTCCTAATTAAATGTAGGCTTTATTTGGCCAAGTGAGTTTAAAATCTAAAGAACAAAATGCCTTGATCATTTCCTTTTATTCCCATACAATTTATCAGAATCAGAGACTCAAACAAATTCAATTATGCAATAACAATGGTGATTCTCTCTATCTCACTTAGTGTATGGCTCACTACTTCACATGGCTAGGGTTTTATTTCCTTGATTTAAAAACACTTTCAAGGTTATGTTTATGCAAACAAGTAGATTGATGCATATTAACATGTTCATGTTATCTATGTATGTGCTCACAAAGTCTATCATGGATACTGAAACAAGTCAATTCATGATATATGTGTTCATGCATCGAACCCAAGTAAAATAAACTAATACTTTGTTTTTAAACAAACAAGTCTTAAGAACAAAAAGGTATCCTAACTAAGAAAGTAATTAAGGTGCTAAAAAGATTAGAATTGCTCCCTGTTATGGTAACTGTGTTCTCTTGATGTATCCTCGTCTTCCTTAATGCTTTGAATCCTGCAAATCAATTAGAGAACTCCTTTTCCAAGGACTGGTTAGCAACATTGGATAAATAATGTTTTCGTTTTCAATCCTTTTCTTCCAATTTTCACCATTTTCTCAAAAAGTTTATTTTAACACCTTAATATTAATACTTAATTACTAGAATAATAAAAGCTCACAAAACTCTGGGTTGCCTCCCAGGAAGCGCTCTTTTAACGTCATTAGCTTGACGCCTGTCTTTAGCAATGATTAGCCAAATTCCTTGTTCAGCATGTTGCTGACCAATGCAGCTACCTTGAAAAGTCTTTGCATTGTCCATCCTTCCTTCAGGGATAAGGAGCCACTTATTTTCTCTGCTCCCTCCTCTTTATCTTTATCCTGCACAAATTCATACTTAAATTGAGAAGGTAAAAGTGGTAGCTCTAGTTTCTTTTCCTCCTTTGATCTAACTTTCTTGTTGAGGTCCTCTATTTCTTCTTTTTCAGGAAGAATGGTTGGTGTGGAGTTAAGATTTTTCACGAATAGCTCTATCTCACTTTCCTCCTCTGCAGTGAATGGCGCTGGATTATCGGTCAATGCCATCTCCAACGAGTCCACTACCTGAGGTTTTTGTTGTACTTTCATAATAACTTCATCAAGTACATCAAGTCTAAAGCATTGTCCCTCATCCTCTGGATATTTCATTGCCTCAAATATGTCTAACTGCACCTCATCCTCATGGACTTTGATCTTCAATTTTCCTTTGTCCATGTCTATTCCCATTCGTGCCGTCCTCATAAAAGGTCTCCCAAGAATTAGGGGAACCTCAGTATCCTCTGAACTGTCAATAACAACAAAGTCAGCAGGAATTAAAAATTTATCAACCTTTACCAAAACATCTTCTGCTACGCCGAGTGGATATTTGATCGATCGGTCGGCCAGCTGCAGAGACATCCTGGTTGGCTTCAGTTCCAAATCACTTATCCTTTTTAGCATAGACAGGGGCATCAGGCTAACACTAGCCCCAAGATCAATCAAAGCTTTACCCACTGACACATTCCCAATGGTGACGGGAATGGTGACACTTCCAGGATCCGTCAACTTGTGAGGAATATAATTCTGGATGAGGGCACTGCAGTTTGCTCCTGATTGCACTGTTTCCTCATCCTGGTATTTCCTTTTTTTCGTCAATAACCCCTTCATAAATTTTGCATAGGAGGGCATTTGTTCCAGAGCTTCGGCGAATGGAATGTTTATTTGTAGGCGTTTAAACACGTCCATAAACTGAGCAAATTGCCTCTCCTTGTCTATCTTTGTTGGAGTTAGTGGATAAGGGAGCGGCTTGGTTACAGAAGGTTGTGGTTTTTTCTCTTTTTCTTTCTCCTTCTGTTTCTGTTTCTTTTTTTTTTCTTTTTCTTTTTCTTTTTCTCTATTTACATTTTTTTCTTTATTTTTTTCTTCTTCCTCTTCCTCTTCCTCTACTTCTTTTTCTTTTTCTTCAACTTTCTCATCATTTTCAACTTCGCCCTTTTTTTCAACATTCTCCTTAACAACTACAGACCTTGGCAGTCTGCCACTGCGAGTCATGACTGCCTTGCATGATTCCTTCGGGTTGGGCTCGGTGTTGGCAGAGAATGTTCCTCTTCTGATTTCGGCCATTTCTTTTGCAAGCTGGCCTACTTGGATCTCCAGGTTCTTGATTGAGGCATCGGTATTCCTTTGGGTCGCCACGGACATTTGCATGAATTGCGTCAAGGTGTCCTCCAGCATGAAATTGGTTGGTTGTTGATTTTGTTGATGAGTTGGAAACTGGTGTGGGGGCTGAAATTGCTGGTTCTGGTAGGGTAATGGTGCTCCATGAGATGAGCCTGCCTCCTGTCTCCAAGGTTGGTAGTTTTGATTCTGACTCCTTGGGAATTGCTGGTACGGCCTCTGTTGATTGTTAACATACTGCACCTCTTCGTCCCTGTTTTCACAAAAACCAGTGGGGTGATCACCAAAACAAAATTCACATTGAAATACCTGGTGTCTTTTAGATGGCTGGTTTTCCTTTAGCTGTTTCGGTAACTCATTCAGTGCTTTCTTCATTTCATCCAATTGTTGTTGAAGCTGCCTATTCTGGGCTAAGATGGCATCGTGTGTTCCCAACTCCAGCATACCTCCTTTCCTTACTGGGTTCCTGTTGTACTGCCCTTGCTGATCTGTCAGGGCCATGGATTCAATGATGGTTATGGCTTCGTCTGGTGTCTTGGACATTATTTGTCCACCAGCCGCTGCATCCAGCATAAGTTTATGCTGTTGTTGCAAGCCATTTCTAAAAATATGGATTTGTGTTCTGGCATCAAATCCATGGTTTGGACATCTTCTCAACATTGATTTGTACCTCTCCCATGCTTCACACAGGCTTTCGTTCGGTGCCTGCACAAAGGTAGAGATAGCAGTCTTTAAGTCCATAAATTTTGATTGAGAAAAGTACCTGGTACAGAATCGCTCTTCTAGTTGATCCCAGTTGGAGAGAACAATTTGGGGTTGGTCTAGCAACCATTCCTTCGCTTTCCCTATCAGGGTTAATGGAAACAGTCTAAGGAAGATAGCTTCTTCGTCCGCTTCAGACATCACCGCGGTTCCACATAGCTCATAGAATTTGGTGAGATGAGCATAGGGATCTTCATGGTCTAAACCTGCAAAGGTATTAGCGTGCATTAATTGGACCAAACCTAGTTGCAATTGCGGCATTCTTTGTGTCCTGGTGGTTCTTCCCATGCGAATAATGTTTCTCGGGATGAAGTTGACAAAGCCTTGGCTTTGTCCAGTTCCAGCGGTTCCACCTCCGGCTTCTGACATTGTTTCTTGGTTTGAAGAAGAAGAAGATGAAGATGAGGAGATTTCTTGTTCCTCAACCGTCTTGGCTAGAGCTTGTGCTTTCCTTGTGTTGCGTCGATTCCTTCTAGAGGTCGCTTCTATTTCTGGATCGAATAAAAGTTGATCTGTAGGAGTTTTCTTTTGCATACAAAGATAGCAAAGTCTTGCAAAGGGGTTAGAACAATAATAATTAAAGAGATAATACTACTTACACTTATTCACAGAAGCTTAAAATATTCAATCAAGATAATGTTTTAAAGTGGCACAATCCCCGGCAACGGCGCCAAAATTGTTGAAAGCTTTTTGCAATGGTTTCACACTCTCGTCAATTTAATATATCCTTCTTACAGCTTTCAGATTCACGAGGAATCCGATTGCAGTATAGATGGGTATAATCGTATCCACAGGGATTGTGTTTAAAACAATTATCTTTGAGTTTGAACTATTTTAAGCTATGGGAATCGATTTGGTTTTTGATGAGTAAATTAATGACAATCAATTACATAAAAAGTAAAGTATAAAATGACAATGATCTTAAGTTTAGGCAGGTAAGAAAGATGTTGGGATTTGAATTGCAGTATTACCTCAATGTAACCAATAACTTAGTTAATATGATCTATGAGTTCTTTTGATTTTATCGCCACCAGTTCTTAACTTAATCATCTCGTTTGAGCATGTTAAGATCACAAGTTCCTTTATTACGTTGTCAAAGGTATTGCACAAACTTAACAAAGTACCTTGATGTTAATGCAGGTGTTTAAAGCGATTAGTTCTTGGTTTCCAGTTATGGCGGTTAAGAACTAAATGAATTGATCTAGGTCAGATTAAATGATTGTAACTTACGTCCACAACATTTAAACATTAAATCAAGCTTCAAGCATAGCAGGTTTGAACTTAACTTGGTTAATAACTTACTTAGTATAACTTTCACTTAAACAAGTAAGTCTCAAATTAAGAATCAAAGCACTAAACAAAAACTAGCATTAAGTGCAAGATCAATCATTAAAATCATAGAACTTCATAGAATCATACACATAAGTCAAGACGGATACATTTAAGCAATACGACGCATCAAATCCCAACAAATAAGAAGTTAGATATCCATTGTCATGAATTAATTACAAACTTACAGGCTTTTAGAGAAATGGTAGGTTGAGAGGAGTGGTGAAATGTCTCCACACGTCCACCACGATCTACAACCGTTGGCAATCCCGGCAGCACTTCCGTTAAGGAAAGCTTCTAAACCCTAACTTTCTACCTAACCCTAACTTAAGAGAATATGGAGGATGGAAGAATTTGTGAGAGAGGGGATTGTGGATGATGGGATTCGGAATGGCATGGCCTCCTCTATTTATAGGCAAAATTTGGGTCCATCGCTCAGCGGTTTGGTACCTTCGCTGAGCGATTCTGGCTTCATCACAGAGCGGCGGTGCTTTTATCGCTGAGCGGCTTATCTCTTTACGCGGAGTAATAAATGCTCCGGCAGCTTTTGCAGGGCGGCGCTGACGTGGTAGGCGGCGCCAGGCTGGCTCCAGCTGGCGCAATAACTGCACCGCGTGCAAGTGGCTGCTGACGTACTTTCGCTGAGCGATAACGGTTGTACCGCTGAGCGATTGTTCCTTTGGCGCTGAGCGATAAGCGCTTAACCGCTGAGCGAGTTTGGTCTTCTGCGCTGAGCGATGATGGTCTTCCGCTGACGGTCTTGCTTAATTCTTCATGTTTTAGCTCTTCTCCAATTTTGCCCTTTTACTCCATTCTTCTATGGGATTATTCTTCATAATTATGCTTGCATCCATATTTTAAAATATATTAGAAACCTACAAAATACGGGGAATTCATTAGATAATTTGTTAAAACATAAGCAAATAAGTGCCTTTTTAAATGAGCAAATTTGCGTAAATTGGGCACTTATCAAAAATCCAAACAACTAAAAAACAATCACAACCTCTTTATGTAAATACGTCAGGATCTTCAGAGGAGTAATCTCACAATCTACATGCAGTTGGGGAGCACAGGAGCCTAGCTTAGCCAGCCCGTATGTGTAACACCCCTGCTAACTGCCCGCACTATAATCATAAGCAATGCTCACATGATTGTTATCTACTTTGGTTGGGTTACTTCTAGCCCCCTACTTTTAGCTTTACAAATATTTCTTACTTGAAAATATGGACCGTTTTGAAAACTTTTTCCCTTTCTTTATTAATGCATTAACTATGAGCCATACGTGTTCAAGAAATCATATAGATATGCATGTGATAGAGTCCCAATGGGCTTAAGCAATAAATAATCCATTGGCTGTTCGTACGGAATATTTCATGATTTATATATATATATATATACACACACACACACACGTACATATAATCACCTGGTCCATAACACAATCACACCTTTGAGTAATAATACATAGTTACACATAATGCATATAATAGTTAATGGCCGATTTAGACCATTTAACTGTTACA
>QANU01032132.1:112705-139995 GCA_003254905.1 Nissolia schottii
TCGCGATCCTCTAATTCTCCCCTACCTAAGGGTATTAATATTTAAAGATGTTTGTGAATTTTTCTCCGGCAGAGTATTTTCACAGACACCTTTTGTACGTCAGAAAATTCTATTGGCGTACAACGGCCGTTCGGTTGTCGGCCGAACTTCCTATCGCGACACGTCTTATTTCCTAGGGATATTCTACGTAATAATTTCCCATCTTACTTCCCAAATCATGATTAGAAAATTAATTAAATAATTATGTTCACGATTATTTCTCTAAGGAAAAATCGGGATGTCACAAGTCACAGACCTGAGAATACTAAAACTAGCCAGGCCACTCAATGCCCTTGCTAGGCCACTCAACGCCCTGGGTGTGTTTCAGCACCTCAGATTTGCTATTTTTCACTTCTTGCACAATCCTTCAAAACCAATCTCAAGAACAACTTTTAGGGTTTTCACCACACCTTACAACAAGCACAATATCACATTTTCTAACTCCAACGAAACACAAAATCATCCATGCATCATAACCCTAACTTCTATCACATAATACATGGTACTTTCCCGTAATCACATAAACAAACATAAGACCATCAAGAGGTGATTCAAGATAATTTTACCCACTTTCTAGAGGTGTTGGTGATGGTGGTAAGGAAACATTTCCAAGAGTGCTAGGCCTCCCCTGCTAATTTTTGGCTACGGCAGCATAACGACAGAGCATACGAACGGAACATGTTTTGGAGAGAATGGATGAATGAAAAATGAAATCCATGGGTGGCTATTTATATTTTATAGCCTCAAGGCCGTGGCTTTTGGGCCATTCTTGGCCACAAAAATTAATGGAAAAAGAAAAGAATAATAAAATGAAAAATAGGATAAAGATGACTTATGTGGCCAAGTTGCCATCTTTGACTTTATGGATTTGCTTTGACTTTTGTGTGTGTGTGTGAGAGAGTTACGTGAGGGGTTGATGGCCTTTTTGGCCATGTGCCAAAATTCGATCATATTTGATCGTGTTTGGTCGTTAGCTGTTCGAGTGCTTTGTGTACGGGTGCTCGAAAAATATTTCGATCGCACTATCGTGATCTACTAATTTTCTAATGAGGAATTTAAGTTCATCCAAGGTATTTGTAAATTTCTTTTCATAAAAGTGTTCTTTAATGGTATCTTTGATGCCCAATTAAATTCCAGTGTCGAAAGATAATAAATTCGG
Organism: Nissolia schottii; assembly: GCA_003254905.1. Lineage (NCBI taxonomy): Eukaryota > Viridiplantae > Streptophyta > Magnoliopsida > Fabales > Fabaceae > Nissolia > Nissolia schottii. Next base: position 113,904 of record QANU01032132.1, read on the forward strand.
TGTCTGCGGATTTTTGCGAAATCGCGAGTTATTACCTCATTTGCCATTTTTGGGGAATAAAATTGGGGTTTAAAATTCTAGTTTAATTATATTACTTATGTATCTATTTAATATGCAAAATCTTTGTAAGGAAAAAAATCAGGATGTTACAGTATGCACAACAGTTTGTCACTCTCATATTTCAGACTAGAGAAGCTTCCTAATTCTAGCAGAGCAACCATAGAATAGATGAGATAGGATCATCCATTTTATGACATCTGTAACGTTGACCACCCAAAACAAAAGCCATAATAGATAAATAATCGAATTCACAAACAACCCTTCTCCAACCACGATCTCATGCAAAGATAAGTCTGCTCAAATCGCCATGAGCTCTGCAATGGTGACATAGAGCTCCTGAAGCTGCATATAGAACCTTGCCATCCAAGAGCCATTCTCATTTCTCATAATACCATCACACCCACTACGGGAAGTTGCAAATAGACATTGGTGAAGGCCTTTAGGACATATGAGATAAGTCCACAAACCTCACATCTCCTTTGTTCACTTGGCAAAGCTCTATATCAAACACAAATTGTGAAATTTGGTGAACCACCCATTGATGGGTGATAAGTGTCATATTTTGGTATTTTATAGGTTAAAATGAAACTTATTCGCATTGTTTTATATGAATTTACTAACTAATTTCCCCACTTTTGTAGGATTTTAATATAGTTTAAGAGAATGGATACAAATATTAAAAAATGATGAATTTCAAGCTAAATTCCCACAAATATATAAGGCATGGAGCAAAGGGCTTAGAAGCAAGAAGAACTGAGCAACTAATTGAAGTTCAGGCCGCTTAGCGCCCCCATAGAGCCGATCAGCGCCCTCTGGCTCAGTGGAATTACTTAAGGGTGAAGTAACTTATGATTAAAAAAAACCCAAACCGCTCTCAGTCCGCTCAACGGTCCCCTGAATCTGCTCAGCGGACTGAGCTTGAAAACTCTATTAATAGAGCCTCAACTCACGACTTCAACAGCTAACACATTACACTACATTCAGAACTGAGAACTTAGAGACAGAACAAAGCTGAGACTTCGAAGTGGAAGTTGGAGAAGGATCTAAGAGTTGTCAAGGAGCACGGCGACACTTACCATGGCAGCGTGAGAACGTGTCATGGTGAACGTCCATCACCTTGCCCTTTGATTTCTTCTTGTAAGATGGATATATAATCCTCTTATTGTTGGGATTTTGATGAATATTATGGTTTGATTGTATCCATATTAACACTTTATATATGAATCTATTGATTTCTATGTTTTGCATGATTGATCTTGTACTTAATGCTTGTTTTAGCTTAGCTACCTAAAGCATGATTTGAAACTTGATTGCTTGTGAGTGAAAACTACATTCGTTAAGTTGGAACTTAATCAAATAATCTAATTCCTAATTGCTAGACATAGAGTTAGACATTAGTCGTTTTAACACCCGGAATTATATCGGTTTGCTTTGTTAGATTGTACGAGGCATTAGCAAAATAACAACTGAAACCGAATGATCTTTTCATGCTTGAAAGAGATGAGTAAGATAAGAACTGGTGGCAAGAAATCAAAGAATTGATAATTCATATGCATTGAGTAAATGGATATATGAAAATTGTAATATGATTCAATTCCCAGCAAGTATCCTTATCAGCTTCTAATTCGTTGTCATTTTATCTTTTGTTTAATTTATTTATTCTAAAAATTAATTTACAAACCAATCACCCTATTGTTTAATTAACGGAACTCATGAACCGGCTTTATTCAACTCCTTGTGAATATGACTATACCCGACTATAGTGCAATTGAATTCCTCTGAGATTTGAAAGCTGTAAAGGAGGAGATATATATATATATAAAACGACGAGAGTGCAAAAAGATTTCAACAATGGGTCCAAGCATCAACTCCAAATCTATGTTGATTGTAATGCCGCTAACACCACTAGAGAGCCGCCATAGTTGTTACACATTGAGGATCAATAATCAACTTATCCAGCCAAACAACAAACTCCTTTGTTGAGTCCTCATTAAGAGGGTGAAGTCTTATCAAAGTCCAGATGCTCGAGGATTTAGGACACTCCTTTAAATAGTGAGCAATGGTTTCGATAAGGGCATTGTACCGAAGACAAGAAGCAGGCATTGAGAGCCCATGATGGTGTCGCATGCCATTTGTAGGTAATATTTCATGGTAGCACTGTCAAAGAAAGAATTTTAACTTCTCATGACCTTTAATCTTCCACAACCATTTCTAGCGGGGTTAAAATCCCAATTCCAATCCCTCTCGAGAAGCCAAGCATAGCCATTAGCAGAAGAATAAGCCCCACTAGTAGTCAAGGATAAAATTATAGAACATAATTGATGTTTGGACAATTAACCCTTGGGTTTGGTCGAGTTTTACCTGAACACGCTTGATTATCAGAACCAGTAAGCCAATTTAGATGGTTTGATTTTGGTTGACTCAATTCACTTATACGCTTAGTTAGTGTATATTAACCTTAAACAAATTAAGGAAGATGAATATCAACTTATAAATTAAATAGTGATAAATGTAATATTAATGAATCTCGTAAGAGGTTATTGTTAATTACTTTAATAAATAAGTTTAAAATGAGCATTGTATATGTTTAAGAAAATGATGACTTTTACATTCAATTTACACATTAGACATAAGTTCATCACCATTTTTTTATGAACCTGATTGTATCTTTGTTTTCTTAATTATCTAATTATTACTTAGATAAAGAAAAATATTAAAAATAAAAAGTATATGTTTTAATTAAAACTAATATTATTATCAATAATAATTATCGTTGTTATAAAAATGCGAGATTTTAGAGATTTTCCTTTTATTTTAATAGGAAAGTTTAAAATACGAATCATAATGCCATGTCTCCTTCCCCATTTAAAATTTTGGAACTTTACCACTCCAAAATATTGAAACCTAAGTAATGTTGGATTAAAGGGTCTATATGTGTTTTAAATTTGATCTTTAATTTGGCTAAGGGCAAGTTTCACGTTAGCCTTTATACATGGTCTTGGTTCACAATTTAACACTTATTGTATAAAGTGACCAATGTGGATTTGGGTGTTGCCATATCATACACATGTGTCACCTCATCGCATGCTGCGTGTGTGCAAGATTAATGAGCCTTTTGCTTTGTTGGTTTATGTTTTGCCCAATTCCCCTTTGTTTGTTACTGTCGGAGACATGTGACTTAGACCACTTGCTTAATATGACCGTTGGGGGTCATACGTTCTTATTAAGTTACCTTTGCTTTTAAGTCATTTATGATAGTTAGGCCTAGCGTTAATCTTAAGTAACCTTTGGCCTTATATACTTACCCCATTAGAGACCAAACACTTAATCTAATTTGTCTTTTCTTCCTCCTCCCATAGATGACTTTGGCCCTCACCTGCTATTGTTCATCTTCCTCTTCTTCCTTTGCAAACTATGAAGTTATTGAGATCATCTCAACAACTTCTGTTGCTCATCTGAAATCCAAAACAAGATTTACCTACTTGTTTTCCCAGGGACTGGGTGTAGACGAGCTCTTGAGGAGACCCACATGTAATCCTTGAGGAAATCCTTTCTACCGAGATTTATGTCAGTAGGGTAGAGATAATCCCTTAAGAACAATGTTTTGGAAGGGGGAGCTCATAATCAGGGAGATCAACACCTATGGATTAAGGGAGAAACCACACAAGCAGGTTGGGCGCCACATCTCGACCCAAAACCTTAAGGTAATAAGTCTATGGATCCTCCCACTTATATACTTTTCACTCAGTCCATCTGTAACCAATGTGTGAAGTGTGATGCCCAATTGATGTCCAGCTATTCCTTGAATGGAACCTCATCCGAGTATTCAATGGTGTTAAGAAGAGCCACATATTGACCTAAAAACTTAAGACAATGAGTATATGTGTAACACCCCTAGCTAACTGCCTACGCTTAAGTCGCACACAATGCTCACTAGGTTGTTAAGTAATTGGTGGGAATACTCATAGTCCTTCATTACTTTTCGAAAGTACATGTTTAGGTAAAATAAGGACCATTTTAAAACTTTTTGCCTGTGTTTTATTCATGAAGTATGAGCCGCGTGTGAACCAGATCTATACAATACAAGCGATAAAGCCTTGGGCTTACAACTATAAATCAATCCTAGTATAATCAATTGTATAAGCAAATACATGGTCCATCACAGATATGTACAACAAACCACATAGTATTATAATAATTTACATATACATAGCAGATCCATCAAAATACATAACAAAAGTCCATCTAGCGCACAACTATACTAGCTCATCTTCACCAACCGTGGAGTCTTGCCCCTCAGCTATCGGCGGCCCGTACTCCGTCCTTCATAGCTCCTCGTGTTGCTCGTCGTAGCCCTCGTCTGCCCCTAGAATCATGAGCGAGTGGGGTGAGAACGTTCGTCCTCAGTGGTGTACCTTAGTGTAGGATTTACTTCTTTATCTCGCTTATAAACCAGGCCACTCAGGGGATCTCTAGGTGTTCATGCATAATACATTCTAACTGCTTATTATCTTGGCCTAGGTCCTGAGTAGCTTTATCTATTTTACTATGTGATAGGGGTCCTTAGTGCTTTTCTTGATCTAGGTTCTTGTGTTTGTTAACTTCCTTCGCGTATACATATAGGCAGTCTTGAGCATTCTCTTGACGGTACTTACATACTACATAGACTTACATACATTCATTCGTCATATACTCATGCACCACATACTCATTCATCACATATCTTATGCATGAGGGGGAAATCTGGGATTCTCTTACGCTTTCGGCTAACTAATGGACCAGGGTCGCGTCCTTCTTGTCATTGCTTGTCTTTCTTTTTATCTTTAGTCGTTTCACCCATGTAACCTTGGTCGTCCGGTTACAACCTACTTCTGTTACCATATTGATGGTGACCAGGCAGCGCTCTAACCTGAGTGGTTGCGAATCACTGCGGATAACTAATGTTCCGTTTATCGGCCATCAATAGAGATAACCATCCACCTAGTAGGATGGAGAGGGGCTGGCCCTTATGATGCAACCAGGCGTGGACTCATACATCATCATCATCATTATCATTTCTTAGGTGTGAAGTCACCCTCTTTCATCTTTCTTTGCTTTCTTCCTTTCTTTCTTTCTTTCTTTCTGTTCATCATCATTGACCAATCCTTCTTGCTAGACTGGTGAGGGGCTTGTCCGTAGACGTGCCAAGAGAAGGGCTTCCTATTATATAACTACATACTTGTCTTAAGGTACACCGAACCCTTGATGGTCGGATCCTGCTTAGAACATCACTTGTTCCCTAGCTTTCAATTATGATCTTCAAGCATTAGGTGATTACATTCTAGTTATCTAAGGTTGTCCTAACCCTTAGGTGACAACCCTGTCCTTATGATGCATTGTAAACACAACTAACTATATTCAATGGTCCACAGTTACTTTCATACATTTTCCTCATTTTCTGTGCTAGTTGGAACCTGCGGGAGGGCTAAACTCTTCAAGTGCTTTTGGACTGTCAAAATCATGCATTTTCAGGTCAGGTCGCTCAGCGCGCCGCTCAGCGCACCGCTGGCCAAATCAGCTCCAACTTCAAATTCTTTTCGTAAACCTGAGGTCTTTCCACCCAGTTCCAACCTGTACAGTTATATTTTCCTAACATTACAATTACTCCAAAACATTTTCACAACTTGATCTTTGTATTTTTCACATAATATTTTCTAAATCAGTTTCTCATATATAAACACATAAAATAACATAAAAATCCACATAGACAGTGGGTATAAGGTTACCACTTCCTAAGCACGTTCTGAACCGGTGAAAGTGATGAGAAAAATATCCTCTTCACGTTGGTATGCTCCTCCTATTTTTTCGGAATCCGGCGGCATAACCGCGATGTGCACGAACGGAATCGGCAGTGTGTGAAAATGAAAGAATTTTATGTGAAAGTGCAGCAGCATGGTATTTATAGCCCCAGGTCCTGTGCACTGTTTCCATTTTTTTTTCTTTTTATCATAATTCTATTATTTTATCATTATTTTGAGAAAATATCTTCACTGATGATAAGCATCAGGGGATCTTGGTCAGTTCCGATCACGTTTGATCACGTTTGGTCGTTAATCGCTCGTGTACAGATATCCTTAAAATATTCCGAACACATATCTGCGATCTATTAATTTTTCTGGTCATAATGGTATGTCAGGTTAAGGTATTCGTGAACATATCTCCGTGAGAGTATATTTTACGGATACCTTTGGGACCTGACGAAATTCTGGATTTGGCCAAAAATTGGTACAGACCTCGCAGCATCCCTCGAGATCGTGAAACAATTATTTTGACTGGCGTTTGAAAGAAATTGATCTTATAAATAATTTTCCCAATCCAAATAATCCTCTCTAGTATACTTTTAATTAGGCAAAATTATGAATTACGCGAAATCTTCATAAGGGAAAAATTTGGGATGTTACAATATGGGTCCTTCCACTTACATACTCTTCACTTAGTCCATCTCTAATCGATGTGAGACTTTTATAAACTCACACTTAAAACTCAACACAATGCACTTGCACGATTTGTGGTATAATCGTTCCATCTCATATCTGTTCTTTCTTTATTCCTATTCCAGCCCTTACTATTCGTGCTTGGTCAAATTCCGTTTTCTCATTTTATCCATGGTCTGTTCACTAAAATATTTTATTATTTACACTATTTTCGCAATAGTAAACATACATTCAACACTTGGATATCTTTAGTATGGAGGTACAAATAGAAAAATAAACTTTATAAATAAGTTCTATGTGTATTTTTGGTACATAACAAACACACTTACGAAAATGTGGAGGACATATATAGTAGTGATGTGCAGCATCTTTTGACTTTCATCTTATTAGCCGGTTATAACCCTTTAAATGTGAAAGTGGGGAGTACTAAAATAAAGAAGCAATGAGCAACCGATTATTCCCACTAATTCCCTCGTGAGCATGCGTTCTATACAACAAAAGCAGTGAATGTAGCATGGCAAGGGAACCCTTTGTGCGTTGTTATCACTAATCACCAATTAGCAATTGAAGATTACGAAGCTTTGCATGTTAGTGAAGGAACAAACAAGAATGGGATATGTTACGTTCTTTTGACCCGGCGAGAGCCTGGACAGGAGAAAAAGCAAGAAAACAATGCTAATTAGGAGTAATAATGCCAAGCTGTGGGTCAAATTTCGTAATGATTATGTCCTCTGCTTTTATTAACGAGGGAGAGTTTGCTAATTAAAGCAACAAATTAAGGATCCCGATGTGCGGGGCCACTAGCATAACCTCAATGATATTTACATGTGGGTTCCATCATTGATTTATATGTCGCGGTGAGAAAAAGATTATAGCCGGACCAGACAGTCATCAACTGATTTAACATGTTATTCATTTTAGAACACCAAAAATATATTTATAAAGTATTATTAATTTTGAAGGTTTAGTATAGTTAAATGATTTTGGGACTCCAACCATATTTAGTTAGTTGATTTACAGGTCCATACATCCATGAGGGCAAAATTTGAAGGTTAATTAACAGTGGTGAGCAATTTGAACTACTATTTACTTTTTCTTTACATTTCACATGAACACAACAAAGCATTGAGTAACCCGCGATGAGATATTCTAGAAAGTATAGGAAATAATTACACTGAATTAATTGTCCTTGGTTATATAACTACTAATAGTTGAGGCATTGAGCTATAATAGTTGTTAATACTATTAATTAATTGAACAATACATCTTACTTAATATTGTCATACATTTTACTCCATCCGTTCCATAATGTTAGTCATTTTTTACTTTTTTAGGTTTATTCATAATTCATTGTGTTTTGATACAAATTATGTCTAGGTAAATTGAATTATGAATGAACCTACAAAGACAAAAGAAACTAATATTATGGAACGGAAGGAGTAATTAACAAGACAATGTTGATATTAATACATTGGTACATCAATATTGTTAACCTATAGTCTCACTATTTGTACTCCAAAAAAATTGATACCATGTATACACCACACGAAGAAATAAACATTAAAAGAAAACACATAAACGAACATTATCAAACACATAAACAAATAATATTAAACACATGTATCCGTGCACACATAAATACTTGATAACAATATTTATGTTTGGGTTAAATACATTTTTAGTCCCTGTAAAATCAAAAGGTTTGTGTTTAGTCCCTAAAAAAATTTTGGTTAGGATTTAGTTCGTAAATTTTTTTTTGTTTGTTTTTAGTCCCTGCAATCAGTTGGAGACAGATCTTGCTGACGTGACCGTTAATTTTGCCACGTGACATGCCATGTGGCATGACATGTGGCACGCCACGTGGCAAAATCCATTTTTCATACCCATTAAAAGACCCAACCTAAATGCCCAAATACCCGACCCAGTTTAAAATAAAACAAGAAACAAAAAAAAGGGAAAACATCACAGAACCCACCCACCTACTCCTTTTCTCTCGACAGAACCCATTTCCCCAATTCTCCAACCCTAACACCCTTCACCATTCTTCTCTCATGTGACGAAGATGAAGAACGAAGCCAGAATGAAGCCTTCGCCCTCCTCTTTCCCCAAACCTGACCTGTACGCCCTTGCCATGGCAGCAGCTTCCTCTTTTTGGAAGCTCTTCTGCCTACACTCCACGACCGCCACGATGCGGTATGTACTTTTCTCCCTGTTGATCTCTCTATTCATCTCTTTTTCTTTCTTTCCCTCTCCCGATCTATCCCTCTTCTCCTCTGTTAATGGGTTGCATGTGTGTGTGGGTGGGGGAAACGGTGGGGCTGAGGGGTTTCAATGGTGAGGGTAGTAGTGGTTAATGGTGGTGGCACCCTTCCCCCTGTCGATCTCTCTCTTCCTTTCTTTTTCTTTTTTCCCTCTCCCGATCTGTCTCTCTTCTCCTCTGTTGGTGGATTGCATGTGTGTGTAGGTGGAGGAAATGGTGGGGCTGAGGGGTTTCGATGGTAACGGTAGTGGTGGTTAATGGTAGTGGCTGGCACGATGGTTATGGTGAGCTCGAGGTGAGTTTGGTGTCTCAATAAGTTTGGTTTCTGGATTTGGTTTAGATTTCTGTCTTTGGAGTGGTTAGATCTGTGTGTGTTCCGATGTTTGGTTTTTCTGATTTGTCTGTATGTGTGAGTAGTGACGATGATAGGGATTTAGGTTCTAGGTTTTCTATTCTCTCTTAGTTTCTTTCTTTCTGTAGGTTGGTGGTGGTTAGTAGTGATTGATGGTGGAGTTGAGAGGAGATGAGAGATAGATTTGAGATCGGCGAAGATAAAGAAATTGGAGATAAGAGAAGAGAAATTGGGGGTGGGTGAGTTCAGATGAGAGAAGAGGGTTTTTTCTTTCTTTTTAAATCGGGTCTGGTTGGGTTAGTGGTTGGGGTTGGGTATTTGGGTATTAGAAATGGATTTTGCCATGTGGTGTGCCGCGTGGCAAAATTAACGGCCACGTCAACGGAAACCGTCTACAACTAACGGTAGGGACTAAAAACAAACAAATTTTTTTTAAGGGACTAAATCCTAACGAAAAATTTTCTAGGGACCAAACATAAATTTTTTGATTTACAAGGACTAAAAATGTATTTAAGCCTTTATTTTTTTTATTTTGTAGTGCTCATTTCTTTATGTAGTGTACATAAAGTATCAATTTTTATGGTGTACAAATAATATTTTCGATTTACTTATCAGGCCTATTATCTACTATTTAAGATTGTGATGCACTTATGATTTTAACTATTGGATCAAAACATGTATCGATATACTAAATTATTATCTACTATGTATTATAATAGTTCTTTAGTTTAATCATACTTTAGACACAACTTAATGCATTTATGAAGTGAGAATATTTTATTTATGTGTTACTTTGGAAATTTTCATTTAATTCCATGATAGTGCAGATAAAATCTGATCACTTTTAAATACATTTATCACTTTTTCTAATTTCAAAAGTGACCAAGTTTTCACTACGAGAATTTTGCAGATAAGTGACGATGAAATTGATCGTTAATCTCTTGCTAAATGAATTAGTGATGGATTAACAACTATTTTTGTTGTCATTGCTGATTAGTTTGAAAAAAAAATTGATAGCAAATTCGTAGCTAATTTATTTTAGGCGGTGGAACTATTGGTCTGTTTTGCAGCTAATTCGTAGTTGTTTTATAATGGAAATAGTTTCTTAAATTGTTGCTGAGTTATGAAAATTTTTTCATAGCTAATACCTCGCAACATTTATTGCAAACTTGTCATTGATTAGTGGCTAATTCGTAACTATTTTATGACAAATATAAAAAAGAATTTTGTCACTAATTCGTCCTTAATTCCTCGCTAAAAAAATTCAATTAATAAATTAACTTCTTTTTACAAAATTTTAACTTCTTTTAGATATGAATTAATGATTAAAAAATGATAATAATTAGGGAAAAGCTAAAGAAATATAATTTTTTATTGAAAAAGTGATATTTATTGATTACCAATGCCACTACATGTATTAATAATTAATAGTAATAACTTAATGAAGAAAATAAAGCAAAACATTATTATGTGTGAGTAATTCACATGTTGGGAAGTCCAATATAGCTCCTTTGATTTTATAACAAATGTATTGTCTTTCACTTTTTATTTTGATCGATGTGTCTCACCAAAGTCTAACTTTGGTCCTATGCACATCAATCAACAAGCTCAAGAAGCAAGTGTTCAAAAGCCTCCATAATCTGTTTCTGTTAGCAGTTCCAGTTAGTTGTGTTTGTTAAATTCTATTAAGTTAGTTAACAGATGGCTTGCACCACAAGTAATCAGTTTTGGTGACTTGTACCACAAGTAGTGTAACACCCTAGCTAACTGCTTATGCTATAGTCATAAGCAATGCTCAATAGGTTGTTATCTGCTTTGGTTGGAGTTACTTTTAACCCCTACTTTTTAACTTTGAAAATATTTCTTAGTTAGAAAATATGGACCATTTTGAAACTTTTGAAACATTATCTTTATACATAAAATATGAGCCATGCGTCAGATAGAATTTATAAGGCAAGCGGTACAGTGTTATGCTTAACGGATACTTTCACAACATAACAACATCAAAGCAATAAGCAAACAAGTGGTCCATCACATAACACCATAATAATTTATATAAGTTGTATTAGATTTCGTATACACATAGTTTGGTACTTCAGTTACATTATTCTACAATCCTATCTTAAGGGCTAATAGGTGTAACTTCAGATAGCAACCTAAAAGGGGGTGAATTAGGTTTCACTCAACTTTTCTCGATTTTGGTTCTTGGAAAAAAGAAAGTGGTTTCAAACCCTAATTATGAAACTTGAACCCAATAACCAGCAATAATCAAAAAGCTTAAGATTGATAATGCAGCGGAAAGATAAATTGTTGTAAGTAAAGAGTGTAGGGATAGAGAAAATCACACCGAAAGATTTATCCTGGTTCACCTTCAAACCATCGAAGGCTACGTCCAGTCCCCTGTTCTGATTCAGGGATTTTCCACTATGTAATCTTGTGTTGTGTACAACCTCACAACTGAGGCACTTACACCGACAACTTCAAGAGAACAAACTCGTTCCCCTAGTTACACAATGCCTTCACCAAACACTACAGTGATAATCAGAATTACACCGAACACTATGGTGTTTACAACAACAATTGTAAAGATTGAAGAAGTAATGTACAATGCCTTTGATCAATCCTAAAACTCAGGGTTGGATAATCCTGAATAGAGAGCACTTCAGATATAACGGTTAAGGCTCAAAGGCTTTCTGAGTTTTTGGATTGAAAATGAACTTGAAAATTGATCAGAACTTTGTAAATGATGATAAAATATTGTAGTTCTGGATTGGTGTATGGGTTTGCACAAGTTTGGCACTTATATAAGCATAGGTGCCTCTTCATGAACCATTGTCATGGCTTACAAATACCAAACAACGCATTGTTTCATGAAAAAACACACCAATTCATGCAGGTAATCGATTAACCAAGTGTGGCAATCGATTACACCCATAACCGTTTCCAATTTTCAAATTTTGTGTGGTGGTAATCGATTACTTCGAATGTGTAATCGATTACACACACAGAAAATGTCATATTTTCAAATTTTTGATGATGGTAATCGATTACCATAAGTGTGTAATCGATTACTCACTCAGCAAAGTGTTTTCCAAGTGTTACAAACCCTAGAAAAGTGTTGCTAATTGATTTTAGGGTTTAGGAAAGATGTTAGACTTGTTAGAATGAAAACCTTATGAGCCATTAACCATACTATCATAAACAAGTGCTAACTATCAGACTCTAAGGAAAAAACACTTGAACCTTTAATAACTTGACCGATTGAGCTCTTTAGTTCTTCGGTTGTGTCTTTTCCCTTTTCTTGCTTTTTTTTGATGTTCTTGTCTTCATCAAAACCTATCCATCAAGGTCAGAGAGAGGATCTTCTTCACGATAGGAACATTTCCTCTTTAACCCTTGCTAAACTTCTTTATAACTAGTCTTCTCGTACACGTCTGTCCCAAATGTCGGTCCAGTACTATTCCTTCCTCCGTTCGACGTTAGTCCCTAGAGTCATAAACGAGTGGGGTGAGAACGTTGCATTCTCAATGGGAATCTTGTTGTTCTCATTTATGATCCAAGCCGCTCAGGGATCTCTATGTATCATAGTTCTACTACATCCCTACTCGTTATTAATATCCTTGCTAGTCCTGAGCAGCTACCTATATTACTACGTGACTGAGGGGCCCTATTCTTTCATTATCTATGTCATCTGTTCTCTATCCTAACTCTTAAGGAAACTAGTCCTCATTATAACATACTCTAGGATCTTCTAGAGGTCGTATCATGATGTTGTATCCATATCTTAATATGATGTCGTATCCTTTTAATGCACGTGTCTTGTCATGTCATGATGTCATATTCGTGTCTCAATATGCATGATGTCATATCCTTTAATTTACATGTCTTGTCATATCATGATGTCGTATCCTTTTAATGTACATGTCTTGTCATGTCATGTTGTCATATTCGTATCTTAATATGCATGATAAGGCATATGTAACATATACAAATCATCACATATCATGTTCTTAACTATCATTCAATACCTCATAAAGTATTCACATGTGATAATCATATAATCATATAATCATACAATCATATAATCATATAATCATATAATCATATAATCATATATCATTCATCCATGATCACGTTCTCATAAGCATAGGAAACATACTTTTACTTGCTAAAACCTAACATAGCATATACAAGCATTTATTCCTTAAACCACAAAGCATACATAAACTCACGTAGTTATGTAACACATAATACATAGAACATGCATAGCTCAACATTTCATGCTCAAGCATTTCCTAAACATAAACAAACATATCTAGCAGTTATTCTAAAAATCACAAAGCATACATCCATTTTCTGTCAGAAATTAGTGATCAGAAACTGGAGAGGTCCAAGACCTTACCCCAAGGTTTTTGATAGTCCTAAGATCATTTTTCATGTCTAAAAACCCAGATTATGAAATCAGCATTTCAAAATTACAACTTTACCCCTTTTCCCAAAATTACCGTTTCGCTCCCGTAAACGCCCTGTTTTCTTTGGAATTTTTGTTATCAAAAACCCAATGGACGCAAGAATTGCCCTTAAGGTTTTTGATAGTTCTAAACCCATATTTTCTGGAAAAAAAACCCAGTTTTTCAGCCCAAAACACGAAAATTCCCGTTTTGCCCTTTTTCTTAAAATAACTATTTTCTGCTTGTTTGCTGAGAAATTCGTCGGGGACTCCAAAAATCATGAAACTTGACATCCCCACTCAATTTTTAGTGTAGACCCAAAAATAAAATTAGTTTTTCATGATAAAAATCTCAGCATACAGTTCCCTTCAAACTCGTGTCATATGCCTATTTCTGTCTTAGGCATTCCTAAATTCTGACAGAATCACAGACAGCACCAACAGATCCAGACAATCATCAACAACATATATATACACCAAGGTCACATAAAATGCATCCTAACCACATATATATCTAGCATAAAAAATAGCACAAATATCATCATACATCTTAAATCACATAGACAGTGATTATGTCGGTTTACCCATGTTTTCGCACTTGCTGCTAGCTAGTTTGTGCGGTATACCACCTTGCTTGGTTGCTCCCAAGCTCTTCTTAATAGAATATATATGTGAGAGAGGTTTCTAAGACTCTAGGGAAATTTGTGAGGTTAGGGTTTTGGAAACTTGAGTTAGGTTTTATGAGAGAAAGTCTCTGGGTTAAGGTTTGGACAGTGTAATGATTGAATGTGTAAACGGACAGAGTTCGGCCAAGGTTGTCTATGTCTTGCTCTAAAATTTCAGCCAAGGGGGTATTTATAGGCCTCATGGCCGAATTCCCCTTTCCAATTTTGCCCTTGGGACAAAATTTCCAAAATGCCTTTATTTTGTCTTATGTTAAATGTCATTTTCATGAGTCACTATATGACTCATAGGTTTGAATCTTGACTTCGCCACATGGAACCCTTCTTGGCCGTGTATAAGCTTGTGTCTTGGCCAATTTTTGTGGCCAAGAATTAAGGGTCTCCAGCAGATCAATTTTGATCAGGTTTTGTTGTTTTCGGTGTCGGTACTTTGCGTACGGTTATTCTAAAAAATATTCCGATCACGTCCTTGTGATCCCCTAATTTTCTAAGTAATAATCTAGGTTCATTTGAGGTGTTTGTAAATTCTTGTCTGTAGCCGTACCTTTTACAGGTTCTTTGGATGAGCGGTTGTCCTCAGACGACAAAAAGGGTATGTTCTAGTGTCTGCAGAATTTTGTAAAAATACGTAAAATTATTTTTACAGACACTTTTAACCTAAGAGTTTATGTGAGGGTGTGTTCCCCTGTTTAATTTATGAAATCTTTGCTAAGAGAAAAAGTGGGATGTTACAAGTAGCTACTATATAAGCTTAGCCATTGTGTAATTAGACTTAAGTTGTAGAGTCTAATGATTCACTCATCTGAAATCAAACACAGAACTCTAAACATTCAGTTCTTCATTTATGTTCTTCATTTTCTGCACTCTTATTCATCCATTGCTTTTACAACCTACCACATGCCATTTTATGATGGTATCAGAGCTCTCTTTTGAGAGAGCTCTGCTACGCAACCATGATCAATCGAGGAGTCAAGATTAATCATAACTTTGATAGTCAATTCTTTCGTTGTTCTTCAGATAAGCCATCAGTGTTCATCTTTCTTCTAAATATTTTTCGCGAAAATTTCAAAAATCAGAGAGTAGCAGTGGTGTTCTTTGATTTTTTTTAGAAGATTCACATTGAGAAAGAGTTCTTACACAAAGAAATCTTGAGGTTCTTATTGAAAGATTCTTTTGAGGTTTCAATTGATGTAATTGCAGTTTCTGTTTTCTATCATCAAATCTGAATAATGGAATGTCATAATGAGAATTCATCTCAATCCAATCATCATTCATAGGATGATCTGACTCATCAAAATCAAGCTAATTCACATCAAAATGCACATTCAGGTGCCAATTCACATCATAATGCACTTTCAGGTATGCACAATCAACAAGCTCAAGAAGCAAGTGATCAAAAGCCTCCATAGTTTGTTTCTGTTAATAGTTTTAGTTAGTTAAGTTTGTTAAATTCTGTTAAGTTAGTTAACAAATGGCTTGCACCACAAGTAATTAGTTTTGGTGACTTGTACCTCAAGTATCTGGTATATAAGCTTAGCCATTGTGTAATTAGACTTAAGTTTTAGACTCTAATGATTCACTCATCAATCAACTCATCTGAAACCAAACACAGAATTCTCAACATTTAGTTCTTCATTTATGTTCTTCAGTTCTTCATTTCTGTTCTTCATTTTTTGCACTCTTATTCATACATGGCTTCTACAACCTACCACATGTCATTTTATGAATGTGAAACTAAGATAGTTGCATTTATAGCGTAAAAAAGTTGTTTTGTATTGTCAAATTTATATCTTTAACCATTTTTATTCATTGTTGTTTTTCTTGTTCTCTTTTTTCTTTGAAGTGAAACCAGAAATGTTTATCTCCATCTTTGGAACTAGCCAATTGCGAAATTATAATTCATCAATTATTTTTCGTTAGACAAATGATTAATTAGTTAGGTTAAGTTTACACGTCTCATCCTTTATGATTATTAATTTTATACAGAGAAATGATATAATAGTGATTTTCTTACTATGCTTTTCTTGTTATCTAGAAAAAAACAATCAAGTTCAAACCAACTTTACAAACTAGCCTTTGGTGAATTAAATAAATGTCTAATTTGTTTTTTTTTTATTTAAGTAAATGCCTATCGAGTACCATGAGAGTAGCGCGTTCCATTTTAAATCAAGAAACTGATTTCTTTTTTACATAAAAAAAATATCTAAAACATATTTAATCAAGGATAAGTATATAAACTTTTATTATTTAATAATTCGTTTATTTTAAATGTCATCATTGTATTTTGATATCCTTATCATTGTCTTGATTGGTTTGATGTCTAGTTCAGATTTCTTAACCTTGGTTAAAGTTTTACCGAGGAATTTGTCCTTCACTAGAAGAGGAAGGAAATATTTAGTGTAGATGAAGAGATTCATGAGAGATTAATAAGGGATTATTCTCTCACTAAATTACGTTGAGAGTTTGTGATGAATTAGCAAGGCATGTATCCCTCACTAAAAAGAGATGAAAGGGTTTAGTTTATATTAAGAGTCTTACGAGGGATTAGCGAGAAAATATTCGCGCACTAAATTACGTTAAGAAATTATGCAAAATTCGTGAGGGAATATTCACTCGTTAAAAAATAAAGTGAAAGGTTAAAAGTTTAGAAAGAGGTTAGCGTGGGATTAATTCACTACTAAAAGGGGGGAGACAATGATTTAGTTTAGGGCTCATTTGGCAAAATTAATGGGATAAGGCTTGATAGTATAAGGACCGGTTATATAAGGCCTTGTAAATTTTTAATATTATGCAGTGTTTGATATGTTAGTGTATAAGATGTATTATGTTATATTATATCTTCAGTAGTCTCCAAATAATTTTAAATATAAAAAAATATTTGATCAAAAGTAAAATAATTATAAAATATTAAATTTATTAATTGTAAAAATATAAATTTAAAAATTTATTAATAATAATTACATTTATTGTCAATATTCACTAATTTCTACTATTTAGAATTTTAATTTATAAAAATAGTAGTTTATGCCAATTATTTAAATTTAAAATTAATATAATGTTAAAATATTTACGTATTAAACGTCATTATTTTAAAAAAAAATTATGTGCAATTATATGTATATTAAGTATTTATTAATTTGTTGAAATAATTAATAATTTCTTTTATTACTTAATACTTTTTTAATATAAATACTATTATAATTTAATCAATTAATTAGTTATACTAATTTTTTTATTTTATATATTAAATTATTTATTAATATGATTTATTTTAATTTTTATTAATTATTTAATATCTTTATTATTTATTTTTATTTAATATAATAAAATAAAATGATTGAAAGAGACATTTTACGTCAAAAACCAATCAGGTCTTATTAGGCCTTCTTATGCAGGATTAAGTTATCCATCGTTTTGACATATAAGGGGATCTTGATGGATAAGCTTATACAATACGTTAGTCGCACTAAACAACTGATAAAGACATTATGTAACACCTTAGCTAGCTGCTTAAGCTTAAGTCGCAAATAATGCTCACTGGGTTGTTATCTATTTTGGTTGGGATACTTATAGCCCTTTATTATTTGTGAAATACTCATCATGTCAAAAACATGGACCGATTTAAAACATTTTCCTTTCATAAATTAAGGCATAAAATATGAGTCGCGCTTAAGATAGAACATATAATGTAAGTGATAGAGCTTTGGGCGTAATGATTATCAAGTAAACATAAAGTCAGCCAGACAAATAACAAACATGTGGTCCTTTACATATATCAACAACAATTTACATATGTCACATGGTATTTTAATATACATACAATACTCATCATGTCAAAAATATGGACCGATTTAAAACATTTTCCTTTCATAAATTAAGGCATAAAATATGAGTCGCGCTTAAGATAGAACATATAATGCAAGTGATAGAGCTTTGGGCGTAATGATTATCAAGTAAACATAAAGTCAGCCAGACAAATAACAAACATGTGGTCCTTTACATATATCAACAACAATTTACATATGTCACATGGTATTTTAATATACATACAATACTCATCATGTCAAAAATATGGACCGATTTAAAACATTTTCCTTTCATAAATTAAGGCATAAAATATGAGTCGCGCTTAAGATAGAACATATAATGCAAGTGATAGAGCTTTGGGCGTAATGATTATCAAGTAAACATAAAGTCAGCCAGACAAATAACAAACATGTGGTCCTTTACATATATCAACAACAATTTACATATGTCACATGGTATTTTAATATACATACAATACTCATCATGTCAAAAATATGGACCGATTTAAAACATTTTCCTTTCATAAATTAAGGCATAAAATATGAGTCGCGCTTAAGATAGAACATATAATGCAAGTGATAGAGCTTTGGGCGTAATGATTATCAAGTAAACATAAAGTCAGCCAGACAAATAACAAACATGTGGTCCTTTACATATATCAACAACAATTTACATATGTCACATGGTATTTTAATATACATACAATACTCATCATGTCAAAAATATGGACCGATTTAAAACATTTTCCTTTCATAAATTAAGGCATAAAATATGAGTCGCGCTTAAGATAGAACATATAATGCAAGTGATAGAGCTTTGGGCGTAATGATTATCAAGTAAACATAAAGTCAGCCAGACAAATAACAAACATGTGGTCCTTTACATATATCAACAACAATTTACATATGTCACATGGTATTTTAATATACATACAATACTCATCATGTCAAAAATATGGACCGATTTAAAACATTTTCCTTTCATAAATTAAGGCATAAAATATGAGTCGCGCTTAAGATAGAACATATAATGCAAGTGATAGAGCTTTGGGCGTAATGATTATCAAGTAAACATAAAGTCAGCCAGACAAATAACAAACATGTGGTCCTTTACATATATCAACAACAATTTACATATGTCACATGGTATTTTAATATACATACAATACTCATCATGTCAAAAATATGGACCGATTTAAAACATTTTCCTTTCATAAATTAAGGCATAAAATATGAGTCGCGCTTAAGATAGAACATATAATGCAAGTGATAGAGCTTTGGGCGTAATGATTATCAAGTAAACATAAAGTCAGCCAGACAAATAACAAACATGTGGTCCTTTACATATATCAACAACAATTTACATATGTCACATGGTATTTTAATATACATACAATACTCATCATGTCAAAAATATGGACCGATTTAAAACATTTTCCTTTCATAAATTAAGGCATAAAATATGAGTCGCGCTTAAGATAGAACATATAATGCAAGTGATAGAGCTTTGGGCGTAATGATTATCAAGTAAACATAAAGTCAGCCAGACAAATAACAAACATGTGGTCCTTTACATATATCAACAACAATTTACATATGTCACATGGTATTTTAATATACATACAATACTCATCATGTCAAAAATATGGACCGATTTAAAACATTTTCCTTTCATAAATTAAGGCATAAAATATGAGTCGCGCTTAAGATAGAACATATAATGCAAGTGATAGAGCTTTGGGCGTAATGATTATCAAGTAAACATAAAGTCAGCCAGACAAATAACAAACATGTGGTCCTTTACATATATCAACAACAATTTACATATGTCACATGGTATTTTAATATACATACAATACTCATCATGTCAAAAATATGGACCGATTTAAAACATTTTCCTTTCATAAATTAAGGCATAAAATATGAGTCGCGCTTAAGATAGAACATATAATGCAAGTGATAGAGCTTTGGGCGTAATGATTATCAAGTAAACATAAAGTCAGCCAGACAAATAACAAACATGTGGTCCTTTACATATATCAACAACAATTTACATATGTCACATGGTATTTTAATATACATACAATACTCATCATGTCAAAAATATGGACCGATTTAAAACATTTTCCTTTCATAAATTAAGGCATAAAATATGAGTCGCGCTTAAGATAGAACATATAATGCAAGTGATAGAGCTTTGGGCGTAATGATTATCAAGTAAACATAAAGTCAGCCAGACAAATAACAAACATGTGGTCCTTTACATATATCAACAACAATTTACATATGTCACATGGTATTTTAATATACATACAATACTCATCATGTCAAAAATATGGACCGATTTAAAACATTTTCCTTTCATAAATTAAGGCATAAAATATGAGTCGCGCTTAAGATAGAACATATAATGCAAGTGATAGAGCTTTGGGCGTAATGATTATCAAGTAAACATAAAGTCAGCCAGACAAATAACAAACATGTGGTCCTTTACATATATCAACAACAATTTACATATGTCACATGGTATTTTAATATACATACAATACTCATCATGTCAAAAATATGGACCGNTTCTTCAAATTTGAAGAAAAATTTAATGAAAATTGATTAATTATGACATAAGCCATGATGTCAACACCATGAGTCATCATGCTTAGTCACCTAGGTCATGATTGCTTTGAAAATTTGACTTGCAAGGTGGCTTGCAAGGAGTCTTGGTCGTGGCTTCTTCTAGAGCTGGCCGTGTGCTTCATCATTTTTTATGCACAATTTTGATCGTATTCGATTGTGTTTAGTCGTTAGCTATTCGTGTATGGGTGTCCTAAAAATTATTCGAACACACCATCGTGATCTACTAATTTTTATAATGAGGAATTTAACTCAATCCAAGGTATTCATAAATTTATTTTCATAAAAGTGTATTTTACGGATACCTTTGATACATGATTACATTCTAACGACGAAAGGTAATTAATCTAGTGTCTGCAGAATTTCGCGAAATCGCGAACTATTACCTTTACGAATATTTTTGACGTAAGAATTTATGTTTCTATATTTCTAATCCTACACAAAGCTTGTATATGTATTTATTTTGTCAAATTTGTACTAAGGAAAAAGCAGGATGTTACACATTACGTATTGCGTTAGCTTATCCTATTCTGCCTTATACAGTGCACCAAACAGGCCTTTAGTTGAAAAGATTTTGCGAGGGATTAGCAAGAGAATTTTTTCTTGCTTAATTATATTGAGAGTTTGCACGGATTAATGATGGATTTTTTTCTTGCTAAACATTTTAGCTACTAATTAAATGTTGCGAATAATAATGTCCTTGCTAATTCGTTGCTAATTGCTCACTAACATTTTGTCCCCATTTTTCAAATTTATGTTACGAATCTACATTTTGCTCATTGATCACTCACTATTTCCTTGTTAATTAGCAAGAGATTAACAAGAAAATTTTTCCTCGCCAAATTTTATCGCTAATCTGCATTTTTCTTGTAGTATTTGTTTAATATATGAAAAAGTTTATTTAAATTGAGAGTCACATAGAGAAAACCTCATCATTTTTTAAATATATTTAACAATACTTATAATATCTAGTTAAATTAAAAACTATTACAATACTACATTATATGTGATTTAATATATTGATACACCTTATAATCTTTACAGTTAGATTACAAGGTATATCACACTCCCTACTTGAGAAAGAGCACTAAAGCAATAATTACCTCTTATCTAATAACTTTGACTCAGGGCTAAGGATATAATTATTAGGTCAGGTTAGTTTAGGTATAGGGGAAAAATGCATTTGAATTAATTAATTTTGATTAGTTCAATTTTATTTGAGTTAAATGAATTTTTTAGACTTAATCTCAACTTTTACAAATCGAACAAATTTAGTTGGTTCAATATGAATTGTCGGCTCACCCAATTATTATTACTTTGTATTCTAACAAATTAATAATATTCAAAATGCAATAAAATCAAAAAAAGGGAAATTTTAATTCTCCTCTTTTATTTTAGTTTCATACAGTAATTTCTACTCAATAACATTAATTAATATACATAACTAAATTATTACTTGTTAATAACTATATCATACTATACTCAGTGGAGTTGATTGGATTAAGTATCGGATCACTGAGTTAAAAACAATGTTAACCGAATCGATTAGTTATGGCCAAGTTTCATTGGGTTGGATTCAATTAGACTTGATGATTTGAATCAACTGCAACCAATCGAATTGGTTTGGGTTAGGTTCGTTGAGTTGATAAGATCTTCCCGATTACATTACACCATGTTGAAATTTATAGTTGATAGCTCAAAAAGGTGTTTTGGATTAATAATGTTTGCGATAGAAAAAATTAAAATAAGTAAAAAATTAAAATAAGCTAAGACAATATCAAAAACAAAAATAAAAATTAAGAGCAAATTGTAAATAAAAAGGATATGGAATCAAATTGGTAAAGGGTATAGGGAAATAACTTCATTTTTTCACTCTATTTTACTAATCATCAGTTACTCACTTCTAAGTATTTGTTTATTGACTAAAGTTCCTAAAGAACTCGTTAATCTTTCTTGAGCGAGAATGAATTTCTTATCTATTAGAATGACCATTCAATCTATTGCAACAACCTATTCTAAAGGTAGACTTGAACACATAATGAACTTTAATTAGAAGGCCACACAAGCCAATAAGTCCATCTCTAGCACTAACCTAACTTGTGGTAATTGAAACCACAAGCCCCTTACAAACATTTTCTGAAACACTTGGCAGATATAGAACATTCAAATGGTGATCAGGCATTCAAAATTATTAAGACTTTAATCAATTATATAAACAAACAGTAGGAAGATGAATAACCTCAAATTAGACAAAATTTCATGTCAAGACTACATCATACCCTACTATAAAGGATTTAGTTACACATGATAACAAAAAAAACCAATGGATAAAAGAGAAAATTGGGGGAAGAAAGATATATAGAAGAGATTGAACGAGGAATGGAGGCCTTGGATCTCTCCCTTGGTCTTTAATCTTCAATCCTTCCCCTTTTTGCTTTACAAAGTATGAACTGGGTCCTGATTGTGAGTGCTCATTGATGTTATATTTATAGAGAGTCGACCCTAAAGTGGGTAAAATAACCTCAAAATCAAGTTTTTCAATTTCAGCACTATAGTCGAGTGGGAAAAAAGTCAACTTTTCTATGGATATTCGATTTACATGATTTAAGTCCCCACTTAAAGGTATGAGAAAACTCCACAACTATTTAGTTGGATGCACATCAAAATTCTTTCATTATCAAGACTTAAATTCAGTGACAAAGTCATAGTGAATTAAGCATGATCCATTTTTTTTAGCACTAACTTGGTCCCTTTTGCCATCTTTCTTTTTGTGGAACATTTTCATTTTTCATTTCTACTTTTTCATTGCTTTTCCCTTCTTTTTGTTTTCTTCATCACTTTTTTTTTTCCTTTTGTCTTCATTTTAGATTGAAGCATGAAGTGCTAAATTCTTCTATGGGGCATACCTTGTGCAAATGAATCTAACAGTTTATGCTCGGGGGTGTATAGTGTAACACCCCTGCTAATTGCCCACTTCCATGGTAGTAAGCAACGCTCACAGGGTTGTTATGCGTTGTGCCAGGTTAACTTTTACCCTTACCTTTACCGTTGCAAATAGTTCTTATGTGATAGTATGGACCAATTTGAAAATTATTCTTTTACAGTATCAGTTTGTAAATTAGGAGCCGTGAGTGATTTAGAGAACATATAACAACAGTCGCTATAAGTTAGGGGTAACTGAAGCAGAACATAAAGAGTATATGTGCATATGTATATATAAATACAACCGAGGTCCAACATAAGTACACATCGTCATACTAATACATATGTACACAAAATGGATCTAAGTCCTAATACATAATACAAAACATATATTCTCCAAAACATATATTCCCCTCATGTCAGCCTCGTCCCTGGGTCTTGACTTCAATCAGTTGTCAGTCCAATCGCTCTGCACACCTGGATCCATAACCGAGTGGGTGGGGGTGAGAACTCTTAGTCCTCAGTGGGGTTCCTTAGCCCTATCTACTGTTCATTTACTCGGGTATCCTCCAGGCCGCTCAGGAGATCTCTAAGTGATCATGCATACTAAGATCCTACTGATTATTATCTTGGCCTAGGGTCCTGAACAGCTTTATCTATGTTACTACGTGATCAGGGAACTAATCTTGCTTATCTAAGTTCTCGCGCTTTCTACTCTTAACCATCGCAACACAATCACATAAACATGTATGCTGACAGACACAATTGATCATCACGCATATGTTGCACGGTAAACCTTCCACCATGCTTGCCAGGCACGGGACGCCATGCTATCTCGAGCATGGTATCTATGCAGGGGTCATCATGCCAATGAGGCACGGATTTCAATGCATGTTCTCATACCATTCATCATATCTTTCATCATAACTCTTCCTGTTCCTGTGTCCCAGTACTCCCTCGTACACCTTAGGACCGTCGTCCCCTAGTGGTGTACGACCTTCCTTCTCTGTCTGTTTCCCGGGCAAACATGACTCCACCCCTACACTTTGGGTGGCGAGGGGCCGCCCTCTTGGCTAAGCCAGAAGCGGACTATATCATAGACATACTCATGACATCACAATCTATTCATTTCTTGCTATCACATGCCATGCGTATCATCATATATTTTCTCTCATATGCACATTTATCTTTTCGCATCATGCTCTTTTTCTTACATTTCATTCTCATCTTCATTCATGCGTATCATCATATCTTTTCTCTCATATGCACATTTATCTTTTCGCATCATGCTCTTTTTCCTACATTTTATTCTCATCTTCATTCATTACTCATTCATTAGACAATAACTTCTAGTGATCTATCCTCATGATGCATGCTTGCTCAAACACATAAACACATAACGACATAATCACATTATAATCTAAATAAAATCCTTTGGGCATGGGAGTGTTGGAACCAGGCGGCATAGAACATCTTTCATAACCCCGCTTTCATAAACTTTTATAAACAGAATCCCATGAAGCAACCACGGTTCAGGTCGCTCAGCGCCCATGAGTACCGCTCAGCGCCCACTGGCACCGCTCAGCGCTCACAGGTACCGCTCAGCGCCCACTGGTACCGGTCAGCGCACACAATTACCGCTCAGCGGTCCCTGGAGTCAACTTAGTCACGGATCAATTTTCAAATCATTTTCCAAAGATTATCTCCCAGGCCGCTCAGCGGTTCAAGGAGCCGCTCAGCGCCCTGGGCGTGACCAAAGTTCCCCCTTTTGTTTTCTTGTAGTTTTTGAAACCGTTTTCCATGGCCACTTCTTGGGCTTCACCCCAGGTTCCAACCATCACCATTCAAGCAGGTTTAACTCAGAAAACATAGGAAATCATAGCAAAGTCATCTACCTATCCTAACCAAGCATTTATAGCATAACACATAATAGAAACATATAAGCATGCAAGCACATAGGCCACCAAGGAGGTGATCTAGCTTAGGATTACCCACCTTATTAGAGTCCTAAGGCAGATTAGAGGTGGCTAGGGAGGTGAGGGCGTCGAGTTCTCCAACTAGCTCCCAGTTCCTGACAGTGTTTCAGTAGAATTTCTGAACCGAACGAATTTTCGGCAGAGTTTTGTTAAGGATGTGAATTTGTGAAAAATGAGAGAAATGAAGGGGGTATTTACAGGGGAGGGAGGCTGCAGCTGATGGGGGCGTTTTGGTCCAAGAATTTTAGCCAAAATTACCATTTTGCACTTTTTAATTTAATTTCTTAATTAATTAATTATTTTGGATAATTATAAGGTCACATCAAGTCAAATCAATGAATAGTGACCCATATTTTAATATTTTTTCACAAAAATCTGCTGTCCCCACGTGCTCAATTCAAATGTGGGTCCCACCCTGTCCCGTTTCACTCATTTTTTATCGCTCGCAGTCCCGGTGCGTCGCACACAGTCGTCCGAAA
>QANU01032235.1:0-88487 GCA_003254905.1 Nissolia schottii
CAGGAGCTAAGAAATTCCTTTCCAATATCTTCATCTGTTTGAATTGAAAAATACAAAGAAAAAAGAAAACTCATGTAACATAATATCATTGTGTGATGCATCCAAAGAATCTTGCATCAACAATATATTAGTCAAGAGCCCCAACAAAGTGCAAGAAATAAAATAGAATGGTCTCCCTTAATTATGGAAACAGGGTAAAACTGAAGTCCTACATTTCAGAAATTAATTGACTCTGCTGAATTCTATCTTACTTTGTGTCTTATACTGTGGCAACTGACAATATTCCATGGTGAGATTTGTTGAAGTATTTTGTTTAGAAAACTGCAATACTGATTTTAATTAGTAAAATGATATGATTTTTAAGGAAGAATATTGACTTAACCTAAAAAGCTATAAATTAACTGCAATAAATTGCTATGCTTCCCCAAGCTTTAGGAACCATCAACAAACACCAATTATAAAACAGTTCTGATTAGTGAACACAGCAACTAAATGCATTGCTAAATTAAATCAATTCCAAGATCATCCATTCCATCCTCCTACACTGACATTTGTTTTCATTCCATAAAAAGTACGAGCAAAAATTTACTTTCAATACCTAGCAATGAACTTTTATCCTTTGGATCTGCAGAGGAGGATTCCTTATGCTGTTTCACCATTCCTTGAGGCTGGCAAAACTTGTGATTCACACTTCAGCAAGGATAAAATTGCCATAGTCATATTAAAAAGTAGGTAACGAAAATATGTATCAAACCCAACTACCATAAAGAAACAATACAGGTCATTAATTATAACAGATGTTTGAAGATGGGGGTAAAAAGAAAGAAAGGAAGAAAGAAAGAAAGAAAGAAAGAAAAGGAAATGATCTGGGTGGAAGCGTCAGGCCGATGAGGCAAGTTCCTCACCACTCTGATGATGAAAGTGAAGAAATAGAATGCTAACAACTAACAAGCATTTGCTGAAATAAGTCATTGGTCAAGCAAATACAAATCATTAATAAAAAACTAACTGTAAATAATAGACTGATTAGGTAAAATTACAATTTAGGGTATCCTAATGAACATACTTCAAAGTTAGGATGAGTTAAAGATTAAGTATATGAAGTATGAACAATCTTTGAATGTTGTACATCACTCTTTTGGTTAATCCTCCCAAATTATAAATATGTATCCCAATAAATCCTAAATAGTAATTCTACCAATGAGATATACCAACGGCGAGGCGCGGCGAGGCGAGGCGCGGCGAGGCGAGGCGCGGCGAGGCGAGGCGCAGCGAGGCGAGGCGAGGGTTTAGGGTCTGAACTATGAGTCTCTGAAGATGAACTCTGAATTTCAGAAATGAAAATTGAGAAAAGTGAGATGAGGGCTAGTGACTTCGAATTTGCTTTAAATACCAACGGCTTCCAAGTCTTACAAACTACGCGGGGAGCATAAGAGGAAATCAATGGCGCTTAAAAAAACGCTCATGAACCATATTTTTTTTTTATTCCTTTTTCCTTTAAATATTCATTTACATGGAAAAATAAATAAATAAATTAGAACGTACTATTTTAAAATTTGATAGAATATACTAAAAATACTTACTAAAATTTTTGGTGTAGCAACGGAGCCAAAGCCCAAAAAGACTTATTATGGAATTCATTCTGCTTTTGTAAAACAAAAAATTGACGAAAAGCAGCTTTTGAAAATTTGATTATTGATAGAAATAATTTTGTCATAATTAATTTTGAAGTATAATGATTTGCGTTTGATATGTTGTAAATATTGAGTTCGATAAAACTAATATTATTTGAATAACAATGATCAAAATTACTTTTAAACGTATACTTAAAATAAAAATAAATAAATTTTACATTGCTTTATCTAATCTAACTAATTTAATTTCTATTGACTAACTCTTAACTAATAATAAAAATCAAGCAACATGTCATATTATGTTGAATATCTATATTGACTTGATTTCTATTGATCAGAGCTTTGACAGACACTAATGTTTGTCAAGCGTTAAATTATCTCATCCTTATCTTTAAATACGGAGACATTTAGTTAAATTTAAGTCTATGTTATAATTTGTGTCATTTAGAGTAAATAAACATAGAATGAGTTAGAGGTGAACATGAGTTGGGTCGGGTCGGATAGGACTCACCCATATCACTGATTCGACCCGCCTATCAACGAGTAGGTCAGGTCAGGTAAAATTAACATTTTTTTATGGGTACCCGTCATACCCGCCACCCATCCTGGTTGGGATGGGTTAGACGGATAGGCGGGTGACCTGCCTTCCCTTTTAAAAAAAAAACTAATTTTTTTAAAAAATTTATTTTTTAATAAAAAAAGTTATTATTTTTTTAAAAAATAGACACCTATTTTTTAAATTAAAAAGTTTATTTTTTAATTTAAAATAATCATATTTTAATAATTAAAAATTAAAAATAATATATATAGGCGGGTCGGATCATGTTGAGAAGTAGGGACCTGAAACTCGACCTATATAATATGGCAGATCTATTGGATCCGACCCGTCGACCCGACTTAATCCGACCCAAGCGGGTTGGGTTGGGTCGAATCAACAGGTCAGATCCAACCCATTTTCTTCCCTAGAATGAGTATATTGTGAAAAACAAAACATCGGGAAATTGAAAAGTGAAAACTGCTTCCATTATAATGTGTGAAAGTGCGTTGAGAGAGGAAGTGATTTAAATACATTATATGTTCATTTATAAGAATTGAACACGACTGATTTAAATTATTTTGTAATATTAAATTAAAGATTACTTAAATTATTAGCTCTCAATTCTTTTTTTTATTAGATGATAGTACATAAAACTTAAACTCACATATAGTTTATTCCATTTTTTAAGTTATATAAGTTTTGAAAATTAATTTTAGAATAAATTTCAAACAAATTTCTTACCATTTCACCATCAAAATTAGTCTCTCCCAAATAAAGAAAACCCATATTGGTTCCTCAAATGAAATTATCCTTTTGTTCTTTATTTTTTATGCTATCCTTTTGTTTTTTATTAAAAAAGTTAGTTAATTTATTTTACAAAGACATAATAATTTTCATCCTAATGTTAAAAAAATGTAAAAACTTAAAAGTATTAAGAAGTTATTAATTAGGGAGCTATAATTTGGGGGTAAAAAAAAACCCAAATTGGTTTCAGCTCGAAGCAATTGTTCGCCGTCGCCTGAAGCTGCTGTTGCTGGGATCGTTAGGTAGGTTCATCGCCGCCATCTCTGCCTTTTTTTTCTTTAAGCACTGTTATATTCGGCGACGGAATGGAATCTATTAACGTTAAGCTTTTATCATCTGCAAAATCGATCTTCATTCTGATAACTCTTTGGGGGTGTGGAATCTACTTGAATAACTAGAGACTATACAAATTTGGACTCGTTTAAATGAAATGTAGAAGCGACTAGTTGTGAGGATTCTGTCTCCGCACTAATCTGTGGAGATTTAATTTTCAAGTAATGATTTTCTGGTGAGAAAACATTTTGATCACTGCATCGTTTTGGCAAAAGAGCTATAGACAGAGATGAGAGTCCCCAGTCCCTATTCTTCATTCTCTTCTCACATATCACACTCTCTAACGATGAACCCCCCCTAGGGCGTCGGCGCGACTTCATCTCTTCTCCGGCGGATCTCTCTGTCTACACGGCCTTGAATCTCTCTCTAGTCTCTACCGTTAGTGATTCCATTCAGTCCCTCACATAATTTTTTCTTCCTTTTTTTATTTCATTTGACTCATGTTAGTTGTTTGGGGTTGCTGTTTGGTGTTTGATCGTTGTGGTTGGCTTGTTTGGATTTCTGCTCATGTTCATGAATTTTGTTTTACATATCTGTACTCCTACCTCTGCAAAATGTTCGTACCTGTATACATACTGGTACCGGTACCATACCAGTACCTGTGCAACATATATCTATTCCACTGAGTTCTTGTCAACTTTCAACCATCCGGTTAAATAGTTTTCTCTAGTTTCTATTACTTCCCACTCGATCACTGATTTGTATCTAAATACATGCCATTTTGATGCTTACAATATATATTAAGTTCTAGGAGCTGATAGAGCTTATGATACAATCTTCGTTACCGTTATTATTTCTTTTGTATCTGCATTATAATGTTGGTAATAAGTTGTTGAATACTTTACTACAGTTACTTTGTGTGCTTTCCCTCATTAAATGTATTTATTCATTTATAATCTATGGTAGTTCATCAATTTCACATCAATTTGGTCCTGGTTCAGAATAGAACGTGGATGGACAGCATAAGAAGGAAAACAAGTATAGTATAATTGTTCCCACATATAATGAGTGCCTCAACATTGGTCTGATTGTTTACCTCATCTTCAAGCACCTTAAGTAAGTTTATCCATCTCTTTATGCTATCTGCCTCTGCATAATTTCCCCCCCTTTCTGTATCATTCTGGGTATAATTTATAAGTTGCACTATCAATACGTATTTTAAGCATATCCCTAGTCCTAGGCGTATTAAAGTAAAACAAAAGTTGTTGTTGTGTAGTATGTAGCTCCTGTCTGTTTCAACCCAAAATAAAATCCAAGGGAGAGAATTTGAGTAAGAACACGCCTTTTTTATTTCTTGTGAAAATTTTAGAAAGCAATCTCATATACCATCTCTATATTATGATCAACTATCTTAATGAATAGCTTTTTTGTTGCTGAATTTAGGGATGCTGATTTTGAAATTATAGTTGTGGATGATGGGAGTCCTGATGGCACTCAGGATATTGTAAAACAACTGCAAAAAGTTTATGGAGAAGATCGGATTGTAAGCATCCATGATCCACTTTATCTATTGGGATGTTTCTCAACCCGTTTGTATCATTTAGAGTAACCATGCTTATTCCTTTTGTTCCAGCTGTTAAGACCGAGACCTAGGAAGATGGGTTTAGATATGTACCTAATATTTTTACCAAATGATTTTGATAAATTGATCTTTGATACAATTCATTTGCAGGAACTGCTTATATTCATGGTATGAAGCATGCATCTGGAAATTTTGTTGTCATCATGGATGCTGATCTATCTCACCATGTATGTTATGCTGTTCACATGTAGTCATGTAGGTGATAATTTGCAGATATAAATAGTGATTAAACTTGCAAACAAATTCTTAAAAAAAAAAAGAATCGAACAAACTTCATTCTAGGATTTTAAGCTTAGATTTATTAGTAGCAGAATTGTTTTAACCTTCTCTATTTTTTTATATTTTATTTTGTCTAATCTGTTTAGTTCTTCTGCAGCCAAAATATTTGCCAAGGTTCATTATGGCCCAGTGTCTCAGATTTGACAGGATCATTTAGGTATAAAGCTTGATAATTGGTATTAAAAACATGGCCTGTTCCATGGTTTGAGAGTGATGTATTGTTGTTCTTTGTAGACTTTATAGGAAATCAGTGCTTGAAGATATCATTAGTTGCCATGTTAGAAGGGATATGTCTTCCAAATGGAGATGATAGTACGAGCATCCAGAAAAGGGTACCATATTGAAGAGGTACAATTGCTGATTCACTATGCTTATTTTTTAGGTTAACCTGGTTGTTATGACTTGATAGTTCTTCATTTATATTTTATTAGCATTGATAATTTCTATACAGCTTACCGATGTTTGCTGACGAATCCTAAAAAAAAAATGTTTCATTATTGCATATATACTGTAATAGTGAGGCTATGGTTGGCCATGGAATTGCTTCAAAATAGATTCTGTGATGACCAATGGGTGACCACGTCACATGTATGTGCTTTGTATCGAGGCAATCGGCATGAATTATCCATGATAGTCCTGTATATTGAATCTAAACTGTAGTTATGGCCTTGCTATCTAGTCAACTTGTCAAATTACCTACAACTATGATAGGCTTTTGGTCTTCAGTAGGTATCCAGAAGATTGAGAGGAAGGTATGACACATAACAAATCACAGCAGACCGGACGCATTTCATAATAACTTTGCATTAGATGAACATTTGAAACTTTTACACGATTGGCTCTATTCCTTTCAGTTGTTCCATCTTTTCTCTTCTTGGAACTGTGTTATTTGCTTGCCATTGGGCACAAATATGACTGTTAATTGATCACAGAAGTTTTTCTAAAATTTCACATTTGAATCTATATATGAACACTTCTTTCACGAGGCAACTTGAGGAGTAGATGACTTAGAATTCATATTATATGATATCATCATCATTTTGATTATTCACTTCGAAGCTGACTTTAGTTTCACATATGTGCAGGTTCCAATAACATTTGTTGATAGAGTATTTGGAAGTTTAAAGCTTGGTGGATCCGAGATTGTTGAATACCTGAAAGGCCTAGCATATCTTTTGTTGACAACATAACAAGATGAATATCATGGAAACTCTTCTGTCTTACGGTTTGGCCAAATCTAGATACAGATTTTGTAGTTCAGTTTCCTATTTATTGAGAAGTGATGACATAAGCTTCCTGCTAGAATCTTGTAATTTTCCTTTCAAATTTAATAGGAAGCATTTGTATGGCTCCAGGAGTTTATCACTGTTTGGACGTTGATGATTCCAAACATCTTGTTTTGTTTTGGTTTTTTATTTTTTTTGTTGAAGTTGTGACTTCCAGCGGAGCTTTTCTCTAATTTTATTTGCTCCTGGTCACCATATAGTGGGATAAAATTTAGTTGTTTTAATCGCCAACAAATATTTGATCGTCAATTCCAATTATTATTTGTCTTAATTTTTCTTCTTCAAGAAATTAATGAAAATTGGATGGCATGGCAGGTTAGGTTGGCTGGTTGAGGATGTTTATTCGTTGAGTTCAGGGGGTATTTCTTGTACTTGAGGTATAAATTTTCTTCCTCATTATTATAGAATTATTATAAAAACAATTGATGAAAGTTACTATATAGAGATAATTACGAATAAGTAAAGTTTAATTGATATACGGGCCTTTCGCCCTCTTGTATACATAAATAAAAATAAGAGAGTTTAATTGATACACACTCAATCTCACATCACAGCAGTTCACCACATTTTGGTGGACTAACCTTTTATGGCTAAGCCAAACCTAATTTGATAACCTTTGTTATTAGTAACTGTGCATATTCTAATTTAATAGTTAACTTTTCATTGTCCTATTTGATATAGGACTAAACAAATATTTTTACTTACTTTCTCATGCATCTTGAATTAAAAATATTGAATGTTCACCAGAAAGCATATAAATCCAAGTCTTGTCCTTCCTCTGAGCTTCTATAGGTCATCACTCATTTTGAGCTTGAAGAAGCATGTT
The DNA here is from genome assembly GCA_003254905.1 of Nissolia schottii. Classification (NCBI taxonomy): domain Eukaryota; kingdom Viridiplantae; phylum Streptophyta; class Magnoliopsida; order Fabales; family Fabaceae; genus Nissolia; species Nissolia schottii. Next base: position 7,283 of record QANU01032235.1, read on the forward strand.
AGAAGGAAGAAAGGAATGTGTTTAGAAAAGACACTAAATATGCTGTCAGGTAAGGGGACCAAATTAACATTTGAACGGATTCATGGTTGCACTAGTCTTATCCTTGTACCATTCTCTAAGACTCTTGCCCCAGCCAAAATCTCCAGACTCAGTCAACTTATTAGAGAGGATGACACTACACTGACCTAGTCTCCTCCAAATTCATTGATGCAATGGCCGAGGGGATTTTTCACACCCCATAACTCAAGCGAATGACAAGATCTGTTGGCTTCATAACTCCTCTAGGTAGTACTTTGCTAAATCAGGATACTCTATAGGCTTTGATTTCTACCATCCACACTCAGCATTGGGTTCATCCATCATGACTCACAACTAACTTTGGGATTCTGTTTGATCTCTTAAAGTGCCTCCAAAAATTCGAACTTTCATTTGGAAGCTTGCCCATAATGGAGTGCCTATCAAACAGAGACTTAAGGTGCGCATCCATCACATCTGCAACCTTTGCCCCCGGTGTCTACACAGAGCAGAATCAAGCAAGTTTGGCTTGGTTTAAAATACCCTGATTCCTCTGGAGTGGCACCTAACATTTCATTTTGGCGATGGTAGTGTGACTTGGTGAAGGTTCAGAGGATACTCATGTTACTACAACCATCTTTAGAGATTATTGCCTTTACTATATGGAGAATTTGGCTTGCCATGAACGCCAAGATGTTTGAGGATAAGCTAGCTACCTCACAGGAGATAGCCCCCAGTAGTATTCTTCTAGCTAATGAATTCAAAACACAACATGACATTGTCTCCCCTTTGGTTTTTTTGGTTGCTAAGGGTGTTTACACCTATGGGATACCTCCTCTTTTATTTGCTTGGTTCGATGGACCCTCCTCTTATAATGGCTCGTCTTATTAAATGAATATATATCTACTTTTGGAAGGGGAAAAAAAATATAAATCTAACTACTATTAATTAATAATTACCGCATAATAAGAAAAGCCTTGGCCCATTTGCTAAAGGAAAGTGGTTCATAAGCTTGATATTACAGTTTGTACGTTTAGCTTCAAACAAAAATAAGGATTAGAGAAACATAAACTTGTTAGTTATCTAAATCAATATGAAAAACAAAATGGAAAATATGTTAATTATCAGTAATGCTGGCTTGGAAGCAACGATGAGGAACCAGAAAATAAATGCAAACTTCACCACTGGTTTGAACTAGATTAAGTTCGGATTGTGCTTGTCTCATGAGTTTGATTCTTAGCCTTGAGTACTCGGGTGATGTCTTTGTGGAAATTTTAAACATAGTACAGTTGAAAAACATTATATGGTATATTACTAGCATAAGCGACCTCAATATGGTGATCATATAACCATAAAGAAATCAATACAAAGATCACAGATTCGTACAACTTTATATTATGACAAACAAATGATAGTTCTATCTACAATTTGTTTCTGCATGGTATATTCAAGATTGAGGATGATAATAAACATAAGCAATTAACTAATCAGACAAACACTATGGTGATTGAATTTCACACAAGTTCTTATGTACAAAAAATTGGAATCGATCCAATAAATAAGATGGCCTTTTCTCATCTTGACGTTAGGCACTGCAATCACTTGAAAATCAATCTGATTCAGCTGATGTTATATATAGTAGACTAGGTAAAAAAAATGCATTTTTTTTATTGCTTTCCTTGTTCATTCACCACTGTTTTCTCTGTGGCTGGATAAGACTATTTCCTACTAGCTTTTGTAGACCCTTTTGCACTGCTTTTTGCATTAGCTGAAGGAGCATTAACTGAAACTTGGTCTTTTGGTGTTGGTGTGTTCTTATCCTTCCGAACTTCAATTGAGTTCCTAGGTTGAGCTTTCTTGGTGGGACTAATGGCTGTGTCAGGGACCCGGCTTTCCCACGGGCGAGCTGCGATCCAGCGCTCCTTCCAGCTCCAACCCCAATTATTAGCCTTGTTAAGTTCATAACTACCTAGCCCTTGGCTCTGGCTAGAGTTGGCCCGCCACTATTGATTCATAAGACATAGCATTTCAAATTTCAGTTTGGATTATGGGAAACTAGTGTCTTCATGCGACTCATTTATATATGAATATTAACCTACCTGATGAGAAAAGGCATATGCCATGGCTCTTTCCCTCTTAACTGCTGCTGCTTCTCTCTGATGCAACCTTGCAACGATTTCCTCCATGGTGTCAGAACCACCACACCATTCCACCTATAATTTGTTTCAACTTCAAACTACGGGTCAGAAAGAGCGTAATTGAAGTGGGTTAGGTACAACCAAGCTCATGTATCAAATGAAAAGGTTTCATGCCACCACTTTACTATCAAAATCTATGTTCTGGATTAACTAAAATACGATAATTATATTGCCAAACTAAAAATTTTAGCTTTACTAGCTAGCAGTCTAGAACAACATGCAGGGAAGTTTACCTCCAAGTCATGGAGCTTTGCCTCAAGTTTTAATTGAGAATCTAGTTTCTTCCGCCGGATCTTGTCTTCTGTCACCATACAGATTCGGCGAGCTCTAATCTCTGCTTGTATCTTGCTCCATGAATGAAGATAAGTTATGGCTGTACTAGCTTGTTTTTTGACGAAGCTACCTTGTGTAATGATCTTCAGTTTTGTGAATCCTTTCAAGCGGCGCAAATATTTTCTAGCCTGGAATGTTTAAAAGTCAATATGGTAAAACAAAAGGAAGACAAAAACGTTATCAAAGATCTGTAATGTTTTGAATAGGTGACACATACATACATATCTTATAATATCATAAATTTTATGCATGTAACATAGATATCCAAAGTCGAAATAACAAAATATGAAAGCAGAAGGATGTTTGCCAGTGTAGTGCTAAAATCAGTGAACTCGGGTTGGAGTTGTCCTGTACTCTTAAGAACTACAGCCTATAAAATAATCAATTTGGCATACCTTATAAGCCCGGTATGCCGTTTGTATCCTTGTTGCAGCAATAGTTTCAGCTGACACCCCAGATGACACAAGATTTTCACTTGCAGCACCATTTGCTAAACCACTAAGCTCTTTTCCTGTATAGTTTTTTGTCTTCAATGAACTTGATTTTTCTGAAGCTAAGGATCCCTGTCTCAAAGTATGAACAGATTTGTGGAAATCAGAACTTTCTGGTTACAACAGCCCTCATGCAAATTTCAATACTGTGTATTATAAAGAGAATACTGGAGCACTCAAAAGAATTAGACTTTTCCGGAAAAATAAAGGGAACGGAGGTTTACAAGAATCAGTTCTACTCTCATGCAACTTTATAAACCCTTCGAGGAGTAGTTAATGAAACTAAAATGGACAGAAAGTGTACCGTACCTTCGCTTTCTTTGATCTGCTTTGTTTTGATTTTCTTAAGCGAATTATTTTCTTAAACCAATGGCCTGAACCCATTCTTGATGTGAAGTAAGTATTTCTATAGAATACAGTAATCATTAGGATAGAATTTCACAAATAAGGATTTAGCTTGTCCATAAAATCACTATTTTGTCTTTACCTGCTTTCAGTCTAATCTATCTCTCCCAGAATTTCTTATGCTGACATCAGTAACATGTAGTCCTACAACTAGAAATAGAAACAGAATTCACAATTACACCTTAAAGTCATACTAAACAGAACAACCCAACTGGTAACCAAAAATAAAACAAAATGCTTGATTGGCTAGAAAGCAGTCCAGAATATGTCAAAACCCATATAGGTCTCTCATGACAACCCTATTGCCCAACATGCGAAAGGGTTCCCCTGAATAAGAATTGTGAATCCAGCAATAAACCAACTAAATTGAATCTGGGTGAGAAGGACTTACCAAGAAGGAGGAGGAAAGTGTGCAAGGCTCTCAATTGGTCAAGTAACCAATACTTCTGATTGGAAATATGAAAGGAAGTGGGGGGAACAATAATCAGTTATCAGTAATCAATATAGAAGTAAACAAGAAGGAAAGCTCAATAGAGAGAGAAAAAGAGGAGGGAGAAAGAAAAAAAATTCAAACCAAAAAGTAAAGGAGAAAAAGAAAATTCTCTCACCCAAAACTCAATAAATGGCTCAACCGACACAACTAGGCCCACGCAGCTGAGAAGAAAAGACTATTGGTGTGCATGTTTAGTCCCAGAGTACATAAACGTAATCCTATTTATATGACACACTTTTGGCTTGGTTGGATCATTTTTGAAGAATTTGAAGTTACAGCGACAAGGACAACAGAACAAACCGTGACAATAAAATACTTATGATGCTGACCCACGGCGTTTGCGCATCTGGGTAATGTTTTTTTCCTTCATTTTCATAAGAGAAATGCTAAAATGACAAACGCAGTTGCAAAAGGGAAAATCTTTCATCTCTTGTAAATCATCGACATTGTCCACCCTCTAACCAACTGAGCTATGGGACCAGCCTATTCTCTCCATCTCCGCTTTTCCTTCTGAAATGTAAAACAAACGAGCTTCAATTTATTATTCAAAACGTGGCTATATGATCGGCGATTACACGCTGTGGCTTGGTCATTCATGGAGTTTCAATTTTGTCTTTCGTAGCATTTTCATTTGGCCAACCAACTTTTAATTAGCACAGCTGTATTACGAAATAATAATTCAAATTACATAAAAACGTGGACCTTGTCTTGAATAATGAAACGTTCCATTTTTTTTTATTATAAAACTTTCATATATTAATAATTAGATTTATGCACACAAATGAACAACTTGCAAGAAGAAGAAAAGAAGTCACCCATCACTTTCAGTTCACAAATATGTTGCCAGGTAAGTCTATTAGGTTGTTTGTTCCCTAATACACCCCAATATAAACTTGGAAACTGAGCAGAAATCCCATTCATTTAAGAATTCCGCACGTAAAGTAAAAACCTTCGTTTTCGTTGGGAAACGGTGGGATTGTGCAAATGTGCCTTGAGGTTGTTGAGTGTCACCTTCTATTGGTTATTTGATGTTGTAGTAACTCTCTCCCATACATATGTAACAAACAGGCTAGTTCAAGTCCATACTTTTTTTTCCTGGTTTAACCAGGTCTTCTTGTCTTGTTAATAGGAATCTGACTAATCCGACTTGACTATAGGTCCTTAAACGAGGATGAATTTTCTCTTCTTTCAAGAATCGGAGCCTAAAATCATTTGTTAAAAGACCAGAACATTCTATTAAAGTTTCATGGATTGATGTATATGTAGTATGCATACCTAAATATTAGAGTGTAAATAATACTCAAATCTTCTTCGTTATATCAATCAATTTTTAACTTTTTAGAGTTTCGTAACTGCTGTTTGTTTACAATATTTAGGTAGTATCATTATTTTTCTTTCATTTATATCCCTAATTGTAATCATACATTTATTATTATACGTAAATGTTAGGAGAGTAATAATTCTAATGGAAATAAAAAATTTATTTTTTTATAGAGGGATAACGCTGTTAACTTATTTCATTTTATTTATGAATTTTGCTAACAGTACTCTTTGTTAAGAAAGTATAAATAATAATTTTATATTAAAAATTATGTTTTTAATGACATTAAATATTTTATAAATTAAAAACTTCTTATTTGGATTTTCTCAATCAATGCCTTTGGTAAAAAAGTGAATGTGAATCGCAGAAATCTACTAACATTCTCTTGTACCACAAAGATATTTTGTTTTGGATGGTAGATACACTGAAACTGAGGGAAAAATAATAAACAAAAATGTCCGAAATAAAGTGAAATTTGTAGCATGTAAACATGCAAATTACTCTACAAATGTCGCAATGATCTTTGATTCTACAACGCCCAATGAATTCATGCCAAAGTCAATCTTAGTTTCCTTGATGAAGTCTTCTTCAATGCTGCAAATTTCTCATCTTTTTTATCATCTTTTTTTACCCACAAAAGCCCACCCTCATTTCCATAATTCCATCTCAAACCCGGCATTGCATTGAAAATCCTAACACTCCAACAAAGACGACGCCACCATGATCTTCTTTACCGTATCAGCACTCAAATGGCACCCACTAAGAGGAAAGTTTCCAGTTTCTATTGTTGTCTAATAAGTATGCTCTCTAAGTGTTTGTAGATTTGATTGTGTAGCGCACGGTGTTGTTTGAGATTTCATTGGAAGCATTTGGTGTTGGAAAGAAAGATGAGCGTGTTAAGGATGTAAATGACTCTTCATAACAACATTTTTGTTCTTAATGCTCTGCAATGAGTTTGTGGATATAAAATAAAAATGTAGATTTGCATTTTGAAAATGCTCCTCCTTCCCCTGACACTTTTGCATATATTGCGCAGAGCTGTCAATACAAAAAAAAAAAAAGGGAAAAAAGAAGGAGATGAATTTGAGGTAAGAGCAGATATGAAGATGGTGGGGTTAGGGGATGTTGCTGGAGTTGTTCTTGTCGATGGAAGTTTCGCGATTTGTTAGAAGCTTCTTAGTCGTTTGACATTTCATATAGATTTTTAATTAGCGCAATATATTTGTTTCTTTTAAAATTTATAGGATAGAATGAAGGACTCCTAACAACATTCAGAATCAAGTGGATCAGATGATAATCCTTTCTATTATTTTTAGAGGAGAAGGACCAGGAGGAGGTGAAAGAGACAACAAATGTATGTCTCAAATCATGGGGAACGTGAAGCAGGAAGCATAGGTATTATTGATCTTAGCTTGAAGCTCTGAGTTTGCATTTACATTTCTCAAAGACTATAGTTCAGATGAGTATTGCATTGGTTTTCCATATAATGAAATTCAACAATGTCAGCAAGTAAAGAGGAAGGGATTTTCAGTGTTGGTTGATGTTGAACTGAACTGGGTATTGACAGCTAGATTGGGATTGTGGGGTGTGAAAGAGAATGCATCATGCATGCACCCGGTTTCTTGAAAATCCGCGATGCCAGAGACACTTTGTTCAGGATTTTGATTCAACTATAATCTTATTGTGCATCTTTTTCTGGGACTATATAGGTTTTTAGGCTGTTTGATCTAGTTAAAATGTAATTCTAGTTGCTCCAACTTTAGTGAAAATTCAATTTTCTATTACTCAGCTTTTTGGTTAATTTGTTCAACATTTTCCCCCTTTATATGCCTCTTCAAATATATTTACTGTCTTTGCTTTCTACCAGCGCAGACAAATAAAACCGTGTGATACTTTAGCTGAAAATTGTATTCTCACTGGAACACATTGACGGAGACTTCAGCCTAAAATGTGTGCTTATTTCCACGAAGTTTCAACTTTTGTATCCTGAAAGAATTGTGGATGGCGACCTGTGAATAGAACAGTCCTTGAATTTATTTCATGGCAAGTTCATCAACTACGTGGGCCCTTAATAGCAAATCATCTTCTCTTTGTTTTCTGGTCCTTAGTGATGATAAAGTCATACAACAAAGTCATACAACCCTCAATATATGCATACATAAATTCCAAAGATTTTTTTTCTGTGTCCAAGTTACTGACCAAGCTGTTCAGAGTTAATAGAAGTTACACACACTTCAATTGCCAGCTAGCAGCTATATTAGAAGTTACAATTCAATTCATTTGCTTTCCTTCATTCGCTTTGGAGCTGATGCCTCCAAGAATTACAAAGTTGTGTCCATCGGTGCAATCATCAACCTCAGCTCTCATGTCGGGAAAGAAGAGAAAGTAGCTATTGAACTGGCATTACAAAACTACAACAACAAACCCAAGTCCCTCAAGCTGCTCTCTACACTACAAGGACTCTGGAAGGGTGGCACTGAGAGCAATTTCTATTGGTTAGTTACCACTTTGCAGTCGCTTCTGCAAAGTGAGCTTCCTTGTTTCTATGATATGATTAATGATAGGCTGGGCTAATTTGCATCAGAATTTTCCATGCAGCTGAAGAGATTATTAAAATGAAGAAAGCGCAAGCAATAATTGGCATGCACTCATGGCAGGAAGCAGTTCTGGTAGCAGAGGTTGGAAGTCAAGCTCAAGTTCCTGTTATTTCATCTGCTGCACCAATCACACCCCACCATTGTCATCAACTCACTGGCCTCTCTTATTATTAATGTCTAACGATGGTACTGCATACATCAAATGCATTTCTGATTTAGTTCATGCATACAATTGGCAAAGGGTTATAGCGATTTATGAAGACGATGCACAGCGTTATGGTGATTATGGGATGTTAGCACTTCTGTCTGGGGCCCTGACAAATGTTTGTTCACAAATTGAGCTCTCTCTGGCTCTCCCACCATATTCTTCTTTGTCTGATCCAAATGAGGTAGTCCAAGATGAGCTGCTGAATCTACTTGACACTCAATCTCGTGTCTTCATAGTTATGCAGTCATCACTACCTATGGTAGCTTGTTTGTTTGTGGAAGTTAAAAAGATGGGGCTTTTGGGTAGAGAAACAGTATGGATAGTTCCAGAAAGTGTAACTTATATGCTAGACTCTTCTGGTAGCTCTGCCATTTCATCCATGGAAGGAGTTTTGGGAATCAAGACTGACTACTTTCAGAACAGTAGTGACTTCCGTAGTTCCCAGTTCCAGTTTAGAGAAAGCTTTCGAAAAGAGAATCCGGAGGAAGATAACTTCCAACCTCGATTTTATGCACTGCGAGCATACGATAGCGTTAGAGTTGTTTCGCAGGCCATGGAAACATTAAGAAATCATAATACCAGTAGCCCTGAGATGTTTCTGAAAGAAATGCTGTCCTGCAATTTCGTTGGTTTAAGTGGAAAAATAAATTTTGAACATAAACAGATCTTGCCCTCTCATATACTTAGGATAGTTAATATGATTGGAAAGAGTTACCAAGAAATAGACTGCTGGACAGAAGAGTATGGATTCTCCAAAACCCTTTCCTTTGAGTTAGGTGGTAGAGCACAAGGTTTGACTGGTCCCGTAATTTGGCCTGGGACTTCAATGAGGGCTCCAAGGGGTTGGAAAATGTCTACCAGTGCAAAACCAATGAAAATTGGTGTCCCGACAAAGACTCCATTTGACAAGTTTGTGAAGGTTGAGTACAATGAAAACTCAAATAGGACCAAGTACAGTGGATTCTGCATAGAAATTTTTGGAAGGTTCTAGATCTATTGCAGTATGATCTACCATATGAATTTGTTCCCTTTAATGGATCCTATACTGAACTGGTTTTTCTTGTCTATAACAAGGTATTTACTTCTATCTCTTCCTCTCTTTCTAATGCATTTGTTTCCAATTTCACATGTTCGACATATAATCATTTGAATGCAAACTTCAATTATACTTTTAGCCAGCTGTAGCAAAGAAATAAAGGCCCTGATATTACTCATTCTGCTGCATTATGCTTTGAGAAAACAAGCTGGGATATTCTTGAATTTCACACAAACAAAAGAGCTAAATTCACCATCTTAATTTTTTGTTCACTATTGTTGTTACAATGCCCTTGCTAATAAAATATTCTTCATTCCTACCATTTGGATTAAAAAAAATGATGGAAGACTGTAGATGCCGCTGTTGGTGACATAACCATTGTCACCCATAGAATGCAATATGTGGATTTTACAATGCCATATGCAGAATCAGGGTTACCAATGATTGTTCCTGCAAAATCTGAGAATACAACTCTGATCTTTATGAAGCCCTTTACCTGGGAAATGTGGATGATCATAGTTTCCATCCTGATCTTCACCATGTCCACAGTTTGGTACTTGGAGAGGGGTTCCAATCCAGAATTCAGTGGTCCATGGAAGACTCAGATCAGCAATGCGTTGTGGTTTACCATCTTTTCTCTATTTTTTGCTCAAAGTAAGTGCTATTGCAAACATTATAAAGCTACTTACTTATGGAAGAGTCAGACAACATTAATTATGGAAGCATTCACTTTCTTATGAATGTAAAGCTCTAATATATTAGTCCATGGTTCCTCTTGCAGGGGAGAAAATCTATAGCAACTTCACTCAAATGGTGATTGTAGTGTGGCTCTTCCTTGTTATGATCCTAACCTCGAGCTACACTGCTAATTTATCCTCAATGCTCACAGTTCAACAATTGCAACCGACCATTACAAATATTGAGTCGCTTATTAGGAGCAACTCCAAAATCGGTTACGCAGGCGGTCAATTTGTGAGGAAATATCTAGAAGCTTCATTTCAAACCGCATAATATTATCAAGGCTAGCAGGGAGTACAACGACACTGAAGAGTTCAAAAGCAAGCGATTAGCAGCTGCCTTTATTGAAGTCCCTTATGCAAAGGGATTCATCAGCAAGAATTGCCGAGGATACTCTTCCTTCACACCAAGCAACAGATTTGGAGGGCTAGGCTTTGTAAGTAATAAATAACAGAAACTTATTTTGGGAATTGGAGCTTTTCTTCTCTTAATGGAAGCTGAAAATCAATGATACCTTTAGTTGAACATGATATAATCATATAATGTGAACTTATGTAGTGCAAATGTGCAATCTCAGAGCACCTTATTTCAAAATATCATGTTTAAGGATGTTAGTGATGGGGATGAAATTGGAAATAATGGAGGATAGCACTATGAAGATTAGTTATGCAAACTACAGCATATACTATGAAGATAGCACTAATCAAGGGAGCACTTCTGACCACAAAGCTCTTCCCTACCATAAGGAACAGAAATGCTTTATGGGTCCTCCTGTAGGTACAAATTGCTGCCAGTTAGTATAGCCGCTAAGGGTATCCTAACTATCTTTGAAATTTTATGGTTACTTAATTTTGTTCCCATGTGATAATTGTAAGCACTGAGTAGGACAGTATGAGATCACATATACAACAATACTGAGTGCGACAAAGCTTTGTTGATATTGTTGTGATCATTGTAACCTCTAGAGAAAGCTTGGTTTCTTAAAGTGGTTTGTTATCTGTTTCCCAGTTTTGCAGATAATAATAACACTAATGTTATGGGTAATAGTTTTTGTTGTCACTATATAGCCATTATATAGCCACAGTATGAAGTACGCATGACATACATAGCGACACCGACTTCGTAAACTTTTGCATACATGTACACAAATTTTTTCTATACTCATGCATAAACTTTTTTAAATAAGGAACTAAATTAAATTGGTTAAATAACGAAAAAGTAATTATTGCACCTTTTTTCCTGTTCTCCACTCACACTCTAAGCATGTAAACTAACACATTACCATGCACACATTTTAAAGCAGATGCACATACTTTTTAATATGTAGAAACAAACAATAAGACAAAAATGAAACGAAGACGAAAAATTAGAAAATTTGGAACTTACGTGCCCAAACATTTAAACAAGAATGCAAAGACATTTTTACATACATGCATAAACTTTTTTGAACAAGGAACAAAAATTATGACAGAAACAAAAACAAAAAGGAAGAAAACTTTGCCCCTCACATACACAAACTTTTGAACAACCATTTGCAAACTTTTCTTCATACATGCACAAACTTCTAAACAATTAGTACCAAAAATTATGATGAAAATGAAAACAAAAAATGAAGACGAAGAAGAAAACTTTGGCGTTTGCATACACAAACTTTAGAACAACCATGCATAAACTTTTCTTTATATATGCACAAACTTTTGAACAACTAGAAAAAAAAATGACGAAAACAATAATGAAAACTCTAGGATCCACTACGTCTTGTGAAGAAAGGAAAAAATGAAGAAACGTTTATATCAAGATAATGTATGTGACCAACGAAGAAAAATGAACAGAAAAACTAAAAAATGAAGGGAAAAAAGCATTTAAAATAAATGAAAAAAATGCAAGGAGAGTGAGGGAGAAGAGAGAGAGAAAAAAAGAACAAGAGGAGAAGAAGAGGGGCATGAGGGAGAGTGGGCTTAGATGAGAGAGAAAATGCGCATTAAATATTGTGTACCATTGACAAATGAAAAAGTAATGTACATAGAACATTTTTCTAATAATAATAAAAAAAAACTAGGGCTGGAATTATTTCATAGTAGACTGAACCTTAAACCTTGCTCGAGTCAACTTAAGTAGAATTTAATGGATTTTCAATACAAGTAATTTCAATTTAAAACACGGAAAAAGAAGGAAAAAAAAAATCATTGTAACCTCTGGTTAGGCTCTCCACTTGAGTTTGATTATTATTCTACATTGTAAGAGTCGGATCACATAAAAAAGATAAAGTAATAAAAAATCATACACACAATACTTCCACTTGGATATTCATTTATATTTCCATTAAAATTTAATATCAAGTTATATGTAACATGGGTGTGTTCGATTGAATTAAGGCTTAACGTTGAAGTTTTGTTAGAGTTAAAGAGAGCAATAGAAAGAGACACACACTTTAAAAGAAAGTTTATTTTATTTATCTTGCAATTAAACCACTAAACACATAGGATGTATATGATTTTTCATGACCCTGGACAATTAACAAAAAAATAAAACTCACACTAGTTTTATAACCTCTAACAATTATTCTCCTACTAACTCTCCATAACCTCTAAATTTATCACCACCAATAATCACATTAAACCATAACCACCAAAATATCAAAACACATTAACTTCAAATTACTATTATTTTAAGTTTATTCTTTTTTTTTAAACACTCCCCCTTAATTTGAAGTTTTCTTCTTCATGCCAAGTCTTGCTCTCAATCTTCTAAAATCTTTAAACTCGAGAGGCTTAGTAAAAATATTAGCAACTTGATGTTGAGTCTAATTGGGCTCACTCTCTTTCTTGTCAACATACTCCCTAATGAAATAAAACCCTGTGCCGATGTGCTTGCTTCGGTCATGATATATGAGATTCTTTTGGCAAGAGCAAGTGTAGACTTGTTGTCAATAGAAATCTTTGTTGCTCCTCTTGTGGCAAAATAATCTCCTTCAACAACCTTCTAAGCCATATAGCATGACAAGTACAAGAAGTTGTTGCCACATGCTTAGACTTACTGCTTTTTGGAACTCCATGAAATAGCACAATCTCCCATAAAAAATATGAAACTATTAGTGCTTTTTCTATCTTGCAAAATCACTATTACAACATCCCACAAATTTGAAATCATTACAAAATTCATAAAAACAACATAAGATCAATTGTACCTTTAAGGTAATGAAGAATCCTCCAAGAAACCTTCATATGGGTGGAAGTAGGTAACTCAATGTAACGATTCACTACTCTAACTGTATAAAGAATATTAGGTCTTGTAGAAGTCAAGTATCTCAAGCTTCCCAGAAGACTTTTGAAAATAGTGGGATCTTCCTTCACTCCTTCATCAAATTTTGACAATTGAAAACCACACTACATGGGTGTGTTCATGGAGTTACACTCCAACATGTTGAATTTCGTCAACACCTCCTTGCCATAGGCCTCTTGAGAGATAAAAATCTCTTCCTCCATTTGCTTCGTTTCTAGGCCTAAATAATAAGACATGAGCTTAATATCTTTCATCTCAAATTCATGTGACATAGCCTTCTTGAATCCCTCAAACAAATTAGGATTAGTTCTAGTGAAAATATGATCATCAACATAAAAACAAAACAAAATATCCTCCTTATCATATTCTTTAACATAAAGAGCATATTCATGGACTCATCTAGCAAAACCATTATCTTAAAAATATTTGTCTATTTGGTTATTCCATGCTATTGATGTTTACTTCAACTCATACAATGTCTATCTCAACACTTCATTTACATGGTCTTTCACCACATAACCAAGTGGTTATTCAACATATACCTCATCTTCTAGATATCCATTTAGGAAGATTGATTTTACATCAAGTTGATAGATCTTCTACTTTATTTGTGCTGCTAAAGCAATAATCAAATGGATTGTCTCCATGCAAGCAACGGGTGCAAACACCTCTTCACAATCAACTCCATATCTTTGCTTGTAGCTTTTTGCAACGAGTCTTGCCTTGTACCTCTCTATGTCTCCTTGAGAATTTTTCTTTACTTTGAACACCCATTTGTCTCCAATTGCATGGTGACCGTTGGGAAGAACAGATAACTCCCAACTGTTGTTCTTTTCAATAGCTTCAATCTCCTCCTCCGTCACCTATCAATGACACATTGGCTTTGAGAACTTACTCCAAAGGCTCACATTGCCTTTCATAGTGGTTAGGTCATTTGAGTTCTTAAAGACACAAGTCACATAATCAAACTTTAAAATCAAAGAGCGAAGAATTTTATCCTTCACACGGTCATCTTCAATATTTTCTCCATATCTTTTCATTCGTTCACATTTGCCAAAAACCTCGAACTATAATCCGAAAATGTTTTGAGTTCCTTTATGTGCAAAGATTAAAATTCACGATGTAAAATTTGAAACCACGCCATCTTTACCTTATCCGCACCTTTGAGAGATTTTTGTAAAACTCCTCATGCTTTTTTTTGCAGTGGATACATTGGCCACCTTCTCAAACATCAAATCCTCCAAATCTTGATGTATGAGGGATGGACAAGACTTGTTGGTACTTATTCTTCAATTTTATATTTGTCTACTTCTCATTTGGAGACAAATTAGTCTCGTTCTCTAGCTTAAAATAACCATTCTCCACAATGTCCTAAGTATCTTGGGATCCAAACAAGGTCTTCATACGACTAGTTCAAGGCTCTTAGTTATTATTTGTAAGATGAGGAAATTGAAATGGAAAAATTCCATTGTTTGAGTAGAAGAGGACAATAGGAAGAGACACTATGAAAGAAAAAATTATTTTATTTCTCTTGCGATTAGACAACTAAACACACAAGATATATATAGTTTTTCATGATTTGGACAATTATCAAAAAATTAAAACTCACTAATTTCAACCCCCCCCAAACAATTGTTCTCCTACTAACTCCCAATGACCTCTAAATTTATAATCACCAGTAATCACACTAAACCATAACCATCAAAACACATTAACTTCAAATTACTATTATTTTAAATTTATTCTTTTTTTCAACAGTTTCGTTGTACTAACAAGTTTTTTTATTTCCATCAATACACTATACCATTTATTTAAGCCTTTTATTTAAGGGTTAATTAAGTTTTTAATCACTGTAATATGAAAAAGTTTGGTTTTAGTCCCTCATGACATGTTTTAGTCCTTATAAAATGTGAAAATTTAATTTTGGTCCCTGTGGACGGTTGATAATGGACGGTGATGACGTGTCAGTTAACCCGTCATCAGGGGGCATTTCTACATCACCGTCCATCACCAACCGTTCACAGGAACCAAAATCAAAATTTCACATTTTACAGGGACTAAAACTTGTCATGAGGGACTAAAACTAAATTTTTTCATATTACAGGAACTAAAAACTTAATTATAAAGGAGGATATTACTTACATATAACTATTCTCCTTGCATAGAGAGGTGGCAACATAGGTACCTACCTTAACTTGTGGGTTTAACTTCAAAACCGCGTGTACTCTAGAACAAACGTGCAACGTGTCAGATGCGTAAGAGGGCACGAAATTATCCTAGCCTTTCCATTGACTTGAGGTTGAAGATATCAAAGTAAAAATTTGTTAGAATGAGTCAAACTAAAATTACCAATTGTATAAATCAGAATAGACTTGTAACATATACAAGTATATTTTGGTTTGAATAGTGTGCATGGCTGCTTTAAGCCACATCTCCATGTTGCACGTATTACTTCACGGTATTTACCTAGTCAGTCCTCGTTTCCGCTAAAGATTGGTCAGCTTGTGGTGCATGCATAATGAACTTCTAAAAGACGGCAACCACATTTGAATAAAATAGGCTGATCACGACATATGTAATTGTTTTGGTTGTTGAGAAACTACAAATACAAATACTTAAAAATTAATTTTTATGCACAATTCTCATTGTTCATGAAATCCATAATAAGCATAACAAGTTAAGAAATTATTAAAAATAAATTACTACTATCCTAATATTCAAAATCGATAAATATTTTAAAACTCTAAAATACATATAAAAAAAACTTGATTGTTATTATAAAAGCAATGGAGTATCCTTTATGCACGCATAAATAGTTAACTTACTTAATCATTTGTTAGATCATGTTTTGTTAAAATTCATTGGTTAAAAAAATAAAAAGGGTAAGTTTTGACATTTTAATACATGTAAGTGACATTAGAAATAGACAATTCTCACTTTTTTAAATAAAAAATAATTTCTTTTATTTTCTTAACAAGTGTCTTGAGAGTAGTTTAATTTTTTGCATAAATTATTTATAAATGCTTTTGTAATTGTTCAATGAATTTAGAAATTGATAATAAATTAAGATGAGCTTTTTCTTAAAATTGTTTTGTATAAAAATAAAATAAAAGTCAACCCTACCTTTGTTTCATTTCCTAACCAGTTTAGTTTCTTAGCTCCTCACGCTAAATAGGACTGGTTTTTTGTTCCCTTAATTTTCAGAAGTCCATCAATCTATGCCCTTTGACTTTGGGGAGATACGTACTCAGTTTTAAGCTCAAGTATCCGTATCAGATAGATTCTTCATATTAAATCCATGATGTATGTGCCAAGCTGACCTGCTTAAAAATAAGATCAATAAGTTTTGCTCACCTTGTGTACACTCTTCCATTCAGAGGACTCACAATGAATACGGTGGTTGTTGCTTTCTGCCTCTTATTACATTACTTCTGAGCCTCAACTTCAATACCCTTTTTTAGCAGTGTATTTGTGAACCTCAACAAAAATTAGATAAGGAGAAAAGCCTTCACTTTAATATCTTTTTAAGGGATTCAACGTGTGTTTAACTTTTTTTAAAAAATAAAATAAAATGTGTGTAATCCAAAATATTATGAATAGAAAAACTAGCATTAAAAAATGTTTTGCATAATGAACTAACATACCTCGAACCAAATTAGTCAAAGTTTAGGGAATTGTGGATGTCATATTATTATTGGATAAAACAAATAATGACTGAAAAAAATATTAGAGAGATAAGTTGAGAAAAGTTAAAAGTCACGAAATTAAAATGTACTTTACAAATTTGTCAGTGTAATTTTGAATTGGTATCTAAAATTAAAATGACTTTGAGTATGAAACAATCTTAAATTCTTAAACCAGTTGTCTCACCTTTAGAGGTGCCTACAAGTTAGCGAAGAATTAGTCACTAAACCCGTACCAGTAGTGTAACAAAAACATAACCCCTTGTTCAACTTATGTAGAAATGTCCAATCTCTTATGATTGATACCGTTTCTGCAAACCCACTTCTATTATTTCAACAAGTTTCTTCATCATTTAGATTGGACTTTCAAGATTTGGTTCACAATTTTCTATTTTTGGAATCCAAGACCTTTTGTGTTGCCAACCTATTGTCACAAGCCTATTCTCGCCCTCTTCTCATTCCAAACTTCTGTCTTTAAGTGTGTAGCCATTCAACGCGCGGAATAATTGACTACGTCCAACATTCAAGTTCCACAAGCCCCCCTCTAGAATTATTCATAATCTTGGCATCCAAAATTATTTATTCTCCTTTTTCATTGCCTCTCTTCCCTCTAAAGTTTACTCACATTGCATGTACTTACGCACCATACACAAAATTGTCAAACGAAACACTTACAGATCATGAGCAAAATTATTGGAGCAAAATAATGAAATTCCATTCAACTAGTCCTCAAGCACTAGCAAGAATTTGGCTCCTCTTCTGTTTACTCATCTCATTTATTCTCATCAATGGCTACCAAGTTGAGGCTACTAATACAGACAACAAAATTATATCAATGGGTGCAATCATTGATGTTAGTTCTCGAATTGGAAAAGAACAGCAAGTAGCCATGGACATTGCAGCTCAAAGTTACAATAACATTTCAAAGACCTACAAACTGGCTCTCTATTTTCAGGACCCCACCAAGGATCCCTTCAGAGCCACCTCCCTTGGTTAGTAGTTTCAAACATTTGCTAAGAAAAGAGATTTAAGATTTTCAATCCTTTTGGTTTAAATTACTTAAATATGTAAATCAATGACCATGGCCCTATTTCTTGCAGCTGAAGAAATGATAAAAAAGCAGGAGGTTCAAGTGATTGTAGGAATGCAAACATGGACAGAAACAGCTTTGGTGGCCGAGCTAGGAAGCCAGAATCAAGTTCCTGTCATATCCTTTGCAGCACCTACCATTACCCCGCCATTGGTGGCGAACCGCTGGCCTTTTTTGGTGAGAATGGCTTACGATGGCACTGCATATGCAAAATGCATTGCAGATCTAGTGCATGCTTATGGTTGGCAAAGAGTAGTAGCCATTTACGAAGATGACACCTATGGTGGAGATAGTGGTATGATAGGGCTGCTATCCGAGGCCCTCCAAGATGTAGGTTCAGCGATCGAGTACCACTTAGCTCTCCCATCACCTTCTTATTTGGCTGATCCGGGCGAGTTTGTTCGTGGAGAGCTGCTTAAGTTAATCGAAAATACACAATCTCGGGTATTCATTGTTCTGCAATCATCATTAGAAATGGCGATTTATTTGTTCAGAGAAGCTTCAGAGATGGGACTTTTGGATAGAGAATCAGCTTGGATCATCCCAGAGAGCATAACTAATTTGCTGGACTCTGTCAATAAGTCGGCTATTTCCTACATGGAAGGAGCTTTGGGAATCAAGACCTACTACTCTGAAAATAGCATTGAATATCAAGATTTCGAGGCTCA
Organism: Nissolia schottii; assembly: GCA_003254905.1. NCBI lineage: Eukaryota > Viridiplantae > Streptophyta > Magnoliopsida > Fabales > Fabaceae > Nissolia > Nissolia schottii. The sequence continues at coordinate 25,841 of QANU01032235.1, forward strand.
GTTCCGGAAAACATTTCGGGGCAAGCATCCTGAGGAAGATAACCGCAACCCGGGGTTTTATGCTCTTCAAGCATATGATAGCATTAAAATTGTTGCGCAGGCAATAGACAGAATGGCCAGGAGCAATAGCAGTGGCAGAAAGACTTTACTAAGAGAAATACAATCTAGCAATTTCCATGGATTGAGTGGAGAAATTCAATTTGAAGCATTGCAGCTCATGCAGAGCCCTACCTTAAGGATTGTAAATATAGATGGGAAGAGTTACAGAGAATTAGACTTTTGGACTCTAGAAAGAGGGTTCATCACTAGCCTCCCTATAGAACAAGATGAAAATAGTGGTTCTAGGAACACACAAGGTTTAAGTGGTTTAGTAATTTGGCCAGGTAAATCATGGAGAATTCCAAAGGGCTGGAATCTTCCTACAAAAGAAAATCCAATGAAAATTGCAGTACCGGGAAGAACTTCGTTTTCCAAGTTTGTCAAGGTTGATTATGGCGAGCATGGGAATCCAAATAAATACAGTGGGTTCTGCATTGAAATCTTTGACATGGTGTTAAAGCTTTTGGAGTATGATCTGCCATATGAGTACTATCCTATCAATGGAACCTACCCTGACCTGGTTCAACTTGTCTATAACAAGGTAACAACTTAATACTCGTTATCATGGACACCAATAATTGTTCTGAGCTGAGCTTGACTAGCAAGCAGCAGCACCATTTTCACGTATAGTGTCAAATATGCTTTTCTTTTGCTCACATTATCAATAGTTATTTCAGTTTGCTGGTCCCACCTTCTACCTCAAGACTTTCCAGGATGTTTCTATTTGCTTGTGTAACTCTAATTTTGTTTTCTCCTTATGTGGATTAACAGCCCCTTTGTGTGACTACGTCTGTATGATCTTTGACCAAGTTTTCCTTATAATAATCAGCAAAGAAACAAAACATTCACTTGTCCTATTGAATCTTGTTAGTTTTGAATATTTGGTACAATCACCCCTTCTACCTTGTTTTGCTTTACTAACTTAGGTAATCTTTTGCTTGTCATGTGGATAACTTAAAATGATGGAAGACTTATGAGGCTGTTGTTGGGGACATGACCTTGCTATCAGACAGAATGCAGTATGTAGATTTTACAGTGCCATATACAGAGTCAGGATTGTCAATGGTAGTTCCACAAAAGTCAGAAGACTCAGCATGGATGTTTATGAAGCCCTTCACCTGGCAAATGTGGGCGGTAACTGGCACCATCTTGTTTTACACAATGTTGGTAGTGCGGTACCTGGAGCGAGAATCAAATCCAGATTTTCAAGGCAATTGGAAAAGTCAACTAAGCACTGCTCTTTGGTTTACCTTCTCCTCTTTATTCTTTGCCCATAGTGAGTATTAATCATTCAATCATATACCTCAATTAATATTAGCATTAATTAAGCATGCTGTGGAAAACAATCAGGGTAGGAATTTGGCGTAGAAAAAAGAACACAAGTCTTCCATCATTTTAATTAATCCAACATAGGAATTTGGCGTAATAAATGTGAATTCAACTCAACCAATGCTAATGGTTTCATTATGCAGAGGAGAACGTGCATAGCAACTTAAGTCGCGTGGTGATGGTATCATGGCTCTTTCTAGTTTTGATTCTTAACTCAAGCTATACTGCTAGTCTTTCTTCAATGCTCACAGTTCAACAACTGCAACCAAATGTCACAGACATTGAGTCGCTGAAGAAGAACAACATGAAAATTGGTTGTGATGGAGATTCTTTTGTTAGGACATACCTAGAGACAGTGGAAAGGTTTAGGCCAGAAAACATCATAAACATTAGTAGTGAATACAGTTATGTGGATCAATTCAAAAACTACACTATAGCAGCTGCTTTTCTTGAACTCCCTTATGAAAAAGTATACATCAGTAAATACTGCAAGGGGTACTCTGGCTCCACACCTAGCACCAGATTTGGAGGACTAGGATTTGTAAGTGACAGTGTAATTCTTCTAGAAACTAAAAATCATTTGTTGAACTTCTGTATTCTATTTAACTTAGCTTTCCCTATCAAATATCAATCACATGATGCAGATGTTCCAGAAAGGCTCCCCAGTGGCCAGAGACGTTTCTAAAGCTATATTGCAGCTCTTGGAGCTGGGAGAAATGAAAAGGTTGGAAGAGAAATGGTTGAGCCCGCCAAACCAGTGCTCAAACAACTTGACCCCAAATAATACAGAAAGTTTGAAGCTTGCAAGCTTCTGGGTTCTGTATGTGATATCTGGAGCAACTTCCACCATTTGTTTTCTACTTCATACCATCAATTCACTAAAATCTAGTCAAACAGCTCAAAATGAGGCACAAGAAGGGAATGGCACCCAATATGATGAGAGCCCTTGGATAAGGGCAGTAAAATTAGCTAAGCGGATTTATAGCAGAAGACATACTAAAGAGTGTGAGGCACAGGAAGATGTTACTGAATTTTCTTCTGGATGGGATTATACCAGTACCACCGCTACCCCAGAGCACCACCATGCAATGGCTTCTCAGTTACCAGAAATCATTATGATCCCTTCTTCCCCTCCAACACAAACACAAACGACAACTCCTGACCATAGTTGATGACAACTAGGAAATACAACTAAATACAACTAGCTATAAGCTTTTTCATCCGACCTTCTAGCCTGAAAGGTCAATATGTGAAGGAAGGAAGCATGTATATAAGGTCAATATGTGAAGGAAGGAAACATGTATATATGGTATGCACTAGATTTCATATATTTATTCGCCTGTTTCCATTCCTTGGCAATCAGCTATTTGAAGAGTTCTAGATTTTACTTAGAAGGACAAGAATCTTCGGTGCTTGCAATGCTGTTCTTGACTGAAAAGCGTAACATATATACTCCATTACTTTTTAATTAATCTATCCTCTTATTGTGGACAAAAGGGTACACATGTTAATGTTTTCTTTGAAAGTTAGAACCACAAACACCCAAAAAAAACTCAACCAAAATTTTATCGTACTATAAAACATAGGAACTAACGTATTATATGAACCTTGAAAATTGCTTAATTGTAATAGTAGGGAGAGGAAGCGTTCCAATTGACGCTGCCAGTAGCACTTGTACTACACAACCTAACCATTTTAATTTCAGAAGTCAGACATGGTCTTCACATAAATTGTTAACAAATTACATGCATACATACCAAAGGGCATAAGAAGTTCCGTCAACTGGCCGTCATCTGCTGCTTGCATCAAATGGATTTGGAAAATGATCAACAACTCAGCATTCCACATAACTAGCTTCGCAAAAGTACAATTAAATGTATACTATCATCGTCTTCTATAATCAAAACTTTCCGACAAAGAATTTTAGTACATTTAACAGGTCCTATTCGTTTCTAGTAGTCTCCGGAAATCAGATTTGGTCTTAAATCACTGCAACAAAGTTACCGATACCCTCTTCCTCTGCCACGACCACGACCACCCCAGCCCCTTCCTCTACCTCTTGCACCGCCTCTTCCACCACCAGATAATCCTTCCAGCGCTCTATTGACAAGTTGGTTTTGCAAACCACCAGCACCTCGACCCTTCTTTGATGCAATATTGTTGGACCCATTGGTAGCACTAGCAGGCCGTTTTGCCCTAAATTTCAATAGATAGGTCGGTCAACTTCAATTATTTCTCTTGAACCAATCCATGAGATCTTTAAGAAACAAACTTTGTATCTAAACTGTAAATGAGGGCTAAAGATTAAAAGAGTAAAATTATCATTAAAAGAACAGAAAAAGATACTATACCCAGCAGCTGGTGTAGTAGATGATGCAGGTTTTGTTGCCTCTTTCCATGAAAGATTGATTCGCTTATCTCCAATAAAAGAAGGCACTTTAGCATGTAATGGCTGGCACACAAAACAATTAATTAAATAATTAAATAATAATTAATTTAAAAATCATGTAAGCAAGAACTAATTTGCCTATTGCTGGAGTCTAGAAGTAGTTGCATCCCTCTTACCTTTGTCATGGTCAAAATGTTATTGCAGGTCCGCAACCCAGTTGTAGCATTCTGTTTTTTAGTTTTCTGCATCATCATGTTAAAATGTAAGCGCAAAATACAAGAGAAAGGAAATACAAAAACTTCCAAACCACAACATAAAACTCACAATTTTTTCCTTTTCTTCATCAGTTTTAGCATCTGCCATAGATTTGTTGTTTTCAGCCATTCCTTGAGTTAATTTCTTAATTGTAGCCCGGGTGAACTCCTCAACATTATTCAATCTGCAAAAGAAAATTAACCAAAAATGTGATCAGAAAACCACCCAAAAAAAAAAAAAAAACTAAAACATCACCACACAAAATGTATACAAAAGGAGCAAAAATGGCAAAATAATGGAAAGCTTAACTACTAGACTGTCAAGAAAAAGACTGACCAGTAACTGAGAACTTACAATATAAAGTTTGTTTATTACTGAAACTCTGCGAAAGCCTCTTAATCTTAAAATCTTAACAACACCCTACTGCCCAATACACTACTAATGTCATAATTCATAAAAATCTATTCCCACCTTTGCATATTAATTGTCCATTTGGACTTTTTTAGTTCATCCTTAACTTAATGTATCTAGATACAAATTATATCTAGATACATTGATTAAAGATGAACCAAAAAATCAAATGGTCACTTATTATGAAAGAGAGGGAGTGTTAGATATGAAATTAACTTTGGTCCCAATTGACACTCGACTAACAATAACTCAAGTTTGCATGGTGCACAAATTTACGTCTTAAGGGTTGGACAAATGAGAAGTATGATCAATAAAAAAGAGAGAGAGAATTCAGAGACACAGACATCCAGAACATTGGGGGTTAGACATGGCAGACACCAGTAATTGTGATGACAATTTAGGCAAGGAGAAAGCATGAATTTTCAAAAGGAGTCAAGCTAATCTCCTGTGTTCCCAAGTAGTATGTAGAAGAAGAAAGAAAAAGCCAGGTGACAAATCCAACAGAAAATAAAAAGGATTACACACTACACAGATGAAATACACAGGATAGACAATTGGAAATGACTTTTTTTAATCAAATTGAAAGGAAACTTACAGGAATAAATACAAACGAGGATATAATATATGCAAGGACATCTGACACGCAGACCATATAATGTCTTAACAAACTATTGTTCAACCATAAATTTTCAAGTTGTCCACCTCAATGGAACTATATCATTGGAGTGGCTACATATCCAAGAATATTGGGTAGAAATTGCAGAGGCGATCTTTGTACATTTTAGAGATTAATATAGTCATTACTTTATAAGCTTTTGAAAGTGACGGTTCTTGAAATGGTAAGAGAAATATCTACCGATACATATGAGCATAAGCTAAATAATCTTAAATAAAAACCAAAGAAAAGGTGAATTCTTTATTGTAAACAATTTATCGGAAGATAGATGTAATCATGATACCTCTCTGTAAAATCTTTGTAATGCTCTGAAAAGTCTTCTCCAAGCCTATCAGATGGCTGGCCAGTAACAATCTTGTAGCCGCATAAACTATTTGTAGCATTCGGAACCTACATTGCAAGCAAGTTCAGTTCGGCATTGCACATAAGGTATCCACACAATATTATGATTTTTTCTTAAAGAATAAACAAAGGCAATACCTTGTGAGCTAGATGATGAAAGGTGTACAACAAGCACTCAACATATGTAAAGTTCATCTCCTCTCCAGTCTTCTTCCAAGTCATGTATTTCTGAAAAGAGAAAACCAGCTTAGTAGGAAAGAAACAAAGATGAAAACAAACCATTTTAGTAAATATCAAGTAAATTGATATATTGATCCCTGAGAGGTTCACATTGATTTAATCCTCCAAAGATTTTCTGATAGAAAATCCATCAAAGATTATTCACAAAAGTTAACTATAACACCCATAAATTTGACACAATAGAGAATGTGCTCAAAGCTTTGGGTTTATGTTAACTTCATCCGCGAAGGACATGGTTGATCAGAATAGGAGAATTTGATGCAAAGAAATAGAGGGACTAAATGTAAATACAATCTTTTGGCGATCAAACATCAAGACATTCATAAATATAATGGCATAGATAATGAAAAGTAACAGCTGAAATTTGCAGATAAATTATAACTCAATAATATTGATTACAGATCCCACATTAGCAGGTTAAAAATGTGCTTGCACCTTACATATAACAGCATAAACTAGAACCAGTAAACAAAAATGGCTATATTTTTATAGCAGAAAACAGTGCTATATCCAAAACATTGATATATGCCAATTATGTCATTTTTCAACCAAGGTATACCTTCAACAACTGAACAATAGAAGGAAGCATTTGGCGAGATTCTTGTGGTGTTGTGTAAGGTGAAAATTCTGCAAGGCTTCTGAGCAAATCTACTTTCCGTTCTCCAGGAAGCTGAGAGACAATAAAACATTATAAAACAACTGATAGACATAGGTTCTTGTTTTCCCAACTGAATTAACTAAAGCATTACCTGGTCAAAAACAGGTATTATGTACTTGTTTATATAGTTGAGAAACTTGCTGCTAGATGCACCCCTCTGCCAGAAAGAAAAATGAAAATTGAGTTGGTTTAAGAAAAACTAAACTGGAAACAACACTGAAAAGGATAAACAGTTAATGTTGTAAACACTCCTTACCACAACAAATGGAAGAGCCATGTGAAGGCATGATATGAGCCTGTCAATATGATCTGCATCTGAAACCTAAAAATTAAAATATAAGGAAACCACATTATGAGACCAACAACTGATAATATTACTCACAGAACTACAACTTAAATCTGCAAGTATTGAAGCCTTTAAAAAAAAATCTTATATTACACATTCTTTTCGTATGTGTGCAACACTTTAACTGATTTTTTTAGGGAAAGAGGTATTACATTGAACTGTGCATCTAAATCAGCTTGCCCTTCAATGATTCCAATCAGTTCTTTCATCCGCTCAGGTGGAGCCTTCTCTCCAAATAGGCTCAAGCTCTTCAGGAAGTCCATGAACATTCTAAATTCAATACCGGTTACATCTTCTAAACTCTGAAGAAATGAACATCCATTAATATCCGAATATTTTATAAGTTACAACACTGAGAAATAGAGAACTTAACTGAAACAACAAAAATAATGAGTCAAAGTAATTGTGAATACCTTTTTTATGAGATCAGTAATGTGCCTTTCCATTTCTTCTTGGGGCTTCAGAAGTTCAGCTTTGATAGGGAAAACCTAAGCAAATATATTTGGTATTCAGTATTGGCTTCTATTTTAATGATGAAACAAAATATAAGAGCCATTATAATCAAACATTTGTCTGCTTACCTTATCTCGAACAAAGTTTATAACCTTCTCACGAGTAACTTCATCTGCACTTGGCTCTTCAACACTCCCAATGTGCTTAAATAAAGCTGTCAAAGAAACTGCATTGACAATTATAAGAGAGAGACCAAAACAGCACTAATTATAAATGTTTATAAACTATAAAGTACATTACGTGATTATTGGCCTAATATTAACTATTAAGCGTTCAAATGTGCTATCTAAAAACAAAGCCAAGAAATTTTTTCCGTAACTGTACCATTAAAAGCAATAAACCTATATCTGCACCATCACTTTGCCATGCAACACTAGCAAAATCATTGGAGGTTTGCAATTAATTGCATCCTCTCTATCTGAGTACAAATATTTCGAGATTAATTACCACATAAAGGCTCCTCACCAATCTTAACAAGATACAGAAGAAACACTTCCTTATTTCAAACATGAAAAACTATTCAGCCCAACATCATGAGGACTCCAGCCCATTGCAAAACCAATATTTTCAAAGGAAAGCATTTCTTATTCATAAATATACGTGTTACATCCATTATTTAGGTGTTAGATAAAAGTAGTGTTCGATTGGCCTTTTCTTTTTGTTTTATATAGACGATAAGGTTTGACATGGATCTGTGTTGTGAGGACTTGGTTGTGGCATTCAGATAATAATGTTGGCTAGTATTATTGCGACAGCAAGGAAAAATTTTCAGTTTGAGTAAAACAAATGAACCACCATCTTAAGAAGAAGTTTATATGATAATGAAGATCAAAACACCAAAAACGGGTTCTCAAATTGAAGCTTAAGTAGATTACTACCAGCTAACAGTTATGGGCCCTAAGATTGGTATTTGGTCATACATTTCTACTTATGTTACTCATTAATGTACATGCAACCCAGCAATCATCATACTATGCAACACCCAGAATTAGAAGCAAGTTATTTTTGATTTAGTGTAGCATGAATACTAATGCTTTAGCATTAATGGATTGGAGGTCCTTAATAAAACTTGAATTATTTAACTACCATAATATTTTCTAACAAAGATATTTTTGCTTAACATAAAAACATATCAAAATACCTTTCACGTCCTGCCTCAGCAGAGACATAAGAGCCTTGTGTACAGCATCACGCTCCACAAATTCCTCTAAAAGCATCAATCAATAAAAAAGAACACCATCAGAATTTTAATCATAGCCAATTTCTCAAGAATCCTAAACCTTCAAAGACTGCAACTTACCAGCCCCAAGAATTTGCACTAGAATATCAACCATCTTGCCAATATTTTCGGGTGTATCCTTGCAGAAAAGAGGCAGTCCTCTAATTGCTTGCACCCGAACCTGTACAGCAGGAGATAAACACCAACGAGGGAAGTCAAACCTCAGCACATTCAGATTTCACCGATAAAACACAGAGAAAACCTAGCAACCTAGGTCCGACTATATAAGCATATTTCTGTGCCCCCTTCTCCATACTCCATTTAATTTCATATCATAAATGGTATTGTTTTCTTCCTTCGAACACTTGGAGAGAGAAGAAATAAAGTAAGAAAGACATTAATGATGTTATGACAGCTTAACGACACAAGTAAGGAAAGATTCAACCGCAAAATACAATGTACCGCGCAATTTATTTCCATTCCGAACTGACAGGACACCAATTTTCCTTAGCCACGAAAATAAGTAAATAAATAAATAGAAAAGAGAGGAGAAATTCATATATGGTAATATAGTGCCATGCTGGATATTCAACATCCGCCTTGAGAGTATAGCTTGAAGCTGAGATGTCTTCCTCTCTAAGTGGTTAGGAACATATCCAGCATGACATCACACAAGCTTTTCACGAAAAAGAGAGATACACAACTGACCCCGAGTTCTTCAGCCTCCACCAAATCGAGATGGGCGTAGAGGGCGGTGGCAGAGAGGTCAGGGAAGAACTTGTAGAACCTCGGAATGAGCTGCGCAGCTAGCTGCTTGGCCTTAACGCTCGCCTTGGCTGCATCTATAATACCCTGGTAATCCTTCACATGCTGCAAAACCATCACGCAACATAACCCAAAAAAAAAAAAAAACACAATTCAAAAGGCGAGCATCACAACCTAAAACCCTAAGAATTAAAAATGGAACGAAAGTGAAATTCGGTGTTGTAGTTGAGAGAGAGAGAGGGGGGTTGACCTGAGACTTATCGGTGGCACTGTTGAGTTGCTCGCCGTACTCGTAGAGCTTCTCGATGTAAGCAGCCTCTTCGGAAGGGTCAGTCATTAGGGAGGGTCTGCGATTGAAATCAAAATTGGACGAATCGAAGGGTTTGGAAGAGAGTTTAGGTTTTTGAGTGTAGCACTTACACTCACTCTCCGTTACTTAACTTGAGGGAAGAAGAAAGAGTAACTGTAGTACTGACCTGAACCAAAAAATAAAAACAAGGGTTAAAGTGAGAGTGTAGAGTTGGGATTGGGATTCAGTGAATGAAGGCCGAGTTTCGGCTTAAGCGCGCCTTATATATCTCTTCCCGCAGCGAAACCCAACTTTTCTCCACCTGGATATCGACGACAGGTCGTTCTTGCTACTCTGCCGTAAACGGCAACACAACCCTCATAAAATCTTTGGAGAAGAAGCCACCCTTTTCCTCTAATAAATAAATGTCTTTTTTTTTTTTTTTTTTTTTTTCGAATGTATATGGGCTAAGTGGCTCCAAGGCAAAAACTGAACCTATTCTGACAATATATATTACATGAGTGAAAATAAAAGATAGTATTTTACCTTAATCATAATTTGTTTTAATATTTGCTTCATATTTTTTTTTAAAAAAAAACTTTTCCTTTATTTCTGTATTTTTCTCTTTTTTTCTTTTAATTAAAAGTATGAATAAACAATCTTAAAAAAAAAAAATAAGTTCATAAACCGCTACTATTAAGAAAAGCAATGCTTACCAATTGAACCAACCCCTGTTGATAAGCACTAACGTAATTATTGCTTAATGTCGTGAAAGCATTTTCGTTAAAACGGCATTCAAATTAGATTATATCGTGGGTAAATTTACTTGTGTTTTGTAAAATAGTAATAGTTTTTATATCTCTCACTTCCCTTAATTATAGTAAATCACGTGAATGGTTTTTTAACACCTTCGTTATAATTCAACGAACACGTTTTCGGGCCATCAAGCACTAACGTTCCTAAAACAGGACATGAAAAGAAAAAGCTATAGAGAAACGATTTCCTTTTGTAAGTTTTTTCCCCTCTCTCTCTCTTCAATTTCATAACCTCCCACCCTTGATGTTAATTTGAGGTAATAATGCGCAAACTGTTCTCTTAAAGAAAGAATTAAGATTTAAACTCTATAACTAACAATTAGAGACTCTTAATTACCATACTACTTAAAGAGTTGATTTGGCCTTACCAAATTGATGAGGGTTGAATAATGAGTCAAACAAGTAAAGCAATTCCAACATGGACGAACAGCCTCAAATCTCCTCAAAGAACCATCAAGCATTGACCTATTACTGGTAGCTATGATAACTATATGTGTAAGACCCACGATACGTCAAACACAAAGTCAATTGGTAACACGAGTGCTTATAAACCAATAGAGTGGTGATTATATCGGACACCAAAATAAAGGAGCTGGACTACAATATAATGTTAAATATGAGGTATGAAGGTACACACATAATACCAAATAACATACAAGAAAGAAATATTAAACAACAATTCTACTATTGATCCATTATTTAATTTCTTCATCAATTCAATGGCTAGGAAGACTTTCAAAACCTTGTCCTGGCATACAAGACTTGTTAAATTGCTTTAGTAAACAGTTAACAGAAAACAGATTGTTCATCTCATGACATGTCCGCATGTTACAATAATGTTGTACATTTTCAGGCAAAGTTCTAATCCAAGATCTCTTTATTGTAACTAGATATGTTTCAGCAAGAAAGAAAGGAGAAAAAAATACTGCATTTGGGGCTACAATTGAAAGATCACTCCAAGTCCATTCCTAATCCACAAACAAACAACAATTGGATGTCAAGATGTTTTTGTAAAAATAAAACTCTCCTCTAACTAACGCATGAGACATTCCCTTTACGTTTCCTCCATTTCGCCGTAGGCTGCAGAAAGACAGCTCCATAGTTAGGTCCCTTCGGAACTTCATTACCCTTGCACGAATCAACCCTTCTACTTTTGCTTTACTGCTGTATTTTAGTACTCTGTCCAATTAAAAATGGTCACAGAATAGGCATGTCCAACACTTGCAAGACATCCTTGAACTCAAAATCACGAGTTTCTTTGTTGAACCTCTCAACCAGTTTGTACCGCACATCATTCAAATAAAAAGACTGAGCAGTTTCCAAAAGCCATTTTGCCTCTGAGTCAGTCAGCTTGCTGGCAAATACAATATCCCCACGGATCAGTATCAAGTCCTTGCTCTCCGCAAATTCTTTGTAAAAGGTCACAGTAAAGTAAGGAGTTGCTTGTGTTCCCCTGGCCTTGTAATCTTCAAGACCTGTAAACATCATGTGTGGCGTCTGCACTGCAAGAAAAGGACTGAATATGTGACACAACAATCAAAGTGGCAGAAAGAAAATCAACTAGAAACACTCAATATATAAACTGTTTGTTTCAACATGGAAATCTTGTCAAATTTTGAGATAACACAAGAAGCAATTTCTTGTGATACATTTGTTTTCTTCTAAACCAAATCAAACATACAATTTCAATGTATTCCAAGTTTAGGCTTATATCACTGTTTTCAAATTCTCATTTCTAAGCGCTGTTTTCCACCGTTGAGATATCAATTTCAAAACTATGACCAAATAGCTGCACTGCCTAGTTATTCATAGTTAGTTCATAATTTCCATCAGTCCTGCTGTTCTCAACTCCAATAATTTAAAATTATGGCTTGGAATGTAGACCCATAGTGTTCCATCAGCCATGATCTTGTATTCTCTGATCAGATTGGCCTTACACTATTTGTACTGGTAACCTAGATTATCAGGATAAATAGGGTTTCAAGGTCAGTGTTATCATATGTATCACAACTGTTTGGGCTCTTTTTAAAGAAGTAAACTATATCTTAATTGTGCTCCATCTATGCCTCTGTTTTTTCTCTTCCATTTCAAAAATTTCCTAGAATGTTCTTTTCTTATCTTTTACTCCTTCCACTTCAATATTTCAAGTTCTATCATAAACTCCCCACATCCCAAGAATATACAGTGATAACTATATCTGAAGTTGGAAAAAAAAGTCAGTTTCCAACATACAAAACATCAATCAGGTGTAACACAGTTTTACTTCGCAACAAATAGTAAATTTTTTAGAATGAGAGTAATTTCTATCATACCTTGTACAAACATTGTCGTATAACCGCTTCCTCTCCACAAAGGAATGACAAAATATCGACTGCCAAGGATAAATAAAGCTCAGAACATGAAATCTAGAATAGCTCAACTCAAATATCATAAATCAAGTATTAAAAAAAATGAATACCATTCTGAAGCTCTATGCTCCAGCAGGTTATAAAGTTTTGCTTTCATGGTTGCTCCAATATGACCTCTTCCCAAGTGATACTGAAATAAAACGAGCCAAATAACTAACGTAATCTCAATTAAAAAAAACAAAAGAAAAATCTACAAACGAAATATAATTGCTAAACAACCTAACAGCTTTATCATGAAGTGCATCAGCATTCCATGATTCCATCAAAACTAAAGAAATCTGCTCTAGCTAAACAGTATCCAAACAGTAGAAAGGATGAAGTGTGTCACATTGAGCAACAAGAAAAAGCTTTTAACCAAGTCCACAAATTTTCTTTTAATCCTTCCTTTCTTCTTTCTTTAGTCGTCATTTCCAACCCATCTTTTCAAATTTTATCAATCTCCAACAATTGAAACAAATCATACAAAATCAAGTGGCACTAATCTGATCCCTCAATGCACAGTAATAAAAAAATTCCTCCAACCAGCTTCCTTCACATTTCACACACACAAAAACATAAGAGTTCAATAATCAAAACACAAGGAAATCATAAAGTACAGATTGATGCATGCTAATTGAGTAAAAGGAAATGAAACATTACATCATCCCAAATTGAAGCGATATCATCAGGGTACCGATCCTTCAATCTCTCAACGTCCACAATAGAATCCAAGGGCTTGGGCTGCAAAGGGGTGAACCCAGTAGCGAACCTCGACGTCCTGCAAAAACCAAGCGAACCCCATTTCACGAAACTACCCGGAATTTCCGGTTGCTGCGGTTTCGGTGTGGTTGCTGCTCCGACAGAAACCGCAGAGAAAGAGCGTCTCAGGGAAGAAGAGCAAGCAGAAGCACAAGGGTCGTTGAAAAACAGGCTTCTGGCCTTGGAGATAGATGCTATGGTCCTCGAGATTGCAGAGGATAACCTTTGCATCGTAGGATTCAAAAACGAGAAAAAGAAACAAACTTGACGATTGAATCTGTGGCTCTATCAGGTGCTTTCAGTGGATCCACTAGAAAGTAGTAGAAACGAGATAATCATTAAATCATGGTAATGGTTAGAGGTTAGAGGTTAGAAGAAGTTCAGTGGAGAATTTTATCGAACATTTGGTACGCAGTCACAGGAGAACTGGAGAAGAGCTTCCACTGCATAACTGCAATTTGCAAATTGCATCTTTGGACCAAAACTAACAAAATAAATGTTTAGGGGGCCTGACTCCAAGTTGGTTTTATGATATTACTTGCACAGGGCCCCGCCTGACTCCAAGTTTTTCCCAAAGTTGCTTGGGCCTAAGCCCAAAGTCATCTACTTATTTGTTTCTTGTAGGCTTATAGACAACTCAATAATAATACAATGTTATTTAATTAACATCATTTAAAATTTATTTTACAATATTTTTCATCTCAAGCATAGGATGTGGTGGTCAGTAGTCTACCGCTTCATGGGATGTCAATTATTACGGTGGGATTAGTGTTAAATGATAAATTACAATGCGAAGGCTTCACTGGGATGAGATTATAACATAATGTAAATTTGCTTCTAATTTAGCACTCTAAACTTTTAAGAATATGTTGATTACAAATGCATTTACTTAGCCCCATCCCAGTGGGGGTTTGGGAATTCATGAGGCTCGAACTATAAATGTTGCTTTGGTGGGTGGGGAAGCTTGTTTGGGAGCTTTTCCATCCTCAAAAGAAACCTTGGGCACATATGCTTCTTAACAACCCTACCAATATGTAAATGTGTTGCAATTGTTCCTCAACATGGCGTGCTATTTGCAAGGCTTTCATAGTTTTGCGTCATGGGTATGCCTTCTGCGTGGATAAAGCTCATGTCTCTTTTTTATTTGATAATTGGTTATAGGATGGACCACTTTGTCAGTTGGTTTCATATGTTCATATATTTGATACTTAGTTGCGGGTTTGTGATGTTTGGAATACTGGTTCTTGGGATTTTAGCTTTCTTTCTACTCCTTTTATTGATGTTGTTAAACATAAACTTGACAATGTGTTTATCTAGCTCCATCATACAACTGATGTCTATTTATGTGAAAAGAAGGTTCTATAGGTAGCTATTCAACAATTAGTGGGTACAAGTGGCTCCAATCAAGTATTTATTCGGGTCATACTGGTGAGGATTGGAAATGGTTGTGGAAGTTGTCGGCTTCTAAGAATTGCAAACATCTTTTGTGGTTGGATTGTCATAACTCGTTACCCACAGACTATGTCTGCTTCTATCAGGGCCTATGCGACTCCACTTAATGTGTTTGCTGCCATTCTAATGATGAGTCCATTATTTATTGCTTATTTTCTTGCCCTCAGGCTTCTTTTATTTGGCAGACTTTAGGGATTGTTTTCACTTCTAGTCCCTTGGATGGTCATATTTCTTGGCTGAAGGGGTTTGCTAACAGTAGGAATGTTGTTTTGTGGTGCACTACTATTTGGTGGATTTGGCGCTCATGCAATGAGGAGCAGATGAACGGTAACTTAATGTTTCTTCCTGTGATCATTGCTAATATTAGGTGTGATCTCATTGGTGCGGCCAACAACATTGAATTGGTCCTTACTACTATTGCTTGTACTCATTGGGTCAGTTGGAATTGGCCTTTGCTTGACTACATTACTTTGAATATTGATGGTAGCTTACTGTTACAACCCAAAAATTATTACCAATATGCAAGAGATTAGTTCCTTTATGAAAACCTCTTATGAACACTTTTCATAAAAACATACATTTTAACTTTAGTTAAAAACAAATAAAAACTTTCTTTTCTGAATAAACATAAACTCTTTACAGTAAGTATAGGTGTACATGTAAAATATGTGACCGGTTCAAAGATTTTGCATGTATACAATTAGAACACTCTAGACACTAACTCGATTTTTAAAATAAAATAAATTTAACATATCTTATGGTTAGCTTCACCTCAAGGTGACTGCTGACTCAATATTTTTGATGTCGCTACAACTGACCATGATCTCCATGCATTGCTGCTTCTACATCCTAACTTGCAACTAAAGGGAGAGGTTGAAGGGTGAGAACTCTGAGGAGAACCTCAATGAGTGAATGATCACCCATAACACCCATGGGACATTTTGAAACATGGGCATACATATGCAATACATAGTAATACTATACATACAAAAATATCATAATACTAATAAATAAGCTTTCGTAAAAACATTTAAAATAAATAGCAGTTAGGGAGGTATCTATATAGACGGATCCTGAGTATTACAGTCTAGTTATATGTGCTAATGTCCGGGTCTCAGTATTTTGCCATATTCTACATGATACATGACACCAGACCTCACGATAGCCTTAAGTCTGGGCTTCACGGTCTTGTCCTAATTATTCTATATGTCTATTCTACATGACGATCGTACAAGGTATATCAAGGTCAACATAGATTATTGATGACTTATAGTTATATCCTAGATCTACTCCCATAAAAACGATTCAAATAAAATGGCATGATAACTTATAACTAAAATAACTAATGACTGAAATAACTAACATGATCATAACATTTGAAATTCACGTACATATACATGCAACATGATGATCTTTATGCAATAAAACAATGGTCTCATGGTGGTTCTAAAATTGTTTTTCATCATTTTCTAATTTTTTTAATAAACTATTTCATAAATAATTTCATAAACGTTATATAAATAAAATAAACACATTTCTATAAAATATTTCAATAAAACAATTTCATAAATAACTTCATAAATATTTTCTTAAAACAAATTCTTATTTTCTAACCATGGTTTCGTTTTTATAAAAACGTGAAAAATACTAAAATTAAATCATATTTATAAAATATGAATATAAAATAATGATTAAAATAGACCCTGAGCAACAACTCACTTAACTGGAGTTGCTGGAGATTGACTGTTATTCCTCACGGGCTTGGTAGGAATTCGAACGATACCTCTGACTCGCTTGGAACATGCTAGCGGCATGACGTTGACATTTTATGTGGAGACATTGCTTCCCCACAAACAAAGAAATAAAATAAAACTGACTTTCAAAGCACAACTTTTAAAGCTCTCTGAGTGAATTAACAAGTAAAAATACTCAGGATAAAATTCTATTTATAAGGAAAAACTAACTTTCCCTCCGAGCCAATACACGTCGCACCTCTACAGCACTCCCTAACGACTGCAGCGATTTCCCTTTTCCGTGCCACTGCAACGGTTCACTGCTTTTTTTTTCATCAGGTCACTACACTCGCGAGGTAACCCGGGGGATACAAGTTTTGGTGGGCTTATTCATGGGGACGACAACCGTTGGATAGAGGGATTCCATGGTTTTATTGGGACTGTTAGAAACCTTCTTCCAGAGCTCTTGGCGGTTCAAGTTAGGCTTATGACAACTTGAATCAAGATTTCATGAGGGTGCTCTACGAGTGATTCACTTGACGTGGTTACACCTGTTGATTCAGAATTTGTGACTTCTCATATTTTTCAAGCTGTGATTTTTGACATCAGGGATTGGCTTCGCTAGGATTGGATAATGGATATGAAGCATGTCTTATGTGAGATTAATGCTTGTGTCAATTGTCCTGTGAAACAAACATATCTTGATGAGAGTAATTATAATTTACTTGTTGATGTCCCTAGAATTTATATAGCCTCCTTCATGAGGACTATAGGAGATCTATTCTCTTGCATTCTTAGTTTATTTTTCTGCCTTGCCCAAAAAAAAATAAAATCTGCAACATAGTATGGGCTAACATATATTTTCTAGTAATTTTATTTAACAAAAAAAATAAAAGCATCTCTTAACATGTTGACCCCAAGAAAATGAAGGGTGGAGCCCCGGTAAAAAGGCTGAGTCCCTTTCACTTTAACTGACTGAATGCCCATACTTGTTGCAATGGAAAAAGTACCTTCTACTGCTGCAGCCTACAAGGGGAATGATTTTTGCTAAGATGGTCCACCAGCTTTTTTATGTAGACACAACAACAGCCTTCCACCACTTATAAGACCATCCTGAAAAAGGAAAAGCAAACTCAGTATTATTTTGGTTAGTTAATTACTCACAAGAGCTTCATTTATATATTTATAATCTAGTGGGGTTCATTAGGTTGCACATGCCCTGCATTTATTAACTCATGCAACAGTCCAGTTCACTGACTCTCCCCGTTCGTCCTTTCCTTCAACAAGTACTGCTCAAGCTCAAGCTTGCTTTTGTAAATTAAAAATGTTACTTTCACATTACTTTTAACTCTTAGTTTAGTTAGCTTTATCTCCTTGCAAAGTCCTTCTTTTATATATATGAAAAATGATATTTGAACTATTTTGTTGTAGGCATATAGTTCACCTTTAAAACACATGCGAGTCATCATGATGTTTCTTCCTTAATATTTTGTCAAAATTTGAGGTCACATAAGGATAGTTCGTGCCCTTATTCTTGAATCAATTCCAGTTTAGTGTTTCAAAATAATCTGTTATAATTGACAGATCATGGTTTGTCCTTGATCTAACATTGTCATTGATTATTTCAATCTAGAGAGTAAGTTCAAACATCATTTGAGAGTTGCAAGATGCTTCTATGTAGACCCTACATCTCCATTTGACCAAACATAAGTGATAAGCCCATTATATATATATATATGTATGTATGGATGTATGTATATGGATGTATGTATATGGATGTATGTATGTATGTATGTATGTATGAGATTGAAATAGTTATCTATACCATCTTATAATTTTGGGTAAAAATTTTTGTGTGATCATCAAACAACAAATTATGTCACATAAAGAATGTCATGTCAATTTTAATTGTTAGGACAACCTATTATTAACTCTTAAATATCATTTCATTTGTAATCAAAATACATTCTAACATAATGCTTTGTAATTAAGAAAAATTTTATTTTTAGGAACATCGTTAAAGGAATACTCTAAGGACCCACTAATGTTTAAGGTATACCTCAAATTATTCCTTTAAAGATATCCATAAAAGCATAAATTATTGTGTGATCATAGAATATCTGTCTATGTTTTCAATAACTTAATAATTTATATAATCAGATAATACATTACTAATTCTAAATTGTCAATCTATCATTATATAAATGGTGAGATGATATTCAACTTAAAGCTATGTGAGTGGAACAAGCTAAGCAACATTTTCTGTTATGATTAAACCAATATATGTGTCAGAAAGCTGTTATCAGGTGGCGAACTTCAAGTCATATTTCAACATGTTGAAGGACATGTCCCTTTGGACCTTCCTGAATTTTTTAATGAGCTTGTCTGGCCTTTTCTGCATTTGGAACCACCAACTAGTGTTCAGCTTCGTGTTTCCTCCACCAAGAGATTCACGAGACTCATTGATTCCCTCTGTAATTTTTTAAAGCAACATGTCCAACACAAATTAACATTCAACATCTTCCATTCATCCACACACACCACTCTCTCTCACCCCTTCTTCTTTGTCCTAACCTAACCTGTCCCCCCATTATCCAAAGTCATGCATGTCCCTTCTCTTGCTTCTTTTTCCTCGTTTACATTCACTTGTTTGTTTGTTTTCTTCATTTTTTATGGAAGAAGTTCATCATGCTTAGCCAAAGCTACCAACACTACTCGCCCCCATCGCCAGCTCTCAGTTGATTACTATGCAAAATCTTGCCCCCAGGTAGAGCAGCTCATAGGCTCAGTCACCTCTCAACAATTCAAAGAATCACCTGTTTCTGGCCCTGCCACTATTCGCCTCTTCTTTCATGATTGTTTTGTACAAGTAAGTCCAATTCCACAAAAAAAAAAGTGTTTTAGCTTTGCATGCATGTATATATTTTCATGCTTTTCTATTTATTGTCAAAGATTTAAAGCCAGGGGAAGGGGAAAAAACCCTTTTTCTTCTCTTCATCCACCAATCAAGTTTTTAGACCAAATGTTTTAGTGAACCCGGTTGCATTTATGCCAATCTTTCATGTTTGATGGTCAATTTTGAGGTTTGGTGCTCAATTATTTTCTTGGGAGTATCTCTGCATCGGTAAAGTCATTGCTTATGAACTAAAATCAATCTCTTCCCTTAATAAAGTAGTATTATTTGGACCACTAAAAAGAAAAGTGCAGACAACACATCGTGGGATTCACCAAATACATAATGAACCTCATGATGTATTGTAAAAGAAGTGACAAGATATTTGCACATTTTTTTGTGAAAAGAAATTCTTTTATCACCCTTTTATCTGATAATGTTTTTTGAATGGGTGAGTGCAGGGGTGTGATGCATCAATTTTAATAGCATCAAAGGCAGGAAGCAAGGAGTTGGCAGAGAAAGATGCAGAGGATAACAGAGAATTGAGGGTGGAGGGTTTTGAGACAGTAAGGAAGGCTAAGGAACTAGTGGAGAGAAAGTGCCCAGGTGTAGTGTCATGTGCGGACATTCTTGCGGTTGCAGCAAGAGATTATGTACACCTGGTAAAGTGATTTCGTGCCTTGTTTTCAATTCATAACAAAATGCTAACCATATTTTTATGGGGCGACAATGTCTTGATTCTACCTCAACATTTTGGTTTCTTCCTCTTGCCACATTGTAAAAATTGGGTTGACATCATCGGCACCAGTTCACACACAAGACAAATTCTAACTATTCTCTTTGATTTAAGAGTGATTGGTGTGCTCTTTGATGTAACTATCTTTGAAGAAATCCGTATAATGTTTTGAAAAAATTCTTAATTGTCTCTCGAAGGCAAGAAAAATCTTTTGCTGAGTGAACGCAATGACTTAGGAGTTAGGAGATAGAGGTGACACTTTTCTTTCACTGATATAACAAACAATGAATGACTCAAATCAAGAATGTTTTTCTCGTGTTCTATAATTTTTCTTCCCTTTTTCTTTAACTGCGTCTTGGTTTCTTACATAGCAGCTTTGCTTCCATACCGCTTTTAGTTAATATAGAACAAAATTTGTTTTAATTTAAGTGTTGTCTGTTCCCCATCATAGAATAACAAAAACTTTGTCAAAATCCTAATGCAAAAAAGAGAAAAAGATTAAAGATATAAAAATCTATGCATTATAGTATTTAGGAAAAAGAGTCCTAGATATATTGCAGCCTTTTTGTCTGCCATTTTTGTGATGACATTATACACTATACAATTTATGTTTATATTTTTTTAAAAAATGGGGTATTCATTTCTTGTAAAGATTCTTTTATAATCTAAAAAGGAAAGGAAAGGAAAGAGACAGTATAGCCCGTCTTTTTCTTCCTTAACAAAAAACAAGAGAGCTAACTGTTAAGTAAAATCTTCTTTCCATTTGCTATAAGTTCTCTAGCGAAAAGGGCAGTGTTAGGTAATGGTACAGGCTGGTCTAGATTCTAGATTGTCTAAAATCACTTAGTTTATTTCTTATCTCTAAAAACAGACAAGTTGATCTTAGTTTAACAAACAGTTAACACATAAAAATAAGGAAATGCCTTTCCTATAATATTAATTGCAGTTTTGTTGCTATTAGCAGTGACCAACCAGTTTTCATACAAAGATTCAGCTTTAGTCAACTTAAGTTTTCATATTGTCATAAATCATTGAACATGTTAGACTGCATGACAGCCAAACTCTTCTAAATTATTTGGGCGCCGAACACGATGATGCTTCTTAAACTTAGGTCTAAATTATAAATTTTAGCCACTGTCCTTTTAAGTCTTGAAAATGACGAAAGTTTTGTAATTTGTTCATTCAATAGATACTTTGTTAACTCACATTGCATCCACCATATTAGATGATATTTCAATTAGATGTAGACATCATTGAAATCCAACCCATTAGCCGGTGTCTCGCACAAAATAAGCACACTTAAAACCTTTCTCAAATAAGTATAATAAATAATATATTAGTGTTGATTGTGGCACAGGCAGGGGGACCCTATTACCAAGTGAAGAAAGGAAGATGGGATGGGAAGACATCAACGGCATCAAGTGTGGGGCCCAACATCCCTCGTGCAAACTCCACCATTGATCAGCTCATCAAGCTCTTCAGCTCAAAAGGCCTAACCATACTGGACATGGTTGCTCTTTCAGGCGCCCACACAATCGGGTTCGCCCACTGCAAGCACTTTGTGACCCGGCTGTACAATTTCCGGGGCAGGGGTCAACCCGACCCAGACATGGACCCGAAGCTCCTGCAAGCGCTGAGAATGTATTGCCCAAACAATGGTGGAAACTTAGACATTGTTGCCCCATTTGATGCAACCACACCATTCATATTTGACCACGCATATTACAGTAACCTGCAGAACAAGATGGGTTTGCTGGCTTCAGATCAGGGTTTGGTTCTCAACCCGAGAACGAAGCCAGTGGTTCAGGAACTTGCAAAGGATAAGCAGAAGTTTTTTCAGGCTTTTGCAGCTGCCATGGATAAGTTGAGTTTGGTGAAAGTGGTGAGAGGGAAAAGGCATGGCGAGAAAAGAAGAGACTGTAGCATGCATGGGTGAAAACAGAGACAATTATTATTGACACAACTTGCATTCATAACATGAGCACGTTACTTCACTTGAACTTTTCTTTTATTAAGTTCATGTTGAAGTGCTCATTGGTTTTGTGCAGTTATGCATGCAATAGTTGTGCTGACATTATTTGTGAAGATTCATCCTTTTTTCTTTGCCCTAGTTTAGTTTGTGCAATCAGTCAATGTAAAACATTGTCAAATAGATATGTCCTTGATCCATGTACCCGACTCACCCAATGAGATACCAATGAGATAAGTCTTAGTTGTTGTTTAGTTTGTATAACATTGTGTCTTGACAAGAGTTAATCTTGCATTCAACCGGTTTTTTGAGTATTCCTTAAGAGAATGGGATATAGATAAATAACTCCAATAACAGCGGAGTGCAAGAAATATGATTAAATAAAATATAGACCTAGCAGTTATTGTGGGTAAAAAAATAAGTTGATCTTGCATTATCAGACAAAATGAGTTGATAAATGTCAATGCAGTTATTTACAGTCCTATGACTTCATGGAGATCATAGTTGCTGCAGTAAAAAGTGCCCCTTTGCCAATCGGCAATATCTCCATATCCCTGCACCATGGCCAACAAATTAAAAAATTGTCTAGATACTAAAAAATTATGGATTTTGCAGAATAAATCAATCATGGATTTTATAAGATCTATTAAAATTTCAAAGTATTGATGTACTTCTGCATGGAAAAACTATTAGCAACTGCAATCATTATTGCATACGTAAAAAATACATGATCATAGCATCCCAGGTCATGCATAGATAGATACACAAGTATGCAAGAAAGTAGTGGTCTGAAGATTAAAATCCTGAGAAATGGTGCCCTTACTCATCTGTGCTTCTCAAACTATCAAAAGCAGAGATAAACATCTGGCACAATTCCACAAGAGCACTGGCTCTCCCTTCTATGTCAACACCCGAGATGTTATAATCTGTGTTTCCTTCCGACAGCATTGCTAATTTTGCCTGAAAACCAGTAAAAAAAATAACTAATTTTAGAAGCTCCTCATACTTCAAGGAGTGTGGAAAATATATTTCTGCCTCCTGAGGGAAAAAATGATTAAGCTTCACACTCAGAAAAATCCAAATGGCTAAAATCTATAACTAGTCCCCAGTCCCATGGGGTTTAAAGACACCAAAGCAATTGTTCTCACTGATAACTATCAACCCACTGGGATTAAGGAAGTTATTTCCATATTATGCAAAGGGTTTTGTTTGCCTTTTTTTTCATGTTCTTTCTCTTTGTTTCTCTTTGAGGAGGATTCCCAATCCTCAGTCTTTGTACCTTTCTTCTCTAAAATTCTACTAGAAAAGTTAAGTCATTCAAATCAATATATATTGTACGTTAATTGATTGAACAAAGCACAATACCTGAAAACCATGAACCAAAAGGAACTGAACTACATTTGCACCAATTTTTTTTGTAATGCTTTTAGTGCCAGTTTTATTTGAAAAGCATTTCAAAGCCGCATCAAATGTTGCCACCTCAGTAGAACCATTTGACTTACGGGTGCGGACAGGAGGCTGCAATTGTGCATAAAAAAGGTAATTAAATCAAGAGATTATGAAAGCTGCTAGCTTGCCACCAATAGAGCCTCCTTTTCGAGTGAAACAAAGCATTGCTAACACTACCTTAGTTATGTATTTCCAGAGATACTGCACAACTATTTCCAGCTTCCATTTTGGTTCACTGAAGGTCTGCAGCCATTCTCATGAAAACAGAAGAAATTATTACCCACGAGATAACTCTCAAAATACGATAACTCTCAAAATATAACTTGAAATTGAAAAGGTTGAGTAGTACTACATGCGTAGTGTCAAGTCATCCAAAATTATATACTATGTAAATACCATTATCATTATACTTAGATTGGTTTGTTTTATATCTTGATAGGAATATTTAGAAGGGAAGATTTTTAAAGAAAAGTTATAAGCCTATCATGTATGATGTATTTATCATTGGCAATTATTTGCAAAGTGGGTGAGAGGACCAACAGGGATAGAAATGGCAGAGACAGTATACAGGATCTACCTTAAGAAATATGGGGACAATATCTTTGTTATAGGATAGTTCGTCTAGAATTATGTCCATCAAAGGTTTTCTGTACCAAATGCACCAAAATAAAATATTGCACTTTTTCAATCATAAGTATTGCATATTAAAAAATAAACTGAAAGGAACAACATTACAGAGAAACATAATTAGCACAAACAACTACCTTGGACCATCCACTCTTGTAGTATGGCCATCAATATCTGCTTTCTTCCTTGACATATCGAGGCCAATAACCTAAAATCATCCAGAATGTCAGCTCAGCACACAAAGAAGGTATTTGAATACATATATACAACTAATAATTTATTCAGGAACTTACCATGATGAAAAGTTTATCCATAGAGAGACAGGTATTCTTCACTGCTTCAAGTAAAGCAAAGGATAATGCAGTATGACAATTTTTGGATAATTGAGATTTATTACTCTTTTGAAGCTCTAGATATTTACTGAGTTCATTTTGAAGTTGAGATAGTTGACAAATAACTGTCACGCAATCACTCATCAAGTTTTTGTAATTTATTTTCCTAGAACCCTGCAAAAACAACTATGATCAAGAAACAAATCTCTAAAGTGAATCAAGAAGAGAAAGATCACAACATCAGGCCATATGGAAAGAAGAGTATTACTATTCATATACTTAGCACATTGATCAATATGGTTACTTGTTGATTGGGTAGCACATTGATCACTATGGTTACTTGTTGATTGGTTAGTCACATAGAATCTTTCAATGTTTTTGACTTAATAATAAACAAATTTCAGTATATTTATCCCAAAAAAAAATAAACCAATACCAGTAGCATGTTGAGTAAAGACTCCCTCTGCATGTTCCAGTTCATGGTTGCTGCAACAGAACAGTTACTTAGAATTTAATAAAAGTAGGTAAGGTATGGCCACATCAGAGGTGAGTTCAACTTCATACTCATACATACCATTTCGAGGTAGAAGGTCGCCTTCAAGAACAATGACAAGATATTGAAAGAGTAACATGTTCCGCAATGCCTGCAACAAGATTATGTCAAGAAACAAGGCACATATCCATTAAGAAAAAGCATCACACTAAATTTGCAACATTATGAGCAAATGGAAAATATAGCTAAAAGTGTACTGCATTTAGTAACATCATGTAGAATTTCATCACATATTCAATGCCAAACAACGTATCCACAACATTCTATAACAGAGTGCACAATGTTGGTGAACTAACCTTCAAGTTTGATGCTTGAAATTCAGTCTCAGATGAAAGTCCAGCAAGCTCTTCAATCAGGAGATGAAAGCTCTAATGTTGATGAAGAAAATGAAGAGCAAAATGAGTTCAAGGAATTCGATATTAAATTGCAATTTAACACAATGACACTTAATAAAACCTAGCAGTAGCTGAATTTTTAAAAGAAAATGATAAATTTAAAATAAAAATAGACAGAAATAAGTTCATTGAGCTGCAGTGCTTTTATTTGTAAAAAGTCAACTACAATGAAAATGTGTCTACCTCCTCCCTTATCTATGATAAAAGAGCAGAATTAGATAACTGCTTGCCTAACAGCAATACAGTAATCTAAACTAGCATGCATTTCTAAGTAACACGTGCAAGGTGTGCATATATAACTGGTAAATTTCATCATCTGCAATTTCATACAAGCAGATGCAAAAGTAGGTTTTCATAAATTTTGCTGTAAAATGTAGGCAGACAATACAAATATCACAAGAAAAAAGTTACAGAAAAATAACTTAAATGCATAAGAGAAAAAATTTGTCAATAAAAGTTAAGAAATACTTTTTCTTTTCTCATGGAAAGGTTTGAAGAAATTGTGTAACATGACAATGAGATTTGTTACAAGTAAATGACAGAAGTAAAAAACACCATCAGATAAAGTTGAATGCAGAAGAAACCAACTCACAGAGGAATCAAGAGGTTGATCAGGCGGTGGGTCACCAGTTTCTCTGACAGCATTACCATTATCCAGCCTAACATTCAAGGGAGACCATGCCTAGCAGGAAATATTTATATATGTAAGCAAGTTCAACCAGCATCCCATATATGCAGTCAAATTTTACCCATAACAGAACAAAAACAACAGATTATGATGACTTATAGCTATCTATTCATACCTCTTCAGCCACAACCAACTTTGATGAAGAATCAGAGGATGATTTCGAATAATTAGCGCCAGATAAATACACACGTGGAAAGTGCTAAACCAAAAAGAATTCACACATTTAAAGGTATCAGTTAAATCTAAGGCCTACATGAATATAAAGAGGGCAAGTCATGTTCCTCAGCATTGCAATATCAAATACCTTGTCCAAGTCAACGAGAAGCTTATAACTCGCCACAACCAGTTCTAAAGACTTCCCCACCCTCAGCATGCGGAAGACCGCCCGAAAAATCCTCCTTCACTCGTTAAAAACCAGTGCTCAGCACAAAGAAACTGACATAAAATACACCTTACCCTCCCAAGCATGGAACTTCATTTTCTAGAAGTCAAAGCATCATAGTTTTAGGCATTCACAAATGAATATGCGTGAGAGAGGGAGAAAGACTCACGAAGTGGGTAGTTTTCCATTTTGTGGTACAACAGAAGAAGCTCGAACAGCATCCAGAAAAGCAAGCCCTGCATGTATTATGAAAAGTAAGAAAGGTAAAAAATAAAAAATAAAAAAACTTTTTCCGCCATTTAACATTCCTAAATAGAAGAAGCCGGTTTTTTTGTCTAGCCCAGCAGAAACCCAAAACCAATTTCAACCAAAGTCTTCATTCTTCAGAAGACCCAAAAGACCAATTAGCTTAAACACATGAA
The DNA here is from genome assembly GCA_003254905.1 of Nissolia schottii. Classification (NCBI taxonomy): domain Eukaryota; kingdom Viridiplantae; phylum Streptophyta; class Magnoliopsida; order Fabales; family Fabaceae; genus Nissolia; species Nissolia schottii. The sequence goes on from QANU01032235.1 coordinate 52,964, forward strand.
TTTTCCAAGCGGGCATCAAGTTGAACATGGGAAGAAGAACCAAAGAGAAAAACTATTCAAAAAATTAGAAAAGAGGAGTTTGAGTTTGAGGCGCACGATCGTCGAAGGCGTCTTGAGCATCGGAGGCATCAAGCATGGCCAGCATGTTATCTTCCATCCCTATCCCTCCTCCGCCTCTGTTCCATCTTCCACCGCTACTGCTAGGGTTCTCCATTTTTATTTCCTCTTCACAAACAAAAAAGGAAAGAAATTAACAATTTCCCCTCAGTGATACTGCACCTGAGAATTTAACTGACGAATTAAAATTTTCCGATGGGGACGACAAATCAGGGTTTCTGTATCTTCCCGCCAAAATGAGCAAACTAGGAACTCTTCACTCCCTGCTGCGACTAGCTGACATCATTTTCAAGCATGACTTATTTTAATAATTATTTTATATATATATATATATATATATATATATATATAAAATAATTATTAAAATAAGTCATGCTTGAAAATGATGTCAGCTAGTCGCAGCAGGGAGTGAAGAGTTCCTAGTTTGCTCATTTTGGCGGGAAGATACAGAAACCCTNTTGCCTAAAAACAACTTAAGTTTTATTTTAAAAAAAAAGTTGTTGCTTAATTTTTACTGTTTTGCCAAACAATTTTTATTTTCTCAAAATGGCTTTTTTTCCAAAATAAACGTTGTTTCGAATGGTTTTCAAACATGCTCTTAATTCATTTATTTTTACTTCATTTTTACAATGTTTTTTTTCAAAAACTATGGTATGAAATACAAAATTTATGGTATGATGTGGAAAATAGTATTGCGAATGTTAATTATATTATTTTCAGAAGAAGAAAAGAAACACATGATTGCACTGTTCTTAACTTATATTGTAACAAGTATTTTTAATGTTGTAGTTTTGTAAGTGAATTCTTCAATTTCTCAAATAAGACGTAATCGATTGGTCAAAGATTAATTCAATACTAATAGTTAAAAAATTGAGAAAAAAAATGCTTTCAAATCTTACAATATTATATTTTTAAAAAAATTAAAGTCACAACACATTTCATTTTAAAAACATATAATATCAAAGTAAGCACCTTAAATTTACTATAGAGATGTGAATTTATCTTGTTTGTGAATTAGACTACGTTTGGTCAAATACATTTTGTTACAAGTAATTTGAATTGTCTAAGATGCAACTCATAACTTTGACCTCAATATAAGTGTAAGAGCTATCAAGATGGAGCATGGTGGCAACAACAACAATGTCCTTGAATCTAACGGAGGTGGTACCTACAAAAATTACTATGACACTCAAGTTAATATGAGTTATATGAGGGTGATAGAGAGTTATAACATACCACAAATGTGGTTCATACTTATATACTTTAAGGGGATGACTTTTATTCTGTCTGTTAGGATGTTTGATATCCATGATCGAGGTAATCTTGAGACTAATTATGTCTCTGTTTGAGTAAAAGCCTTCATCATGTCTCATAAAGGTCAGGTAGATTACACATTCTTCAATAGTTACGCAAATGTGTAATGATGCTCAAGTTATTTGTAAGATGGATCAATATTATTTCAAGTCTACAATGTTCATATTGGAATCAAGATATTGGACTCTAACACATTTATTTATTTTATGAATGTACTAAAATTTTTAAGTAACGGATAAAAAGGAATAGAGGGATTATATTTAATACTTGACTTTATTGATTAATAACTAATTTTTCAATTGAAATTAAATATCGTAGAAGAAATTAAATAAAAAAAATACAATGAAATTAGAAGTGAAATTCATTTAGGATTGGTTACATCTTCACTAAAATTAATCGCTTTCTATATATTATAATTAAAATTTTAGATGAGTTTAAAATTGGTCATTTCATTGCAATAAAGGCTTATCTTGAGACTTTCAGAGATATATTCTTATCATTTTTAATTTAATTATTTTATATTCTAAGTAAACACAATTCCATCAATATAACTAAATGACAAAATACTAATTGAGAGAAATTTTTTGCACAAACACAATTATAAAATTTTACATTTACGTACGCTCACATAAAAATATATTTTAGTAGCTTTATTTAAGATACAGTCATGTCTTTTATAATAGGTGTTAGTCTCATCAATGTCAAGTGAGTGTGGGTAATTTTAAGTGATCCAAGAAAAAACAATTGTTTATGCATAAATTAATAAAAAATTGTTCTCCTTTTTCTATATTCTCCAATCCGAACTCTTTGGTACTACAATAAAACCATGAATTGTTCTTCAAAGTAACCAAATTTAGGAGAGTGCCAAAATTAAATAGTATAAGTGGCGATGGGAATCCTTCCTGACTAGCCTTTGGCAATGGCATCAATGACAGGACGAGAAGCCATGAATAGGTTGTGGTATGCTTTCTCCGTAGGGTGTATTGAATCCCAAAACACATACTTTGATGGATCAGAGCACACGTACGAAGCCTTATTGCACAAAAACGATGCTTCGATGTAACCACTTCCACAACAACCACTATCAACCTCATCAAAACCTATATCAACATTTATATATATATATATATATATATATATATATATATATAACCAAATTAGTCAATTAAGGTTAATATAGCCTCTTCAAGCAACTGCTCTAATTTGGTATGTATTCATACCAATAATTATTGCAATGATAAAATTTATATTTCCATAAATTAACTAACGCCGGGTGAATGTCTTAATTGATTTTTGAACTTTTACATAGTGTCCACATTAGTCCCTTAACAAAAAAAAATCAATTGGTTGTTGAATATTTCCAATATTACCATTGTTAGTCTTTCAATATTTTAGACGAAATGACTAATGATAATAATGTTTAAAATATTGTAGGACTCATTAAAATTTTTGTTTGTTGTTGATTGATTAATGTGGGCAATATTGTACCAATAAGAAGTGCAAAGATCAATTAGGACATTTCTCCAATTAATATATTTATATACAAATCGTATACAAATACATTTATTAAAATGTATCAATTTTGAAAGAAAGAAAAAAAACTCATAATTAGGTGATAAGGGCACAAATATAATTTTCTTGACTAAGCTGAATGTTTATAACACTGAATTTAATGCTTAGTTACGTACCAGGAATATGGCCTTGAATCATGTCGGCTAAGGGTCCATATATGTCGATGAAATAGATCTTAGCAGCACCAGGGTCAGAATTAGAGAGATTGAGTTGCATGAAGAGCAATTCGTGTTGAAGAATCATGTTGTGGTCTCTTGCAACGGCGGAATACTGGTCGACGCAACCACGTTGGAGGAAGGCGTTGTCGGAATTGAAGGTGATCATGATTGGCAAGCATCCCATCGGAGGCAGTCCAACCACTGCTATTTTCCGAGCACCTTCCCGAAACAATTCCTAAATAATGATGCCCGGTTACTTTAGCTGTCAATTTTGTTAACATGTAATTTTTTGTGCATTCAAGTTCAACACATTTGTTGGATTCCGGGTGGCTGCGTGTGTCATGCCTTCATTGGTGTACGAAAAAGGGCCATTTGATTACTTGAAAATCACAAGGCCAAAATGTTTAGATGTATTTATTCGGTATCCTAACTCTCATCTTATTCTTATTCATCAAGTTAACGCAACATCTCATATAAAATACATTTTGTGCGCATTCGAACTTAAGCAAGGAAAAAGAGAGCACGTGTTGATTACCAAATTACCATTAATTTTTTTTGTAGGAATATGTCTAAGTCTATCACCTTATACTATTTAGATACATTAAAAAAAAGAGTCCTGCTACACGTACACCAAAAAATATACACCATACATACACTCTATACTTATATACATAAAGTTTGTGTTTTAATGCTTGTAATGTTTTTGCACTTAAGTATAATTGAGAATATCATCTATAAGTTTGTAATGTTTGTACACTTATGAGAATAAAGTTTGTGCATTATTAATAGTGTATGTATAGGTGTATAAAATTGGGTGTACATGTAGCATTTTTGTAATAGTGGTGAGTGCATGTTAAATAAAATTTGTAACAAACCAAAATATAAATAAATGATACGGTATCGAACCAAAAAAAATTGAAAAATTAAGTTAGTAAAACTGACCTATTTAGTGTGGCTAAAGATGCATGCTTATGTAAAAATTTATCATTACCATCGTTTTAGGAATTTTTTACCTATAAATGGTCCAGCAAATTTTATTATCCATAATATGCCTCGGAGAAAAAATTTACAAGTGTATAGCTTTGAGTCTGAAATCGTCACATAAATTTTTTTAAAAAAAATGGTCTGAAATCGCCACCCTCTTATCTCAGATTTTTTTTAGAAAAGGGTCAGAAGGATCTGAAATCGTCACCCTTATGACAATTTGAGACTCTAATTTTTTTTTTAAAAAATGTGAAATCGCGGGGTGACGATTTCAGACCCAGACTCAATTGTAAATTTGTGTTTCAACTCATATTTTGGGATACATGTTATATTGTAGACATATATAAGTTAAAACCCCTCGTTTTATAAGCATATTATTAGTTATTAATAATTGTAATTGCAAAATTTTGAACTCTTTTTTCACATTTCTTTTTCATGAACCTATATTGTTGTTAATATATAAGAAAAAAGAGAAAATAGCATCCAGTGTGGTTGAGAAGCAAACCTGTATGAAATCTTTGACGTGTTGAATCAAAAATTGGCGATACGTTAAGAGGGTGTACCTCTTTCTCCGCATCGGCAGTGTAAAGTAATTAATAACGTAGTCATTTGTTCCCGCGCTGATGAAAAATATGGCGTTCTTCAAATGATCTTTAGTTCTTTGCTTCCCAACCATACCTTCCAACCTCTTTTTGTATTCTTTGAAATATTCCAACTGCTTTGGTATTGGAATTACACCCTGCCATTAATAATAGAGAGACCGAACCCAGAAACATTAATGACAACATATCTACTATAGTTTCAGTTTCCAGTTTGCAGATCATATATATGAATGTGACCAATAAATAAAAGACTTATTAATATTAGGTTGAGCCTTTTTTTCAATGAAATTGTTCATTGTTATAAAAAAAACAAAAATAAAAAAATAAAAGACTTATTAATATTTGAATATTATTAAATAATACTTTGAGTCTTTGATCTAATTATTAGTTGAACGAAAAGTTGTAACTCATTTTTAATAAAGCGTCTTTAAGATGTTTTATAAATGAATACAAATTATATTTGATAATGTACATTTTTTCATTGCCCTTGATTTGTTGGTGTTAATTTTTAGTATCAAACTGATATCATAAAAGACAAATACTATTTGGATTTAATGATAAATAAAAAGGAAGCCAACACTATATATACTACTCATCATAAAATGGGTGTTTGATGATATATAATGGCACGCACAACAAAAATAGATTGTGGGAGAGAGTGTTATACACTGATAGATGGTGTAAGTGGGTCAAAACCAGAACCAGCAGAGGCGAAGCTAACTCCTGTGATGAGCTCTTCATCGCTGAGATTTGGATCCAAATATGGTGGCAACAGCTCTTTAAGCCCTACATATGAAGCTGTGCAATGGCAAGGCCAAAATAAGAACATCAAGCAATAAAAGATGCTGCCTTTGGCGCTTATAATTATTTTCTGACAATGAATTCTATCAGAGTAACGTTATTATTTTACATGATGCATATCTATAAACAACTCCGCAAGTCACATAAATAAATTAAACATGCACAAAAAGAGGAAAAAGGAAAAGAGGTCATGTTAAAATTAAATACCAATAAAATCAGGGCCAAGCTTCCCATTGGTGAACCTTCCGGTGGGAACTTGATTTGGGAAATCTGCACCATAGGGTGGAAAATCACTCTTGAATGGTGTTGTGATAAAGTTGTTGTTTCCTGGGTCTACCGTGGAGTCTCCAAACACGTATAAGGCAGACACCTTATCATTTGAAGCTTCAATTCTCATCACCATGAATAAGCATGAGAAGCAAATCATGAAAAGGTGCACAAGAGAGAGCAATGGATTGGAGGTTTCCATGCTTAATTAGCTTGATGTGTGTAAGGAACTTATTAAAAGAATTGAATTGGCTATATAGCCTCCAACAATAAAATAAGAACAGGGGTATGTGTAGTATATATGGCCACATGGACATGCGCGTCTAAGGGAATATAAAATAATAAAGGACTAATGGTGATTTTTTCATGACCAAAATAACAGAACGAAAATATGGGGTAAAATAATTCACAATTAATTTGTCAATTCCATCAATTCTTAAATGGGCCCCAAATTGGGTAGTTTTGGTTGGCGCGAATTCACCATACGTTCCGTAGTTTCTTAACAACCTGTGTGTTTGATAAGATATGAGGTCGAGGAAAACCGTTGACAAATACTATGTGTTTGGTATGTATGGGTAAAAATGTGAGATAAGAATTTTCCATCAATTAAATTTTATTTGTAAAACATGAAAAAATGTCTCCCCATTTTTACCACTTACCAAACATACCCCAACCAGTAGTATATACTATAATTATAGATAAAGTATATAAAGACGTTACGTAATTTTGTTTCCTTATTTTTTTTTAACTGAAAAATAGGTAGTGCATTAAAAAAATAAAGTAAGTAAGTAAAATGGACCAACTCCAATTATGAGCAAGGGTAATTATACTTACTCAACAGCTTAGTAAGGTATAGAAGGAGTAATTAATAAAAGAACGCACGCAACCGCTATCGTAGGACCAAACATCTTAACAACATTTATTTAATTAGTTATACGATGGATCTCTGTTCACCTAAGAGTCTTGAGTTAAAGAATGAAAAAGATTATGAAGCGCCCTACTATGCTTGTGGATCGATTTCTACGAGATTATACCATCTATAATCTAACATCTACCCATTTCTTTTTTTAAATAGAGTCGTGAATTATTAAACTCTTGACCTCTTCGTTATAGTGATTTTAATATCATCTCAAGAAGCATCTTTTATAAGTTTAAGTTGATAATTTTTTAATGATTTTATATTATATCTCCTTACAAGTTGAAAGAAAAAACTATTAAGTCAATAATCAAACAAGATACGAGAATAATTGAATTGATGTCATATAAACCTCGTAGGACAACGAAATACATGCTTCTTCTAGCAAAGCTAGTACTCTGTTAAGTGTCATATTTACACAAATTCAACCAGTAAAATGACACTTGTTACTTAAGTTTTCATGAAATATATGACTAAATTCCCCACTTTTGTAAGATTTATAAATATATTCTAACGATGGATACAAGCATATCAAAAGGACAAAATTAAGGAAAAGAATGAAGCGGAAACCAAAGGGGACGGAAGAGCTGAAGAAAAGACAAGTATAGAGAAGTACCGCTCAGCGGTAAAACAATGCCGCTCAGCGCCTAAAGTCAAATCGCTCAGTGGTAAACACCAACCCGCTGAGCGATTGTGCCCACTATGCCATTTCCAGCCGCCAACAAGCTGGCGACGCCCTGCAAAAGCCTGCAGCAGCCTTGACAGCTTGCAGCCATATGACAGCTGCCCTGCTCTGAAACCGCTCAGCGGACAGCCCCAGCCGCTCAGCGGTTGCACCTGCCATTCCACTTGCAGTCGCTGCATTTATTATGCCAGCCAAGCCCCGCCGCCACCAGCTGTCGCCACAGAGAATCTGTCAAAAGATCAGCCAATAGGAGTCGCTGGAACCGAATCGCTCAGCGGGCTCACCAGGCCGCTAAGCGAAACCACCACTTGTGGCCGCCACAGACTGTTACAACCCGAGACCTGCAGCCGCCTCGCCACTTGACTTGAAACCGCTCAGCGGTGTACCCAGGCCGTTGAGCGGACTTGGTGGATTTTGGCCTATAAATAGGCGGCCGAGACTCACACTTAAGGCATCCATTCCATACTTCAGATTCATTCCTTTCTCATTTACTCTTGTATTCCAAATCCTAGGTTAGTTTAGCAACAAAGAGGAGGCCAGTGAAGGAGTCAAAAGTGATCAAGGAAGCACGGCAGTCGTTGTCATGACAGCGTGAGAACGTGTCATGGTAAGCGTCCATCACCATGCCTCTAAGATTATCTCTTGCAAGATGGATTTCTAATCCTCTTGTTGTTGGGATTTTGATGATTATTATAGCATGATTGTATCCATGTAACTTTTACATTATGAAGTTATCACTTACTACGATTTGCTTGAATCGATTTTACACTTAATGCTTGTTTTAGCTTAGCTACCTAAAGCATGATTTCAAACTGCATGATTGCGTGCGAAAGTGGCATCATAAGTTGGAACTAAATCAATTCATCTGGTAAACCTAATTACTAGAAATAGAGTTAGGATTATTAGTCATTTTAACATTTCGAATAACGCTGGTTTACTTTGTTAAGTTTGTGCACGAAAGTGACAGCATAATAAAGGAAACCTAATGATCTTTTCATGCTCGAAAGAGATGAACAAGTTAAGAACTGATGGCGAGGAATCAATGAAATGATAATTCTGTTGTACTAAGTAAATGGATACATGAAACTATAATAGGATTCAATTCCCAACAAGCTACCTGATTACCCCTGATTTGTTGCCTATTGATCTTTTATGTTCTATATTTATATATTTAAATACCAAACAAATTACCAATCATTCACCCTATTGTTTAATTAATGAACTCAAGAACGGTATTTTTGCAACTCCCTGTGGATGCGACTATACCCGACTATACTGCAATTGGATTCCTTGAGGATCTGAAAGCTGTAAAGAAGGATATATATTGAACGACGAGAGTGTAAAAAACTTTCAACATACTCTCTCCCTATTAAAAAATATTTGTCCATTTTTATCATCACAAAAATCAAGAAAAAAAAGAAGAAGATAAATGTGAAGTATTAGAAGCAATGAAAAATTATTTGAATGACCAAAATTAACTTTATTTTGAAAGAAGCATTACTTCAATGTTAGTACATTTAATAACAACAATAAAATTAAGGGTATTGTCAAGAGAAAAAATAATTAATATTATCTTAAAATATGAGTGTCAAATCGACATATGAGTGTGTGTTTGGGAAAGCTAAAAAATTAAACTTATTTCAATAATCACTTATTACAATAATGGTTTTTTTGTGTAATCAATTTTATGAGAATTAATTTATGTTTGGATACTTTAGCTAAAAAATAATTTTAAGATAATCTATTTTGTTTGAATTGTATAAAAAATTATTTTTATATGATAAAATTACTAAAAATTATATAAAATAATTATTTATATTTAATAACAATGATCAATTTAATAAAAACATGAAAATAATATTATTTTAATCATAAAATCAAAAGGCTTTTCTTTCCAAAATGTCCCAAAAAAAAAGCTTTAGGTATTTTTTTAAAATCCAAAATAGCTTTTTTTGTAGTAATATCGAAAACAGCTTTAATTTCACACAAAAGGCTATTGCTTAATTTTTCGTATTTTGCCAAAGATATCATATTTTGTTAAAACAACTTTTTTCATGAAGAAAAAGATGTATGACGTTCCCAAACATGCCAGTAAGGTGACATGGGTCTTGATTTCTTAACTAGTGGCCTTGATTTCGAATTTTGAGGATTAAAAAAAAAAATTGCTAAGATCTCTACCCCTTATAAGAGTTTAAAGTCAGGTCAGGCCGGGTTAGTCAGATTCCTAATAACTTATATACGAGTGGTTTAATCAAGATAAAAAAAATGAGTTATACAAAAATATTTTGAAACCTTAAATTAACCAAATTATTGTCTTAATTAGTGACATTGGTCAAGTCATTAAAATATATAAAGTTATCATTATTATCGAATTAGATTAGTCTAATTTTTTTATAATAGAGTCCGAATCTAGATAATTTCATCAAGACAACAAAAGAGATGGAGTAATTTTTTTAAAGATGGTCTTGTGTGTACGTACAAAACAAACATAATATACAAATAGGAAAGTAGTATAGAGTAGGAATGTAGACAATTTTACTCTTTTACCCCTAGTACAGAAAGTAATTACGAAAATATCCCCGTTTTGAAACATGTTACAGGAGTACCACGATTTTGGCTGACGTGGCATCCGCGGACAGCGTGGCGTGCCAGGTCAGATTCGCCAACACGGCCGGCGAATTTGCGTTGAATTCGCCAACGTGTTTAGCGAATCCCATACAAACTTGGCAACGGGCGTGGCGAATTTAACACGAATTTGCCAGATCGGGTGGCGAATTTAGCGCGTATTCGCCAAACCGATTGGCGAATTGAATGGAGTCCAAATTAAATTTAAAATTACATAATTCATTTTAATAAGGTTTTGTAGTTGTATAAATAAGCATTTGTATTCTGTGTAAGTAACCCTAACTATTTGTCAACTACAAAACCTTATTAAAATAAATTATGTAATTTTAAATTTAATTTGGACTCCATTCAATTCGCCAACCGATCTGGCGAATTCATGTTAAAATCGCCACGCCCGTTGCCAAGTTTGTATGGGATTTGCCAAGCACGTTGGCGAATTCAACGCAAATTTGCCAGCCATGTTGGCGAATCTGACCTGGCACGCCACGCGGTCCGCGGATGCTACGTCAGCCAAAACTATGGTATTCTTGTAATATGTTTCGAAATGAGGGTATTTTCGTAATTACTTTCTGTGCCAGGGGTAACAGAGTAAAATTGTCTAGGAATGTATCCACTTTGGGGGCTAGTAGTCTTTTTTCCGATTCGGAGGCTACTGAGTTTCCTATGTAATGTGGTAGCTGATTTTTGCTGGATTGTATAGTGTTTATATGAGGAGTAATCTTGAGGTGTTTTTATTGGTTTTTTTGACCTTTAATTGTGTGAGTCTGTGAGATACACTCTTTTTCTTCCTTTTTTTTTTTTTGAAAGATTTTTAATGAGATTCTTTTTTGTTTTTTTGCTAAGCTTTGTTGGGTGAGAGGTGGGATAATTAGACGTAGCTTAGAAATTCAAGTGTCAAATTGGTGTTTTGTGACTTATTTTGTTGTTGTTGGACCTCTTAATTTGCCCAGCTTTTAGATTATTTAATGGCAAGGCATAACCACTTACTACTAGTAATCTCTTACATTTGTCACTTTAGAAGGATCGAGAATCCAAGCCATACTGCATACACAAAGCTCAAAGCAGTTCAGTATAATTAGTTAGTTGGCAACAAATCCCTGTCGTTAGCATTCATTGATTTTAGACATAACTGTCTGTTGTAATAAATCGTGGTGATCACTACCATTCTCCTGATTTAGATATGCTGACAATTCCAAGCTGTGCAAGCGTTCTTCCATTAATTAGCATTGAATGTTGCTCATATATGGAAAGGAGTGAATTGAGATACTTTAGAGCGAGAAACTTGTTTTAGTGACCAAAATGATGACTATATATTTTTGAATTGTCTTAAATAAATTTTTAGTGCATAATAAATTGTAAATTGTAGTTTTAACTTTTAATAAATATTTTTTTCCTTTTATTCTCTAATAATATTTCTTTGGTTTTACGGCTCAACCATCAACATATTTGTTAACTATTAACATGATAGACAAAAGTCAAAGTCAATTTTACTTATGTGGCACCACTTATTTGTAAGCCATGAGAAATTGCTTCAATAAGTTTTTAGTCCCCTAAAAAATCGCAAATTTTACTTTGAGTCCTTAATAAAATGCAAACTTTGATTTTAACCCATAATAATTTTTTATTTGTCTTTTATCCTACCGTTAACTTTGACATGTCTCCACTTGGGTATTTCAAATCCATGTGGCTAGTAGCATATGACTTACACATGCTACATAACCTAAACCCACAAACCTAATCCTTACTTGTCTGAATATTGAATCAACCCATTTCACTAACTCAAAGACCAATTCTAAATAATAAATTGCAATATCCCCAAAATTTATTTCAATGATTTAATAAGAAATCACTTTAATAAGTTTTTAGTCCCTATTAAATCATGTCACCTTGCCTCTCCAAAGATGTCATTGAGGAGGACAAGTTGTTTGTGATTTTTGCCTCAACAACGTGTTTTTTTGACGGGGTGTTGCAATTGGTGGCATGATGGTTGAATAATTGAATCGTGTTTGTAGGTAAAGGGCTGTGAGTGGTGGTCATGGGGCACAGAAGGAAGGGGTGGAAGATAAAGGGAGATGGTAGGAAAAGCGAGTAATTGATTTTTTTTTAGGCTTAATTGACCAAGTTGATGATAGGAGGAAAAAACAAAAATTAATATTTATTAGGGACTACAACCATTTTTTACGAGATAAAACCAAAATTTGTAATTTATTAGAGGACTAAAACCAAAATTTGTGATTTATTTGGGACTGAAAACTTATTTAAGCAATTTCTTATGTCACATGGATAAGTAAAGTACCATATAAGTAGAGTTGTTTTTTTTACTTTCATCCGCCACATTAATAGTTAATGGATTAAGCTGATGGTAGAGACGAAATTTTTTTTTATTAGGGACTAAAATCAAAAAAATATTATTAAGAACTAATATTAATATTTATAACTTATTAGAGATTGAAAACTTATTTAAACCTTTTGATTAATAAAATGAACATTGTCCATAAGTCTTAACATTTTTATATTGATGTACAGATGTATATACTCACTTTTCTCTTTAATACAACGTCATCGCTTTAGATAATTTAAATCTGAAAAAATATATAAAAAGATTTATAAGAGAGTTTTATAAAAGGTATCTTGATTAATGCAATCAATGTAAAAAGTAATGAGATTTTTGTTATAGTCAAAACATACCTAGAAAATGAAAGAGGCGGGTCAAAGATGTAGAGTTCAACTATAAGATGTGGTGTGGTAGTAACTCATCTTGTCCCTTAATCATGTGGTTGAGAATTTGATCCTCACTCATGAGAATAGAAAAATATTTCGTGGCCAACAGTCTAACACTTCGTATAAGCGTTATTGTGATGAGATTATTCATTGCTACCGACAAAAGGTCACGAATCAAAATAAGAAGTTAAAACATCTCCAATAATGGGTGTCCCCTTAAGAGTCTTTATTTTAGCACAATCCTTATGATATTGACGATACACCATTGATGCCTTATAATAAGTAAAAGTGTCTCAAAAGTGTTCTTATTTTCTCCAATAGAAGGGATTAATTTTAATTTCAACTATAACCCCACATTAAATAAGTTTTCTAAATATCATGTTTTTATAAATAAAAAAAGGACTGTAATTATTAATGAAAAGTAAGATGGGAAGTTTGGATTAATCCCTTCATTGAGGAACTTTAACCTTTTTCTTTATTACTTCATCAAAGTAGAACTTAAAATAGTGAGATTAGTACTTTAAAAATAAGTCGGGGAGATGCTCTTACTCCCCAAAATCTTCCCTTGTGTCAGCAGCATTTGAGGTCATTTGTTTGGTTTTTTTTTTTTCATTTTTAATTATATTATCATTTTTAATTATAAAATTGTCACTTTTTTTCCTTCCTTTTTCAGGATATTGTGAAATTGAGAACAATAACATCTTGATAAACGTTTCTTTGATACAACGGTAAAAGAAGAAAAAAATAAGGTGACAATTTTGTAATAAAAAATGTAAAATAAAAAATAAAAACATAAATCAAATATACTTTTTAACCAAATTTTGATTCCTTAAATGAGCACTATACTATTTATAAAAAAAAAAAAAACGAAATACTATACAGTGTTTCATGAATTGAATTGTTTGGTTTGACATTCATCTGGTTGTATGGTAGCGTTAGTTGCCATACAGGTGCCATGTGTAAATTACTTATTCTTGTTCTTTAATGGGAAGATTAACTAATTAATAACTACTCCTTCTTAAGTGGAAATGGGGATAGGGTCAGTTACAATTGAATGATACTTACATGTTTATAGAGCACATTTAATGTGTGCTTTATTAGCACAATTAACCATTAAATTATTTTAACATCCTGATAAATGTTTCTTTGATACAACGGTAAAAGAAAATAAAAATAAGGTGAAAATTTTGTAATAAAAAATGTAAAATAAAAAATAAAAACATAAATCAAATATACTTTTTAACCAAATTTTGATTCCTTAAATGAGCTCTATACTATTTATAAAAAAAAAAAACAAACAAAACGAAATACTATACAGTGTTTCATGAATTGAATTGTTTGGTTTGACATTCATTTGGTTGTATGGTAGCGTTAGTTGCCATATAAGTGCCATGTGTAAATTACTTATTCTTGTTCTTTAATGGGAAGATTAACTAATTAATAACTACTCCTTCTTAAGTGGAAATGGGGGATAGGGTCATTTACAATTGAATAATACTTATATGTTTATAGAACACATTTAATGTGTGCTTTATTAGCACAATTAACCATTAATTTATTTTATATATATATGGGTTTTGCTAATCTCTACAAGATTATGTGCAGGTTAGCAATGTCCACAGTTCGTTTTGGATAATAAAACCACTCCTCTTAATTTCTTTAGATTAACTTATAGCAATGGATAATTTTTAATTTAATCTTATTCACATTAATTATTATTGTGACATTTTTCTCACTTAAAAAAAGAGAGAAAAGAAGAAAGGGTACTATTTAATTTAAGTGAGAGAACTGTCACAATAATAATTAATATAAATAAAATCAAAATACAAAACTATGTATTATTATAAGTTGTTCTAAAGATGGAGGAGTAATTTTATTATTCAAAAAAAATGTGAACATTATTAACCTTCACATGAGTTTATGGAGATTAGCAAACTCACACACATATATATTAAATTAAAATCAATAATTAATAATATTCATAAAAAAATTAATAATTAATAATATTCATACAACGTACACACAATTATATCTCTTTCCAACTCGTATGACAAAATGAAGGCATGCCACGTAGGAATGGCAAGTAAGATTAGGCATCACATAGGACAATTGATATGGAAGTGTAAAACTATGTTAGACATGTTTAATGTCTTTTAGTGGATATTTTGTAAGTAACTTTATAAGCACTTAAGGAATTTTGAGTATATCTTTGATCTTAATAAAATGGCTGGTGTTAAATCTAACTAAACATTTTTTTTATTAAAATAAAACACAAAAAATTGGAACAAAATTAAACCGAAAAGTTTGTAAGGACTATATATAATAGAAATTTGTTATATTTTAAAAAGAAAAAAAATTAATCTTGATTTATTTTTTAACCATAAAATATTTGGAATGAAGATTCAGCTACTTCATTCATAAGGCTGGTATAGTTGGTAAGGATCGAACATATATATCAAAAAGATGCAAATTTGAGAATGAAACACCCCCCGTCCTAAATAGACCAAAATAGATCTTGTTAGTTAAAACTTGCACATTCCTTATCTTATTAATTGATTTTTTACTTTAGAGATAAGCCTACATATATAACAATATCCTGTGTAATTTTTAATTGAAATGATCTATTTTCAAATTTCCTACCCATATTTGGGGATAAGGACAATGATTAAGTTCGTTATTCTAAGTGATCTTGTTCACTCTCAAAATAGTGGGAGTTGCACACTCTCAAATAAAGGTAAGACAAACTTTCTAAACATTTTCATTGGCTTCCCCTTCCTCTCCTTTGAGATCTTTCATTTCCTTTCATACCTAACTCTAAAGCAACCCTTTTTTCCTTAGATAATTTTATATCATTTCATTCAACATTCAAAGAGGAAATGAGGTTACAAATGAGAACTAATACTCCCCACCGAGTTTAGACAACACTTGGTATGTTCACGACGGGCATTGTTAAAACCTCTCTAAAGTAAACCCAATTAGACAAATTCTTTGATTATTAAGGGAAAAAAGAGGCTCATCAAAGACAAATCAATGGAACTACCCACATAATAAAGGGACTATAGAAACTAAACAAACCACACAAAAAACACTAACCATTACTAGAAAAACGTTCTCTACCGACAGATTTTATCGGTGGATATTTCTAGCGAATTTTGTGTCAAAATGCTCGTTGATAGTATTTTTCAATTATGGACATGAAATAGGTCGAAGCTACTGACAAATAGAAAACCCGTCGCTTTTTTTGCAAGTAATTTGTGGGGCCAAGTGATTGCAATTAATTACTGACAGATATATCCACCAATAATTATTATTATTTTTTAAAAACATTAGACAGGACATTATTGACGGATATAGCTGCCGATAATTTATTAATTTGAATAAAAAAAATAAAAATAAATAGGACTTTACGAATGGATATATCCATTGGTAATTTATTAAATAAAAAAATATTTAATTAAAAGATAAATTATATTTAAAGAGAAATGACATTTTCTTTTGTTTACTTTTTTAAACTTCTTTTCTACAAAAATAAATTAAAATAATTAATAAATATTATATTTTAACTTAATATTATTTTAGATATATATTTTTATAAAGATAAGCACTTATTTGAATATGTCTCTAGTAAACATAAAATATATTTTCATAAGTTATTTTAAAGTTAAATGTTTTGCTAAAAACTCCTTTTAATTATATAAAGTCTTATAAATTAAGCTCTTTATCCAAAAGTGTGTGTTTGGATTAATTAGTTTGCAAACTAATGACGTGTGCACCAACTTGAGTCTTTCAAAATTAATTTTGATCAAAAGTGAGTTTATATTAACGTAATTTATGTTTAAAAATTTTATATCAAAATTCATTATGATAAGATGCATGAATGTTTGTTTCGATGATGTTAAACAAAATCACTTTTGTGTATGTAACTACTTATGCAATAAAAATTATAATAATATTCATTTCTAGTGCTATGAATATTGTTGTAATAATCTAAATATGCATAATATTAGTAGTTTTTTAAATCATTATTGAGCATTATAAATTTTTTGCATAATTATTACGCTACAAAGTTTGGGTCATTGCAAATGTTATTATATACATATACATACATATATATATATATATATATATATATATATCTAATAACTTTTATGTTCTTCCTTCAGTGTCCTAATTTTTATAAAGATATCGATACTATTTTATATTTTAACAGCCATGATTTATTTTCATGTTTAAAATAATAAATAATTAGAGTTAGTAGGACACATGATTAGTTCTTAGTCAGAGATAAATCATAGGGTATCGATACTTTTGAATTTGATGGGGTAATTTTTATTAACTTTATAACTCTTATTACATATAAAATATAATCAATACTCATAAAGATTAATATAATTGGTTTACTTTTAATACAATTTTCTTTTGCACATAGACAATTATAATATAAAAAAGCAAAAATTATTTTTGGATGTATAAAATGATAATTTGGAATTACATTATAAAAAAGTAAACATAAATATTAAAAGATGATATTATCAATTTAAGTAACATTCTAGTTATAATTAATTTAAAAGTCAATAATTGAAATTAAAAAAAAAATCAAGAAACAACCTCAATACACATATTAATTGCACGCGTGCGGAGCCTGCCATGCTCAATTCAAAATTAAAATTTCATTTTGTTTGTATAAATTGCCGACAGATTAATCCGTAAATAATTGGTTCAAATAACAATTTTGAATGTTTTATTACCGATGAATTAATCTGCCAATAATTTACGTCAAATAAAATATCAAACGCAAACACATTACTGATAAGTCATATACCATCAACTACTTTTCAACGCAAAATTCATTGGAAACATTAAAATCTAATAATAATTTAAGAAAATCCGCTGGTTGAGAATGGTTTTACTAGTAGTCAACAATTGCCACACCCACAAACAAGTTCGGTGCCAACTAACTGCCTAGCATAAAAATACAAACAAACATGGAGATAGACCAAGCAATCTAGCTAACTCCACAAATAGAACGCGAAGAAAACAAGAAGAAGTTCAGATTTTGTGAGTTCAATCTTGTAATTCACCTAAATAAAAGAATATTGTTGGGAAATATCGATGTCACCCTAAAAGATTAGTCAATCAATTGTTTAGTGTGAGAGAATACTCTAAAAAGCGAAAAAAAATTGTTTTAAGAAAGGAAAAAAAGTCAATTGTTACTCAGAAAGAAGAAAGCCAGGCAAGTTTCTAGAACCCGTGGTGAATTGGTTCATCGAACCAAGTTTCTATGCGCCGCATATGCATACACTAACCATATTGCTTAGGTGCTAACCCTCCTCCTCCTCCTCCTCCTCCTCCATCCTTCCGGTTGTAAAGTTGTCCATTTCTATTTTTTTTAAATCACAATCGTGTCCGTGTGCCTTGTATATTTTATACCCACCTTTCTTTGGTTCCAAGAAATGCTTCTTTTGCGTTTTCCTTCACGTCACCTTGTGTTGATTTGGAATTGATTCCATGTACTATTGCAAAACCAATTTGTTTTACCTTGTGCGGTAACAGCAATTAAGCTTAGACTAGTAGTATGCTGCTACCAATAGTCCACACAATTCACAAGTAATAATTTCAAATTTGAGGGAGAAAAAAGACATGCAAAATTCATGTGCAGTAAGTACATTAGGAGGAATTGGTTCAACCAGTTAAAGGATTGGCATAGCTGCAAGTTCTGAGTTGAGTTATATTGGGATTGAAGGCGGGAAAAAGCAGCATTATGTTTTTTAAAAAAAACAACTTAGTTGTTCCAAACCAATTAAAAAAGCAACCAAGTTCACTGTTGCCAGCTTTCAGCATGCTTCATCTGCCTTCTCTGTTTCTTAATGTTTGACTTTGATCTATATATGAACTAGAGGAATATATTCAAATTCAATGCATATAGAGAACCAACATTGGATGAAGTCCCAAATGATTGAACAACCACACAAGTCAAGGGAGAAGCAATAAAATAATGAAACCCCACATTGTTTCCAATTCAAACACTTATCTTAATATTGAAAATACTGAAAAATTCTCCAATGAACTTCTCTGGTCTGTGCATTAACACACAAGTTTCCCAACTGGGTTCCCCAATCACTTTGTCAGAATCAAGGGGAAGCTGAGCTGTCAAAGAGAAGAGCTTTCACACTACAAATATAGCTTCACACACACACACACACATATATATGTTCCTTAAGTCTCCAATTAATAATCTCATTCACCTATTATGTGAATGCCAACATGGCTATTCATGCAGATTCTGAAATGATTCTTGAGAACGTATGGGCAAAAATCATCAGCAATAGTACTAATAGAGCAGAATCTTCCAACTCGTTGGAAGAACTGCCTAATCTTAATGCAAGAGATGAGTCAACGGAAATTCTTGAAAGGCTTCCAAGTTTGGGGAGATGGATATCAATGGGAGCTGAATTCTGGGAAGAAGTCTTAGACGGTGTTGTTCTACCAGGTGCAAGAGAAACCCAAGATGCTAGTAATCATACCAATATGAATATTAGAATTGGAAGTGATGTTAATTCCAACAAAAGGGTAGTGGAAGAAGATGGTGTGAGAGGAGCAGATAAGGCGGCAGCAGGGGCGACGATGAGGCACTATAGGGGAGTGAGGAGAAGGCCATGGGGCAAATACGCAGCAGAAATCAGAGACTCGTCGAAGAAAGGTGCAAGAGTTTGGCTTGGGACATTCGAAACGGCTGAAGAAGCAGCCTTGGCTTATGACAAGGCTGCATTGAGGATCAGAGGAACAAAGGCACACCTCAATTTCCCACCCGAGACAGTTGCAAAGGTTTTGGGATTTGACCATAACAATATTGGAACTGGCAAAGAAAGTTCTTCTTGTGATGCCCGGCCGAAAAGATCCCGGCGGCGAAGGGAAGAGTTTGTTGTGGATGTGATGAATGAACAACCTGCGACAAAGAAAATGGCAAGCTTGGAAGGCATGCTAGAAAATGATGAACTTGGTGTTTTTGTGTTTCAGGATTTGGGGAGTGATTACTTGGACAACTTACTATCTTCTATTTGACATGAGAGTAATGTATAATTTTAGACAACTTTTGAATAACTACATTTACAAAATGTGTGAGGCTTATGAGTGAGTATGATTGTTCAAAGGTTGTCGTAATATAATTTCTCTCAACACAAATACTTGTGAAGAAATTTATCATGTGTATATCCTTTGATGTATTTGTTATTAAGCTTCCAAATAAATCGATTGGCATAACAAATTATGGATACCATGACTTTTTTATTCGAAAAAGTTTACATTAATTTAACTTCCCTCATCTATTAGAGTTAGAGTACACCCTCAAACTCTTTGATTAGAGATGCCTGCATATCACTCACTAAATTATGAATAACATGATTAATGTTATGTATCACAAATTCACAATAGAGGTCTAACATATATTTCTTTTTGCCATACTTTATCAGTTCAAAACCATTATGAAAGTTAGTTTTCAGTTTCAGTGAAAGGGAAAATGAGCATAAAATTGAGGATCTTTTACTTGTACAATTTTTCTTTTTGTTATATAATCGACGAGCTACTAGTTTAGCTGCATTCAAGCACAAATTATCTAATTTGACTATTGGGTTTTGGTCAAATTCAATTCATGTATTCAACCGTCTAACAGCGACTAAGATGCATGTTTGGTCATGAGACAATGATGAGAAAGCATTGATTCTGATACATATTACAAGTAAAAAATTCTCATTTTAAAAATGCCTAACTCAATTTTAGATATTTTTATCTAAAGATCAAACATATTATATATCATTTTTTATTTAGGGTAATGCTCATTTTAATTTTGAAAATGTAAGTTTGAATCTTTTTGGACTTTAAAATTTAATATTTGGCACAATCTTTAAAATTATAAGTTGCAATTTAAATTAAATTCTCAATTCATTATCATAACTTTATTGTCATGTTTTTGCTGATTTTTTGCATTAAATGAGAATGTGATAACAGTATAAACAATTGAAATTGTGTGACACCATTACAAGTTGAAAATGTGGTTGAAGTGACACTTGGAGTTATAAATTTCAATTGATATAGCAGCTTCATTTGGAACTATAAATTTTCTCACAATCTCATTTGTAGTTTTAAGTACATCTACAACTCATTTGTAATCTCTCTTGTTGTTACAATCAAATGTGACAAATCAACAAAAACGTGACAATACATTAATGATAATGAATTAAGATACTAATTTGATTAATAATTTACAATTTTAAATTAAAAAAACATATTTTAAATTTCAAAAATCAAATGACTCAGATTTAGAGTTTCAAGAATCAATACGAGGTCCATCCCTTTTATATTCATTATGTTGTGGGGTTTATACCATTTTTTATTCACTTTGTTAGTTCACTTTGTTTGAAAGACATGCATGTATCCTATACTAGCAATACCTTTCCCGCCGTATGTGTCTATTCTTAATTTTGATTTATAGTCATGGAAGTTTCTAGAGGTGTGAAAATAAGCTCAACCTATTTACCTAGTTAAATGGACGAGTCAAAGGTATAAAATTCGGCTCACCAATAATAAAAAGACTATCTAACCCAACCCCATTTAACCCATGGGCCAAATATGTGTGTTTAGTGTTAAAATAAACATAATTTGTAAATCTATTTATCTGTATTAAATGGACGAATTAAACATATAAAAATGAAGTTGATAGTGCCACTACAAGGCGATTCAAGGCCAAGGTGGCCTCCTCCTAGGTTCCCTTCTCTTCCCCAATATAACAACCCTTAAAAAAATAGGGATCACGTCTTGCAGGAGACGCAAGTTAGAAAGCCAACGCATTTTTTCGCATTTTGGGCTAGGAGAGGGCCCGCCCCGCCCCTTTGGCCATCTTTTCCCCTATAAATACTCCTCCCCCCATTCCAATAGCTTTAGACTCTTCTTCTCTCCTAGGACGAGTTTTTGCTCAATTTTCTTCTCTTCCTCTTGTGAAGATACAAAGGTAGGTAGGTAGCTAGTCCTTTTCAGGATGGCCTAGGGTAGTAGGCCCCGGCACCGCCACCGTGTTGGTGTTGGCCCACAGTAGTCTGCAGGACGCCGTGGCAATGCTGGAACGTTGTAGCAATGCCAAATCGCTACCGCGTGGTCTGCCAGTTAAAAGATTTCCTTATGGATTTCTGATGGTGGTTTTATTGGCTTTCCAGGTACCAACGCCACACCGCTTAGTGGTGGTCCCGGTGCATCGATGGTCCTGCTTCGGTGGCCCAACAATAGAGTCAGTTGTGTCATAACATGCTAGTAGTTATTTAGTTATTCATATACATGTTCAGTAGATGCCATGCTTGGTTAGGCTTATATAATAAGACTTTAAGTAAAGACTCTAGTTAAGGCATGGACCCTAACAAGGGGCAGGTTCTAACTAAGACAAAACTTGGTACTTAAGATGTCCGTTTGTGACGCATCGATCTCTCTAGGAATATTGTCCTAAGTGTGGGACCTTAGCCCTTGAGTCAGGACTAATAAACAAGATTAGCTAAGTAGGATACACTTGTCATAATCATAGCCTTAGGCCTTAACAAAATGGTAATCAAAGACAACTCCCTAAAAGACTTCAATAACAGTAGATTCTAGGGTATATATGTATTAGATGTCTGTCTAGGTTGTACAGGAAGCAACTAGTTAAGGAGGTTTTACAATTAAATATTAAGGGAGAGACAAACCAAGTGTCAAACATCAATGACCTAGAACAGTACGAGATCCTACGATCTCGTAACCTAGACCCAGTAGTAGATAGATATGAGCGCCAGACTCCTCAGTTACGACATGCGTGCCCTATTAGACCCCCACGCGTCAGGCTCCTCAAACTTAGGGTATGCGTACCCTCACAGATATCCGAGTTGCGTGCGTACCAGAACCACCTGGATTTATCCTGGTGAAGTTTGCTCGAGCTGCGGCTCCTTTGAATTGTGCTCCTCTACTAGGGACGTGGGCATTTGTACAGCTTATTCAGTATGTGCAGTTCATTTAATTTCTTTCAGATATCCGTCATATATATGCTTTATTGATATACATGTTCCTTCAGTATATATATACCATCATATTGTCTATAGTAAGTGCTATTTGAGTGATACCGAGGTACCCATCACTGAGTTAACAATTCACCCCTCTGTCAATAACATTTTCAGATTTGGCTGAGGATAGTGAGAATGATCCCTGAGCGAAGATTTCAAACGTTAGTGATAAGCTCTGCTTCGCAGTGAGGACTACCCCGAGTTTTACAATCATGCTCCAGACACCTAGAGCATGGTCCTTATTTAATATCCATGTATTTCAATTTCAAACATTGACATTATGTAAACTCGTTATTACTTTTTTTAGTTAAGTTAAACGTAAACAGTTATTCAGTTAATTTAAAATAAATAAAGTTTTTTTATCATTATGAGCATTTAATACATGTTTAGTATGTTACTTCAGAAATTCTATAGGACAGTAGCCCTACATGTGGTCACATTTTAAGTTGGAGACACCCAACCTCTCCGACCTCCCCCCACCTCCCATTCCTATTGCTATTGGTGTAAAATGCAATTAAGGAAAGTGGAACAAAACATAGTACTGTGTAGGATTTCACAAGTTAGGGTAAATTAACTAAAGTATTGTTCAAAATATAGTAATTGGAAATGCATAATTTAGAAGCTCATTGGATGACAAAAAATGAAGGAAAATTGCAAATTTGAAAACTCTAACAGGAGCACGATGGAGGAATAAGACGATAGCAGAAAGCATTGTCTTACCAACGGGAGTTGGTCCAAGTGGTAAGCGGCTTGGTATCGCTTAAGTAAGGTCCCGAATTCGAGACCTTGTGTACGCAGTTATCCCTACTGCGAGACTCACCCGCCATAGCCAGGTGCGCGACCCGAGTCGACCCGGATTAGTCAAGGTGGAGCCTTGGATAACTAAGCAGGCAACCTAAAAAAAAAAAGAAGGCATTGTCTTAAACGCACCCTTGCACTCGCGTTGGCTATGTCTCTTTTTGTTTCTTTAAAAGAATATCAAATTTATCTTTTTTTTTTTCATCACAAATTTTATTGTTTTAATAATAAACTAATTACAATATAGTGGAGAATAGCGTTGTCTTTTTATTTGAGTCTTGGTTTGTCTCTCCCTTAATATTTAATTATAAAATCTCCTTAACTAGTTGCTTCCTATACAACCTAGACGTACATCTAATACATTACTTTTTTGCATGCACGGAACCGTTATCTCGCCCAATTACAACAAAGATAGAATTTTTTCGGAGTGTTTTGACGTGCAATTATAAGATGTGAGTTATGTATGATGCATGACCGTTTCAATGTTAGCATATGAAAACTTCATCAAGGTTTATTTCTGTGTCATGAATTGATGCTGAATTGGGCCAATACTTTTCTTATTGGACTGGATACTAGCAACCTGTGTCAGGGAGAACAAATAAACTTGACAGTGGTAGTCCAAATTGTACCTAGAGAAGTTAGATTTACCATTGCTTGATTATAAAATAAATTCAGTCTATTATCAAATATGGTATACATAAATTTGGACAATCATCCACCCCTTCAAAGTTGACATGAAAAATGAACAAAAGCATGAAAAACAAAACTTACCAACACAAAAAAGTTTCATTGAGATGCTACAATACAACATACAAAACTAGGCAAGAACAACACAAAAATGCCACTTAAAAAGGTTAACACCTAAAATACATTAAAAAATTCATAAAAAAAAGGCACATTAGTTGAATTCGGTTAGCACAAGTCATAATTACTTCATGATAAATTAGCTATATCGCATTGACTCAATAACAATAGATAACGCCTCAATAGTAATAGATAACGCCTCAATGATGATCACCACATATCCTCATGATAAAAGTCCAATCTTCATGAGTTATAAACTAAGAACATATAAAAATATGAATAAATGTACAAATCTCCATGATAAATGTCACAAAAGAAAAAGACAATATCAACCATTGCAATTGTTTTATTGTTTTTGCAGTTTAATCTCTAAGAATATATGTCAATTTTTAGTAAGGTTTTTAATCGTATTAATAGTTTTATATGCAATGTTTACTTTATCTTTTTCATGATATTCTTTTTTTATCTTAATTTATATTTTATTTTGTTTGAACTTTAATTTTTTTTATTTTAAAAGTATAAAACCCGGTAACCCTACCTTAAGATTGCTCACATGTTAACATCTACTTTAATTAAACCAAATCAACATAATGAGAAGAAGAAAAGAATCATATGATGACAATTCATATTGACAACTATCGAACAACTCTTAGAAGAATGGCTATAGAACTCTTAAGCACAAGATCAAAGTTGAGTACACGTGTGTGTTAACACTTTACGGATGTGAGCGGAAGTGTGTCCAATTTATGCGGAGAGTAGCAAAATAAAACAAACACGCGAATAACACTTTACTGTGGGACCCACTATTACTATTCACACCAACAATAACAAGAAAGTACACACCAAATTTAACGTGAAATTAAAACCCCTGAAGTAATAAGGGAAAAACGACGAGATAAACTCCAAAAAAATATCCACTATATTTTAAAGATAATTACAATATTCTAATTGTATTCACACAAATATAGTGTATCCCGACTCTCTCTTTCTACAATGTGTAGTATTAAAGAGAACTAACAAATTTTCAAAACCTCGTGTGTGTATGTGTGCACGGGCTATCGCACTACACTCGTAGAATTTCTCACTGACTCTATTTTTCTTCTCACTCTAGAAGCCCAAGAATGCTTCTTGCTTTGCTTGTGCTTGGATTGGATATCTTGATGCTTGCACAAGTTCTCCATTTATAGAGAGGCTCCACTTATGCAAATCCAACTCCCAACTTCCTTCATGGTGAGTAGGTACATGAGTTACAAAATTGTTGTCCCACAATTTTTACACTTGCATAAAGATAATCCATTTTTGGTGGATTCTTAGTGGATGCAAGCCATACATTAACAAGAACAGTGCTTCAGTACATTTTCACTACATTGTTGTTATTCCCGCAATGAGAGTGGACCCAGGAAAAAAGAAAACCGACGCTAGCTCGACCATATATAATTAGCAAAAGAACAAGAAACATAATTTTAGAAACCAAGACATACCCAATATATATAGGACACAACAAACTTATTTGACTGGCTTTTGCATCATATGATGATGCCTTAATTCTGTTTCTTCGATTTCATCATATTGTATTAGTTGGATAATTAAGCAAAACCTTTGCTTTTTCCCTCGTCCATTCCCTCCCTTCTCCCACACTTAACCAACTACTCCACCACTACACCTACTTTGTTGCCCTTTCTGGTTTTGAACTTGCACTTTAAGAAAAGAAAAAGCTTAAGGGGGCAAAGGCAATGATTATAAATTGGACCAATTCGTTGGGACACAACTGAAGTTGGTATGTAATAGCCTTGCTCCTAGGTTGTTAGGGCGCATATATATCCACCCTCCTTTTCACTCCTTTCACATTATTTCAAGTTCAAATAACTTCATAAATATAGATTCAATTGTTTATAAGTATAGGATATATTTCTTAGTTTAAAGTCAGAAGAATAAGGAGAAGAAGAGGAACATAAGAGAATGAGTACAGCAAGATTTATCAAGTGTGTAACGGTTGGGGATGGCGCTGTTGGAAAGACATGCATGCTTATATCCTATACTAGCAATACCTTTCCCACTGTATGTTTTTATATCATATTAATTTTGATTTGTAGTCATGGAAATTTCAATGTGTACATGGTTGGGAGAGCTAGTTGTGATTCTGAAATTCATTTTTTTTTTTTTTTTTTGGTGATAGGATTATGTTCCAACAGTTTTTGACAACTTCAGTGCTAATGTAGTGGTGGATGGTAGCACCGTTAATCTTGGTTTATGGGACACTGCAGGTTTGTCATCTTTCTTTCTTAGCTTACAGCACTATATATGTTACACTTACACATTTAATTCCAAATGTTAGTGAGTGAAAAAAAAATTTAAAAATTGTGATATAATTTTGTGGATTACAGGACAGGAAGATTACAATAGGCTAAGGCCATTAAGCTACAGAGGAGCTGATGTGTTTTTGCTGTGCTTTTCTCTAATTAGTAAAGCTAGTTATGAGAACATTTCCAAAAAGGTTTTTTTTCCCTCTGCCTCAGATTCCTCTTATTGTAACTGTAATTAAGTTTTCACTTCATATATTTATTAGTATCTGCCAATTTTAAAGTTTTTTCTTAATTTTTTTTTTTGGATATATACAGTGGATACCTGAGCTGAGACATTATGCTCCAAATGTGCCTATTGTGCTGGTGGGAACAAAGCTAGGTAAGATAATTCAATCAAATCAAATTAGTATACAATCACGAGTTGGCAGTAATGGTGATGATGAAATTAGTATACCATAAGATTTCAGTTTCTGCACATAAAAGACAATCTTTATGCAGATTCTCAATATTTATCAAACATAAAGTAAGGTTTCTCCGTTATCCATTACTCAACTCTGCTTCAATCAACATTCCCACAATCATATTTTCCAGTTCTATATCTTACTGGATGAAATTTTTTCTTTATCAAATCTGTTAAATGTCTTGTATAAGTTCCTCTAATCATTGGTTACAAGTTAAAAAAAGACTTGCAATACACATAACTTTTCGCCAATGAACTTCACATCTAATACTTGTTTCTGCTTAACTCATACGCATGCGCAGATTTGCGAGACGACAAGCAATTTCTGATTGATCACCCCGGAGCTACACGAATAACAACTGCTCAGGCATGTCCCCAACAAAATAAACATGTCTACCTAAAAAACTGAAATTCTTATGCTAGGATAATGGATTTAACAATGAATGTGGTGTGCAGGGTGAAGAATTGAAGAAAATGATCGGCGCGGTCACTTACATAGAGTGCAGCTCTAAGACACAGCAGGTAAATGTCTAGCACTTCATTGGATTAAACATTTTTTAGACATATTTTGAGGCAAAACTCTTAAGAAAAGAGAAGACAATTTTAATAGTTTTAATGTGAATAATTTTTTAAATGGGGTTGTGAAGGATCGAATCCGTGACCTCGACATAATAGTTCTGATACCATCTTAAGAATTAACTCTCAAAAGTTGGGAGAAAACGGTTTTAATGACTTTATATTATATCTTCTTGCACCGATTCAAGTTCTAGATTAAAGATAATGTTGAAGGAACCACTGTTTCTACTTTCTAAGCGTTTATTCTAATGGTCTTCTTTCCCTTTTGTTGCAGAATGTGAAGACAGTTTTTGATGCTGCAATAAAGGTTGCACTGAGGCCACCAAAGCCAAAGAAGAAACCGCGCAAGAGAAGGACTTGCTTTTTCTTCTAGTATTTTCTTACTCAGTTTATATTTCACATGAAATCTTTTTATGTAACAGAATTGAAACAATATGCTCTAGTGTTTATGATTCTAATATATAAAGAGCCTATGTATACGGATAAGGATGTGAAGAACATTAGGTTCCTCTTAAATCCTAAACAATGGCAAATGAAATTTAGTATTGCATTGTTAATTATTTTTCTTTTGCACTGTCCAGTTTCGCATAGTTCATATGAATTTTGAAAGTGGGAACCCTCAATTTGCAATTCCTTGTGTTCTGTTTCCACTTAGTGTCTACCCTGTTTCTTTCAATTGGATCGTTTACACTTCAGAACTAACAAGAAGAAACTAAAATAAAATTGGAGAACTCACTAGTCATGGTGAATTAAACCAAGATTTGTCAGTTTATCATATCATATAATATCTGAAATTTGACCACACGTTGTCAAAAAAGTATTTTCAACATCTCAGTTTCAAATTTGAATGCAGTAAATACTACTAATGAGTAATGAACTTTGGTCATGGTATTGGATTAGCGTTACAATTCCTAGTCAAGAAAACATAAAGAGGATTAGCGTTACAAGTCAGAATCCTCTGACCCAATTTATGAGTCTCATCAAATTTAATCTTGGTAACCGATCGAGTTGAACATTCAACATAATCTCCCAAATTCATAAGGGCAATAACTGATTCATTGGGATTTTCCTTTGTGCTCTAGACAATGCAGCCCAAAAAGTCAAAAAAACAAAACAAAAAAACTTGAAACAAACTGAACTAGTCACAATTCATAAAAGCCATTGCGTTACACTTTACTTCTCATTACTGGAGTAACGTTACTGTATATTCCTAACCGTTACTTCTTCTGTTCACACTTATATCACTTTGACAAATTACTCATAGATTAAGAAAGTAATTAATTTGCACAAACTTGTGTTTAGACTAAATTATCTTTTAATGAGTGAGAATGACTGTTATGAAAAATTGTAATACAATTAATATAATAGTAGAAAGTTCATGATAAATAAGGGTATAGTTGAAAATGCAATAATTAATACTTCTTTAATCTAATCAAACAACAACTACTTTTAGACAGTTTTGGATAAAAGTGTATGCTTTCAATGTTTTAAAATCTTAAAAAAGTAATTAATTATTATCCTATATAGTACTCTTTCCGTCCACTTTTTGTTGTCATTTCTCAAACAAAAAATTGTCCAAAATTATTTATCATTTGAGTGGATTAAGGAAACATTAAATGTATTTTTTTTATCATTGTTATCTCTCATACTCCTAATAACAATTAATTATTATAACATTAACTGATTAAGGTTAATTTTGTCTACACGCTCTATATTATCTCTGTCTTATTGCCAATTAAATAATTTTTTAAATTGTGTTTTTATAAAAAAAATGACAACAAAAAGTTAACGAAAGGAGTAGTTAAAAAGATGATTAGAATGATGAATTAAGAGGATAAACATCTTTCCTTAAAAAAATCACCCATAAATAAAAAAAGAGGAGAAAACTTTTTCTAACATAGAAGAGAAAATTAATACTAATTAAAATTAATGGTTAATAATATTTTTTAATTATATATTAAATATGTTACAAGATCATGTAAATAATTTTTCCTCTATACGAAATCGTGTGGACTTCAAAGTAGCGAATAACAATGTAATTATGCACCAAGAATAAGTTGTCTTTGGTTCATATAGTTTGCAAAATATGGTCAGGTGAAAAAAACTTCATTTTATATCCGTTTGGTTTGAGACTAAAATTCATGTTAAAATGCAACTCAACATAATTTATTCAAACACCTTGAATAAAAAAGGTAAAAAGTTTGTCTTCTTGGATTTTGATCATAGAGGTTTCAACGAAACTATTGAAAGTAAGCTAATTCATGTCAAATCTTAATAAGTAATGTTTTATAGGTTTCTTTGAAACTACTTTAAGTCGTATTTGAGTTTGAATGAAATGACAGAAAAAAAACGTTGAAATAAATTAAACACAATTTGCATCACATAAACCATGGTTTAGGCTTCCTCAACTTCAATATTCTTCAATTACCAAGCATGCGCACTTAATTATTTATGTGAACACCTAGAATGCTCATCGGTAACTATTGAACTCATCAGCAAATGGGACCAAGGAAAATGATGAGATTATTATTATTGTTGTTGTACTAACAATACTTGACCCTTCCCCACCTCATTGACATTGAGTATTTTCCTTAGAATCTCAGCCAAAGATATTTTACTTGAAATCAAAGTTTTGGTTTTGTACATGTCTCTTTCTCAACCGAATTCGAAAGGGAGCGAGAGCAGTACGAACTATATGTGAAGTAACTATGAATTGGTTGCTAAGTGTGCTGGTGTCTGTTCAATCAAGATAACTAGAAAAGTGGGTCAAAATAAAACTAAAAGTTTAATTGCTATGTAATATTATTTTTTACTGCCATTAATCAAATTATTCCATAAACATAACTAATCATTTAGGCTTAAATTGAAACTTCTATGAAACATTGAAACTAATAATATGCAACAACATCACAACACTTAAATTGACCTGAACATGGCCAATAATTTTGCATAGTTTCATGTAAATTTGATAAATGATATTACGACAATTCAATTTGATAATCTCTAGACAATCATACTCACAAAAGTGAAAGACCCATCATAAATTATATTACACATTTTTATAAGTGTGTAATTGTCTAAATTTTTTTTAATTAAATTGTTATAATAGCATGACTCAAAAACTTTTACTTCGATTCGAGCTACCTGATTAGCCAACTAATTTAATTAAATTAACAGTTGTATCGATTATTCCTAGAAAAAAAAAACCGTATGAATTACTTCATTTTTTGTTCTAGCTAGCTAGAAGTTTAGCTAATATATAGTATAATCTATATTAAAAATGCTAATCAATTAATATATACATTTGAACTCCAAATCAAGAAAGAACATGCAACATCCCCATTAACTAAATTCCTTCTTTTCAAATGAGGGTGGAGGAACATGCAAAAACTCAGTGAAGCTAGTACCCATGGATTGGCTTCAAGAAGTAAGCGTTAGACAACAAAGACATCTTTCATAGTAAGATTTTAAAGTCATGAAATAATGGCTACACCACCAATGGGTGGCATAACTTTCTTCTGTCTCTAACTCCACATTTTCTGTGCCATGCATAATATAATATTATAAGCACGCTTAATTAGCTAGACCTTCCATGGCTGCAAGTACGTTGTGGTAGCATGCATGTGCACCAAAATTATAGCATTCAATCTCAGCATGTTGAGTATTTACTGCATGCACGTTAGCATTTACTGAATGTTGTTGGCGCAACTTTAACTACGACACACATACCCATCTCATGTTTTGCATTAGATTAAGAGTTGTGTTATGTGTGATTATTTTATATGAGACATTATGTCGAGTTACATTACATATTTATAAGAAATTTTAATGAGATTCACACTTCAATATTGAGATTCAATCTAATAGTAAATAAAATGTGAATAAAAATAGTATCTCATTTAAAATAAGCACAATCAACATTTTTCTTAATACAAAACATTAAATAATATCATGTGCAAGTTTAAATCCTTTGGAAAGCAAAAGAACATAAAAATAATTCGGGCCTTCTACGTAGAGTTTAAACTCAAGACCACTAATTAAGGATTCAAGACTTATCACCACATTGATCAATCTCATGCTAGTATATCGTACAATATATATATATATATATATATATATATATAAAAGAAATATAAACGGAGGATGTTATTATAATTTTATAATTGACATTTAATTTTTTTCAAAAAAAAATTATATATATTCATCCACGTTAGGTTATTCAAAATTAAAAGTTCATAATTAAAATTTTATGTATATAGTTATTTTGGGCTGAAATTAATAGAAAAATAAACAAAGCATGTTTGAATTTTACTTTTTTTTTTTCAATGATTTTATCAAAGATTTTGACCCAAAAAATTGATCAAGCAAGTACAAAGCAAAATTCTATCGCAAATCATCAATACTCGATTCATATAGGCCATATCTTGTTAAGAACTCTCTTTTAAAAAAAATCAGACTAACCAATATACAATTCACATTCACTCATTATATATATTGCTTTTCCTCATATATATGGACATAAGAGGCCTTGAGGAAAAATTTAGGACTTACGAGTGATTGTTATGTGCGAAAATCCCAACCAGATACATACAGATCGATATGAATGATCACACAACATTCACTGAGTTGGAAAATTCAAAATTTGTCTCTAATGATTTACAACACACATGCACTTGTTGTGTGTTTGTGGGATACACTGCCCAGAATCGATCTGAGACTTGTGTGTATATATAATCATATGGTTTCTCCCATCACTGGGAGTCACCACAATGACTTGACAGAGAAAAAGAAGGGCTAGAAAAGAGATCAGATCTTAGGGTGGTCCAGCAATTGAGACTATACTTACTGATTTCCCCTCTCATTTTATTTTGGTGCAGACAGAATGGTCGGAACAGAGAAAAAGAAGTGATGATTTGAAAGGAAAAAAAATAAAGAGATCCAAGTGAAACAAAAGAAGGCAATAAATGTTAATGTGACCAGGTGGCCGGTGGGTGAGGATCAAGCACTTGTCAGGTACTGAATGAAGCTGCATGCATAGAGCTATTAATTTACAAGTGCAAATCAAAGATAGATAGATAGATAGATAGATAGATATATATATATATATATATGTATGTATATATATATGTATGTATGTATATATGTATGTATGTATATATTTAATGGATTAGACAGGAGAAAATAGCAGCCTGCATAGGATTAATGGGTATATATATTTGCAATTGCTTGGTCTTATGCTAACATGTGCACGCTTTGCATTTTGATATATAGTCGCATTTTTAGTAATGAGGCTCATCATGTGTTTGTTGAGCTTTGTTAAGTCTCCGTACATTGTGGATGCCCTTTGCTCGATGCCGGGTGCATTATTGTTTAATGGAATGATATATTTTACTTAACAAAAAAGTAGTTGCATTTTAGTAATTCATAATGTAGAGTGCAGAAACTCACTATGCTATGCTATAATCAAGATTCAAAAAAACCCTAATGGCAATCAATACTGTAATGCTACCTCCCTGAAAGATGTAATTCAGTTGCTAAATTTGTTCGATTGGATTGTTGTCCCAATTTCTTCTTCTTCTTTTTTTTTTTTGGGCTAATTTAATAGTGAAAAGAGAGACCAAGGGAAACAGAGTTGTCCATACATGGTCCCCTTTCAAAATATCAGAACGTATATAGATATACTACTAATTAAGAAAACAAAGGTTCCCTCCAAAATTTGAGATACTATAACTTTTTTATTTATTTAATGATTTATATGTCATATATAAGTAATTATATATGTTTGGTACCTTTGTGGCTATATCTAATTATTTAGTCTATCTCTCATGCTTATATAAAATATTGAAACAATTTTCATGTGTCAAACAAAAAAGTGAAACAATTTTTAAAGATATTTTTACATAAACACAAGTTTAATACTTCATCTTTATGTACACAATAATAAAAATGGATTTCAATAATTTCATTTAACAATCACATATATACATGCGTATAGATCCCACCAAACATTCAATATTCAACCTTGCCGCCCCTACTCGCATTTTCTAAATTTCTTTGTCCTTGGTCTTCGTCATCGTCACCCACCGCCATGCTTCTTGTAGGTTCATCTCCATCGCCACTGAATCTGGATAAGGATCCACCTATTCCTTTGGTTGAAGCCGCTTTCACCTCTACTTGATTGAGCCCTTTTGACAAAACAATTGAGTATTTGAATATTTAGTCCAACTTGATTGAGGTTGGGTTGGCTCGATTAGGATTGAGCTAACACATAACAAACACTAAAATTGAACCAACTCAATTCGATCTAAAATGATTGGTTTAGATCCCCCAAAATTCGAACAGTACCAATGCGTGGACACTCCTTATAATACTATACAGGAAACTTTATCGTGCACAATTCTTTTTATATGAAAAAGGTCTTTAATTAGCTTTTCTTAGTAAGACAAAATTAAATAAAGGACAAAATATAAGCAATGTAAGGCATTCACGGTTGTGCCGATTCTTCTTGACGTCTTCCCTGCCACATTTTGCATATGGAGTATAGGGCATCAACCTAGCTACCTCTACATTTATCTTCCAAACATCATTGTGTGGTCACTCTGAAAACACTACTGACAGCTGAATCACAACGTTGTATCATGATTTCTTTTCCACGAAATAAAGACAAATAATACTACTGCAGCTGATTAATTAACTCATCCTCACATATTCAAATAGATCATCGAGTACCTATATATATATTCTTTTAATTTCTTTTAGACAAAACAAAAGATGCCCGTGTACTTTGGTGTAATATTAATCCAAACATCTTAAACGTCCTAACTTTTTAAACCCTTTATAAATTATTGATATATGATAGATTGAGGATACACAAAACTGTAATATATGTGTCTGTCTAGTACGTACGTCCTTGGTTGGCCAGGTGATAATTTTGGCTCTGCCTTTCAATTTTCTGTGGTCATTTTTTTTTCCTTCAAAAATCATTTTCTATCATTTACTTATTCTAGTATTTTATAACATAAAAAATTGTCAATATATATATATATATATATATGAAATTTACTTGATTTTTGGGATGTTTTAATTAAGAAGGGACCCAATTAACTTGACATTTTGTCCGGTATATGTCATACTACATCTGCCTAGAAGATCGATATTATATTGTATATATGCCCAAAAGATGTTAATAATTTTTTAGATGAAACTATGAACTATCTTGATAACTTCTGGTTCATTAAACTATTAACTTCTGGTTCATTAAACTATTACTAAAATTAATTACTTGTTTGACTGGTAAAACACACAAAATTACTTATCACCTGATCTAACAATTTGCAGATAATATTGAAAATTGTTAGAAAAAACTACTGCTATATGTGTCACGTACCAAAAATGTCGAGACATGTTTATATAGTTGGATCATCCTTGTACCAAAATGAGTTCATAAAAAATGACGTAGCGGAATGCATAAGAGAAAATGCATTTGTATTATTTTTATGGGTTTTGCTAACCAATGCCATAAAGGTAAGGACATTGATTAAGGAAGTCAAATTAATAAGTTTTAAGCTTTTAAAATATTTATTGTCATCGGATACATCTAAATTTTATTTTTTTTTAATATAAAGCTATCACTTTTGATTTATTATAACAAGTGTCACAAGAATACTTTTTAACAAAATCCTATTTTTATATGAGACACTGTATTGACTGACACGAATTAGTCGTGAACTAAACGCATGCGTGGGTGG